>JANPWX010019536.1:58403-319105 GCA_024734555.1 Trochalopteron elliotii | reverse complement strand
TGCTTCCTTCCTTCCTTCCTTCCTTCCTCTTGAAAATATACATGTCCAGATAAACATGAGCTGCAATTTCACTAGGAGTCTTTTGGCTGTCTTTTCTTGGTTTGTGTTGATTTGGTTTGGTTTGTTTGGTTTGGTTTGGTTTTGTGGGGGTTTTTTTGGTTCGTTGGTTGATTTGCTGGGGTTTTGTTGTGTTGTTGGGTTGGCTTTTTTTTCCTTTTTTGGCGTTGTTGATTTATTGATTTTTTTTTCTTATTATTTTCTAGATTTTAACATGGGAGACATCAGTGAAATTATCTGGGACAACTTCCTTAGCATTCTTAAATTGCTAAAGATGCTCTGATATTTTGTGTGCTGTATTATTCATTTCCTGAAGAAATAGTACACTTTCTGAAATCCATCTGAAGGCTTTTCTTGCAGATTCTTCATGAATGATTTTTTTATAATGTATGTGCTTTTTTACATATTTACAAGAACATATGAACACCAACCTTTATCTATATGGATCTGATGTAATCCATTGACCATTGTCCATTGAAGTTAATGAGATTAGACCCAATCCATAAATAGTACTTCTGAAAGACAAAAAAGTGCACCTTTAACCATGTAGTAAGTAACATAATATTAATTTGTTTGTAATATAGTCAGGACTACAGCACGGTAAAAGTTCTTTACTTGAGTTTCTGTGGTGAAAGAGCAGGATTTTTTATTATTAGAATGTGCAATCATTGCATTCCATAAATGGGTATCTTCTTTGTAACTGTCCTCGTTGTCAGTCTTCCCTAAATACAAGGCTTGTAATAGGTATTAATTATATCTGGTAATAAATCCAAGTAAAAATATGGGATTATTATTTTTATAGACACCAATATCTGTGCACCTGGTTTTTTGAAGTATAGTTACACAGTTCTGACTTTAATTCTAAACAGGCCTATATTATCCATATGGAAAAGACCTGAATTAATTAAAATAAACAATCTTTTAAGATAGTTTGTTACATAAAGTGAAAATTTTGTTGAAAAGATAAATTTATGCCCATTTTTTCAAAGTGATGTGCTTATCAGTGGTTAGGACAGGGCTAACATGTCTGTGAGTATGTTGTCTGTTGTCTGTTGTGAAGTATGTGGAAAGTATAGTGGATGAGTATCTCAAAAGAAACACTGTATGATTGATTTTTTTTTTTAATTTGAAAAAGGCACTGGGGCCTTTGTGTAATATGACTTTCAAATAGTTCATGGGAATTGCTTGATCATGCACACTATGTTAAGAAATCTGTTGAGGCTCTTAAAATGCAGTTCCTTTTCACTGTTGTAATTGCTGGGATATAAAAAAATTAGTATTCACTTCACTCTTCACTAGACCTAATCTTGATCCAAAAAGTAAATTGAAAGTAAGTTGATCTACTGTTTCCCCAAACAGTAGTTAAACAAATTTTAGAAAATTTACAAGTCTGTATAAAACAGATGTGCAGAACTGTTCTAGGGGTTGCATAAGAATTGAGATGAATTCAAAGTTAAAGCCCTTAATGTTCTTTTGGTAGTAGACTTCCACTGTTCTTTTGTGCAGTGTACCAGTGATTCAGTGTAAATTCTGGAAAGAATCCAAAAAACCACCAATTTTTAAGAAGTGGTCACTGAACATTTCTCCTACAAAAATGTATTCTCACCCACAGAGCCTGGAAGACACTGCATTTGTTCCCTACATGACAAAAATCTTTACTTTATGCATCAAAGTACTGCTCAAAGAACTGATAAAATCTTTAGTAACAAAATCATATTGTTACCATTTTGGAAATTGCATATTGCATATTGTGCTTTGCATATTGTGCTTTGCTTATTATTTGAAGAATTCATGGGCCATATATATATATATGTTTAACACAAAGAGTGTTTTTCAAAGGATTGTCAAAATAGCCAAGAGCCTAGTATAAAGGTTAAAGTTTAGATGCTTGTGGTAGGGGATTTTTGTATTGGTGTAGGATTTTTCCTTTGCTTTATTACATCTGGTTGACACTTGAAAAACATTGGTCAACTCAGCTTCGAGTATGAAAGAGTTTCCACGAATACGAAATTTCTAATTTGCTTTTCTCCCTGTCTCTGAATTTAAGTTATGTTATGAGATATTGGACCTTGCAAACTACCAGCAAAATCAATTAATATCCCTTATTCCTGTGATTTGGGACCAAAGAAGCCATTTTGCTGAAAAAATAACAATTGTTTCTATTTGAAAATTATTTCCCTAATTCTCAGGAAACTATCTTTAGATACCCCTTGCTTTTAAGTCACCATTAAGGCTTTCAACAGTTAGGACTGAAACCTGCACAAGTATTTTAAAGTAAAAGAATACAGTCTTAGAGAATTACACACTACTAAATACACTATATTAGTTACTAATATTGGATAGAAGTAACAACAGATACCAGGTATCTCTTCCAAATTATAACCTCATGTACAGCTTTATTAAGTTTTAGCTATTCTCTGTCCCTAAATGGCAATTGCCAGAAGATAAAACTGTATTGCCAGAAGGTAAAATAGTATGTCAGGGAGAAATAACCTTCCATAAACTCATTTCATACAGCCCTTTAGCAGATGTGAAATGCTGTGGATCTGACCTAGCTTATGCATTATTATGCGTAACCTAGATTCTATCTATTCAAAGTGACTGGGAGAACTTGTGTATATTTTGATACTGAAACATGTTATTTTTATCCCTTGTGTTAGTCATTTAGCAATATACTGAGTTTCAATATGGGAAAATCTGTCAAGGTTCACATGGCATATATGTAACAAATGTTGATCAGTTTATTGTAATTATTAAAATGATAGGGTTTCACAGAATCACTGAGCAAGAGAATCACAGAAATGGATAGCTGAAGGTTGGGATGCGCCCTTGTAAAACCTCCCTGATAAAGCAGGATAACCTGCAGAAGGTTGGCCGTGATCATGTCCAAATTACTTCTGAGTATCTTCAAAAAGATCTCACAACTCTCCTGAGCAACCTGTGCAAGTGCTTAGTCACTTTCCCAGCAAAAAAGTGCCTCCTGGTGTTCAGATGGAAGTGTCTGTGTTTCAATTTGTGACCATTGTCTCTTGTGTCACTGGGTGCTGCTGAAAACAACCTAGCTCTAATTTCTTTACACTGGCGCCCCATATATTTGCACAAATTAAAGACACCATCCTAAACCCTCTCTCCTCCTGGCTGAGTATTCCCAGTTCTCTCAGCCTCTTCTGAATAGGAGAGATTCTTGAGCCCCTAAGTCATCTTTGTGGCCCTTTGTTGGATGCACTTTGGTAGCTACATGTCTCTCTTGTACTGGAGAGATCAAAAGTTGACAGAATACCCTAGGTGTGGAATCACTGGTGCTGAGTAGAGTGGATCAACCACCTCTCCTGACCTGCTGGCAATGTCGCACCTAATCCACTCTGGGAAGTTTCCACTGGCCTTCTTAGTCGTCTGGATGCATTGCTGTTTCCATGTGCAAATCTGATCCCCTATAGCCTTCCCTGTAAAGTAGTTCCAAAGAAGAATAATGCCCATCATGGATCCTGTATACCTGACCGTATTCCTCCTAAAATCCAGGACCTGGCACTGCTTTTTGTTTAACTGTTTGAGGTTGCTATCAGATCATTTCTCCAATACTATGAGGTCTGGATGGCAGCACAGCCCTCTGGCATGTTGTCCACTCCTCCCAGTCCTGCATCATAATCAAATATTTTAAGGCTGTACTTTGCCTTATCATCTAGATGATTAATAAAGATCTTTGTTAATCTGAACATCAATCTTGAACATAATTGAACTCAGTATTTACCCCTGGGGTATGGTGCTCATTGCTGCTCTATATTTTGTTGTTGTTTACGTCTGTTAATACAGCTAGCTCTCAGCCCATCTCAATGTCTGTTCATCCAGCCTTTACTACTTCTTTTCTACTATGAGGAAGTTATGGAAGTGCAAGAAGACTTACTAAATTCAAGGTAGACAATATCTTCTCCTCTTCTCTTGTCTAGAGACTTGTTATTTGATTGTAGAAGGTTGTCAGATATGCCAAGCATGACTTCCCCTTGGTGGATCCGGGTTTACTACTCCTGATCACCTATAGATAACCCTTGTGTCTAGCAAGAGTTCCCAGGATTACTTATTCTACCTTCTTCCCAGGTATGAAGGTAAGGCCAGATGGGCCTGTAGTTCCCTGAATCCTCCTTCCTGCCCCTGTTGAAGATAAGGAGACATGCTGTCCTTCAGTTCTCACGCACCTCTTCCAGTTGCTGTGCTTGTTCAGAAACTACTGGCCCTGCATTGCTGGCTTGTGGGTGCATTCCTTAGAGCGCATAGATTTATTTATGTCCGATTTCCATGAGTATGAGTAAACTGACTCTTTATCAATGAATATATGTCAGCCTCACTCCAGGCTTTTTGCTTGTTCTCCACGCGCTGGTAAAGGCAGGTGTTTAGACTGTCTCAGACTTTTTTTAGTGTGTTGTTTTGTTGAGATTATTTTGTTACTTTATCCCTAACAATAAATGAACTGAGGTTTCTCATCTACGATGAGCATAATCTGTTGAAATTTAACATATTAATAAATTAAATACAAAATATTTTTGGACTAGCATATTTCTTTAAAGAATAAAAAATGTGAATAACATGTTTTTGTTGTTTCTTTTTTTTTTTTTTTAATAGAGGGAAACATGTTCTCTGCTACCCCTTGTTGCCAGTTTCAAAGGATTTTATTGAAATAAGTCTTAGTAAAATTAAACCCATTCTTTTCTCTTTCATATACTGCTAGGGTAAGCAGTTTGCACCTTTATTGCCTGAAAGTCATGAGACATTTCTCACAGTTTCAATCTCAGCTGTAAATAACAATTCTGGGTTTGTGAATAACAATTTAGATGGATGAGTTCTGTAATTTGGTAGTTTTTCTTTCCAAGCTAAATAACCTCCAGTTAAGGCAAAAGGCATGTGACCTTTGTGCTTTAAAATAGCACAAAATATTTAATATATCATGGTCTTTAAAATTTAAGTTTATTAACGTGTAAAATAAAAGAAAAATTCCACTAAAGGGTATGAAAAAAACATAGTAGGTGTACTATAAAATGTTAGTTGAACAGTCCACTAAACTATGTAGTTTCATTGAAATTTTTCAGCTTCACTAAGTTTTTCAGCAACTTAAACTAAAGCAAAAACTACTATTAATTCACAGTTTTTGTTAATCAGAGTAAAATTTAAGTTAGATAAGGAAATTGATAGAATTAGTTCAATAGCAGACTGTAAAAATGATCAAAGAGTAAATATACTAGATCCCATTATGCCAGTTTTTTCTCCTATTGGATCAAAGCTACACTATCCTATTCAAAGGGAAGAAAATGAAACTCAGGATAAATATTGTGATTACACATAAAATCCTTACAATTTTTTTCATTTAATCTGTGTTAATTAAATATTGCATTGCATAATATTACATTTATACAGTGCTATTTCAATACCAGTATTTTAAGTTGTCTTCCAAAATAAAAAATTTGTAGATAGTGCTTTTCTTTTCTTTTTTCTAACTATACACTAATGATTCAAAAGAGCTCCTCTGCATTTTCCTCAATTATCTATAAAATGCAGTGTTTGCATACCGTTTCTCTTTAATTTTTTTAAATTCCACATAGTATATCTTTGAGGTAAAATTTGCTAAAATTATTGAGTCAAAAGAATAAGAAATGAGGAGCACAATATTTTGAAACATACATCCATGTCTAGAGCTACCTGAAAATGCACCTTTCTGTGTTTACGCACTGTATTAAAAAATGTCTAGAGTTCCTTAAGCACTTGATACTTTGAAAAATTAATTCATTTTCTCATTCATAATTTAGTAATTGAAGCTATTGGCTCCTGTCTTCTGAGAATCTCAAAACTATGGTTCTAGGTAGGCAGGATTTCTTCAACCACTTGTGTCTAAATGCATGTAAAGATGTGCTAAAGTTAAAACTCTAGTTACAGAATTCTTAACCATTCTTTATCTCAAAATAACTGCCTGTCAGAGATGGAATATAAGGGAGATAATCTATTTTATATTGTGTTTCAATAATTTATATACTTTTCAATGTATATGCAGTATTTTCTGATTAGGATTTTATTTCTATTTTTTTTAATTTTTATATTGGCAAGCAATCGATAAAATAAATTCAACTGCAGAATGTAAAAATGAAGCATATGTATGTTAGGTCATATTAAGTTCAGTTTTTATCATGAGGCATAAAGCTGTGCTATCTTGTTCTGCGGGATAAAAAATAGACATCAATATGAAACTTTGTGAGTTTAATTAAAAACATATCAGTTATCGATGATATCAGATTAGTTTTTAAAAATCTAAATCTGTTTTAGAAATAGTCACCTTTTGAGGATTGTCATTGTTGTAAGAACCTGAAGAATTCCAAAGGCCCAAGAGAACTGTGTGAAAGATCATTGATGACATTTTTTGTGTCCTTCTCCACAGGAAACATAGGGTCATAGAATAGTTTGGGTTGGAAGAAACGATAAAGATGATCTAGCTCCAGCCCCCCTGCCATGACAGGGACAACTTCCACTAGATTAAAGTGCTTAAAGTCCTGTCCAGCCATGTGCTGAACACTTCCAGGGATAAAGAATCCATAGCTCCTCTAGGCAATCTGTTCCAGTGCCTCACCACCCTCAAAGTATGGAATTTCTTTCTAGTATCTAATAGAAACCTATTCTCTTTCAATTTAGAACATTCCCTCTCGACCTATCACTACAGGCCCTTGTGAAAAATCCCTCTTCAGCCTTCTTGTGGGCCCCGTTTGGATACTCAAAGGCCAATATAAGATCTCCACAAAATCTTCCTTCTCCATGCTGAACAACCTCTTCAAAGGAGAGCACTCCAGCCCTTTGATCACCTCTATGGCCCTTCTCTGGACTGACTCCAAGAGCTCCACATCTTTATTGTATTGGGTGCCCCACACCTGGAAGCAACACTCCAGAGGGGGGCAGAGAGGCAGAATCCCCTCCCCCACCCTGCTGGCCACACTGCTTTGGATGCAGCCCAGGATACTGTTGCCTTTCTGGACTGTGAGTGCACATTGCCAGCTTGTGTTTGAGCTTGTTGTCAACCAACACCCCCAAAAACATCCTCAGAATGGTTTTCAATCTATTCTTAACTGACCCTATATTTTGCTTGGGATTTCTGTCATTCAAGTGCAGCACCTTTCACTTGTCTCTACTGCAGTTCACAAGGTTTGCATGGGCCCACCTCTCAAACACATCAAAGTCCCACTGGAGGACATCCCTGCCCTCCACTGTGTCAACTGCACCACAGAGCTTGGTGCTGTCAATAGACTTGTTGAGGGTTTACTCAATCCCACTCTCCAAGTCACCAAAGATGTTAAAAAACACCAGCTGTAATACCGGTTGCTGAGGAATGCCACTCATTGCTGTTCTCCACTTGGAAGTGAGTCATTGACCACAAATCTTTGAGTGCAGTGATTTAGCCAATTCCTTATCCACCAAGTGGTCCATCCATCAAATACACGTTTCTCCACTGAGACAATGATGTAATACGGGACGGTGTCAAACGCTTTGCGCAATTCCAGATAGATGACATTAGTTTATTTTCCCTTATTCACCATCACTGTAACCTCATCATGGAAAGCCACCAGATTTTTCAGGTACAATTTGCAGTTAGTGAAGCCTTATTTACTGTCATTAATCACTTATTTGCCTTCCATGTGCCTTAGCACAATTTTCTAGGATCATCTGGTCCATGATCTTGCCTGGCACAGCAGTGAGACTGACTGGCCTGTAGTTCCCCTGGGTTTTCATATTTCCCTTTTTGAAAATGGGGGTTATTTTTTCTCCTTTTCTAGACAGTGGGACCTTCTTCAGACTGCCACAGCTTGTCAAATATAATGGATAATAGCTTAGCCACTGCATATGCCAGTTCCCTCAAGGGCCCAAGAATGCACCTCATCAATTACCATCAATTTGTGTGCCCTCAGGTTCCTTAGGTGTTCTCGAACACAGTCTTCTACAGCAGACCACTCTTCATTGCTTCAGGCCCAGCCTTTGCCTTTGGCACCTTTGTTGATGTGGCTACTGCACTTGGCAGTGAAGACCAAGGGAAAAAATTTATTGGGTACGTCAGCCTTCTCCATGTCCTCCATAATCAGATTTTCTTTTTTTTTTTTCCAGAGAGGGCCCATACTTTATCTAGTCTTCCTTTTATCACCAGCATAAATATAGAAGCTTTTTTTTGTTTTGTCCTTTGTATTCTGTCAGTTCTTTAGTTATCCTAGACTGATCCCTGGCATCTGGGAAGACCTTTCTGTATTTCTTCCAGGCTACATGTCCTTGCTCCCACTGCCCGTAGGCTTCCTTTTACTGTTTGAGTTTGTCCAGGAACTTGTTCATCCATGCAGGTTTCCTGGTGTTTTTGTTTGACTTCCTTTTTGTTGGGATACATCACTCCTGAGCGTGAAATAGGTGATCTTTTAGTACTAATTAGGTTTCCTGGGTCACTGTTCCCTCCAGGGTTTTACCCATCCACTCTAGCAGGCACATCCCTGAAGATGCAGAAGTCTTCTCTGTTCAGCTCCAGAGTAACGATCTTGCTGTGTGCCCTCCTTGCTGCCCCATCCATATTAGTTATTGAAGCACTTGCTATTCACACTGATATAACCACATCAAAATATATGACTGTGTGTAAAATCTGTGCTAAATATTGCATTATTTGTTTTATTTTACTACTTGCTTATGGTTTTAATTTTATTATTGTTTTCTTTATTGCCAGTTCAGCCATGATTTCCAGTATCACATATCCTTGGATGGAACATATATTTGCTTCTGTGATTATTTTAGATACATGACAGGCCAAATTAGAATGCTTTGATTCCTGAAAAACATGTAAAACACTTCTTGATGGTGATTTTTTTCTTTTTATTGATCATGATAAAACTACCTGGTTCCTGGTACAGTAGGTCTATTGAAGGTGATTGAAGGTCTCAGAACTCTGTTTCTACACTGTGTACAAAGACCTTTTGAGAGGTTCAAGGTATTGGACCAAGGAAAACATCTTAATCTTAGTATTTTTTTCATTCTTGAGTCAATTTATGAACTGTAAGGCAAAACCATAAACCTGTTGATGTGATAAACAACCTGTAGTGCAAACATGAGATGAGGTTTTAGTGTATGCAGCTGAAATGGAACCTATTTTGTAACTCTTGATCTGATTAGAAAATTAAGTAAGAGAACCTGCAGTATGATTCAATATTTTCTGCAAAATTCTAAAGAATTCTGGTTCTATTTGTTATTAGTTTAAATCAGTTTTAACAAAGCTAACTAACATTTTCAAAACATCATTTTTTTTTAGTAAAAGGCTTTATTTTTTCCCAGGTGACTTAATTTAGGGCAAAAGTGGGAGGACACTTTTAAAGGGGTCCTTTTAGAAAGCAGATTTAGTTGGCCCCACCTTTTATTGTTTTGGGAAAATATTTCATTGCAGAAAAGTGGGAAAAACCTGTTTATTTAACAGGTATTTACAAGCATTAAAAATGAATAATATTAAACAATAAAACCTCTGGCTGTTCTGAAGAGATGGTAAATTCAGAAAGTTTTTGTCATGGGGTGTATGTAGCTCGGCTCACTTAGTCTTTTATCAGTCCCTCCTGCTCTGGAAAATGCCACATCCTGGGCCCTGGTGGGTCACAGGTGTGAGCTCTGGTGTTTCTCTGGGTTTTCAGTCCAGAGCAGGCTGATCAGTTCCAAGAAAAAGAAAAGCCACAGTCTGGGAAACTTCACTGCCTCAGCTAGCAAAAAACTAACTGAACACAAAGGAGAGCCCTCTCCCTCTTTCTGTCTGTCTGTGCTGCAGACAACACAGTCCATGAGAAGGACACAGGGGAGCAAGTGCAGTTTCTGAAAACAAACTGCACACTGCTTCTTCCCACCTTCACTTTCAGAACCAGTCATAAAGGTGCAGAACTTAACATCCAGCATAAACAGAACAGACAACTGGAGATACAGGCATCATGAAGTCACCCCAGGACACCAGGTTATATTATAGTCATGATATAGGTCGGTAATTGCAAAAATATTTTACCAAGCTTATCTGTGTATCAGCTAACTGATAGTGCTGGAGTCTTCCCAGACTGTAGTATTGGATCAGGACAAATGAACAAGAGTCTAGGATCTGCAAATGACTCCTGTATTCAGATACTTTGTATTTGGAATTCTTTTCCTGGTTGGTTCGTTGCTTCGTTGGTTGGATTTTTTTCCTATGCTTTAAAATCCATATACAATAACTACTCATTTTATTTATTCCTGTTTGGCCTATGGTAATGGCTTGCTTGGGCACACAGAGCAGGGCTATTACATGGAATGAATGCTAATGTCCATTGTAAAGGAAGTTCAAAGAATAATTAGCCTCTCTGAGACACATTCTATCTTCATGCTTCTTTGGGAATGGAATTTCTAGATACATCCCTAGAAATTGTGCACATTGCATACAACTAATAAATATATGATATTTATTCTGAATTTTTCTATGACTATATACTTGTATTTACTTAATTCCATATTGCTGCCCTGTGCTTTCCAGAGCAGATGCTGTCAATCACTCTCCAGTAGAGTAGTAGTAAACATGTAGCTAAAATAAACATGTAGTTTAAACATGTAGTGAATGAGCCAAGATGCCAACAGATGAAAAGGAAATGGTTCTGAACTCATTGTACAAACCTTCTCAATTTCAAAGCTGAGCATAAGAATAATTGTGATTTGTGTATCTGACCAGATAATATTAAAGCAGCTGCTTAAAATATAGAAGGCAAAGAGATAAAAATTGGGGGTTTGAAATTCTATTTTTGTCTTATACCAAATATTCTGAGAGAATTATTCGTATCCAGAAAGTCTCGATAAGCAGAGATGTGGTGTGAGTTAAAATGAGCACCATGGCATCATGACATTATGTTTGTTTTGTTTAATAATATATGATATATATTTATTTTATTGTGTCTTCAGGAATTCTTCAACAATGAGAATTACAGTTAGCCAGTGCTTAGAACTAAAAAAGAATAAAGGACAGGGTGAAGACTTGAAATAATGTGCTAGAGAATTTGAATCATATCCTTTCAAGAATGACATTTAGCCAATGCGTTTCACTAGTTCAAATATAATTACTTGTTATTACATATAAAGCTGGTGTAGGGATTGGTGCTGTATGTGTAAAGTGAGTTCCATGGAATTAGAAAAAATATTTTGTGGGGTAGTTTTTTTAAAAAAAAGTTTTAAAATATGTAATTACTGAAGTTACAGCTCAGCTGTTTTGATTTGGGGGTTTTTGTTGTTCTTTAATTAAAAAATAATATATAAAAAGCCATAGCATAACTGCTTGCTTGTTCCACACATTTTCTGAAATGTCTCATTGTTTATGCCAAAATGAGTACAAAGAAGCATAGGGAAATAACAGACCTCAGGGACTAAGTCATTATTTTATCTACCCTCAAAGATTAGAGATCATGATATATTTTATGTTACTGTATATAATATTAGTTTATAAAGAAAACATTTTTAATGACAAGAAATGTGGTAATGCATTTGGCTGTCGTTAGCAAATAAGGCAACTACATGCAACAGGTGATGACTTACATCTATGTACACAGCAGTATTCTTTCAGATTCTTGGAGATCATCTTATTTAAAAGGAATTGTGATGTATGTTGACTGAGTACATACAAAAATGTATACTTTAAGCAGTAGTCACAGAGACCAATTTTAGGTGCATGAGACTAGTCTTTCAGCTGGGGTTCCTGGTCTGGTAATAGCATTCAGAAAATCTTGTCTATCTCCCTGCAGTAGCAGAGATAAGCCTTACAGATGTGTTATCTGTACTCTTGGATAACCTTTCTGAATATTCTTGGAGAGACCACAAAATGAGATGTGCACTCCTTGCATGAGGGTCTTGCATTAAGCACCTGCCCCTGCTCAGTAGAAATCAGAATGGCAAAAAGCTTTGCTTTGATTGACCTAATGGACTGGAAGAGAGCTCACTCTTCTAAATACCATCCCTTCCTAGAGTAAAACAAAAAACAAACAAACAAACCCTACCCAAATCTCAGTTTTCATGGTTTTGTAAATTTAGGCTACTTCCATTTGGAGCAAGAATGCTATGTTTCTCACAGTGTGTATGATGTGTTTGTGTAACTGGCAGAAGAAGCCAATTATCAGAAACTGCTAGGTTTACAAAATATGCAGGGACAGTCTTAAATGATTTCCCTTTCTTCATTTACTTTCCCTTTTTACTGTTATTTGTGGCAAAACAATATTGCTATCTAATTTAATTTCTTTTTTAATCATGAAATAAAGGATTCCAAATAAAAGAAAAATATTTTAAGATGGTTACTTAATTGGGCAATACTTTATCAGTGCCATTTAGTGTAAGCAACCACAAATCGAATATTTGCTACTAAATTCACACAGTGCTACAACATGTGAAGTTCTAAATGCTTGTCTTTGATATCAATGTCTCTTCAGCAAATATTTCCTAGCTAAACATTTTATCAAGGGGTTTCAAAATAGTTTTCTGAACAGTAGTTATTAGAAAAAGGCTTTTAAGTCTTATGTTTCATTTGAAATTCCAGTAATAACTTTATTGTGGTCCAAAAGAGTAGTGCAGATAAATAAATAGCTTTATCATTCACATCTGATGTTATTTCTTAATAATCTGAGTCTTCCAAACATTCACACTTTGTCAGTAAGAAAGAAGAAGCTGCTAAAAATGTGAGATTGGCAATCTAATGAATGCAATTTCATAAATATCTCTAGTTTTAAAATTAGAAAAGATAATATAATCTCTGTCGTAATAGTAGAAATGTAGGATACTTACTTTACGTAGGGTATCAGTCCTTTTTCACATGTGAGTGACCTTACTTTTAAGTTTTTACCCACCAGTTGTTAGCAATTAAAGCTACTCTTTTCCCTCGTTGGAGAAACACCTTTCTTTTTGATTACTGATCTTTTCAACACAAAAAACAAAAAGAGATTCGACTTTTTTATTGGGATCAGAAGGCACAAAGAATAATTAATTTCATAATTCTTTTGTTCAACCTTATTAGGTTGGCCACTGACATTATGATTCCTGAAGGAGCTATGCTTTCAAATTGCTCAAACCGTTGCTCTTGTTTCAGCCTTCCTGGGAGATGAAAAAGCATGGAAGAGAAGATTGAGGTTACCACTGTGTTTTGTTGCAATATTAACTCTGAATCCTTAAACTATTAATTTTTCTATTAAAACATCGAAACTGGATTTGTATGAACATGGTATAGAAAGGAAACGTGCACAGTGCAATGTCAGAATCCCTGTGCTCTGCATGATGCAAGTTTCTATACGTGCGAAGACTTGGACAGAATATTATCTCTTTTTTTGTAGCTGAGCTATGTCCATATATTTAAAAGTCCCAACAGAACTAGAAATTATTTGAACTATGCATGAGCCTAGAAACAATGTATTGATTTATTTTATCTCTCTTAGAATTGAACATATATATACACAAATATGCACAGTTACTTATATTTAATTTAATATATATGTATATATGTCTACAAGTAAATGTGTGTGTGTATATATATGTGTACATGTATATATTTATAACTGTGTAAGTATATCTTGGATTGAGAAGTTGTTAGGGGAATGGTCAAGACTGACCAATATCAGGCCAGTATCAATCCTGATCACTACATATATAAAGTAGTAATCACTTAAGAATTTTCTACTGAATTATATTGTGCAGATATAATGCCACAGATCCAATACGAATCATCTCAGAGGACAGGCTATGGTCCCCGAAGTTTCAGCCATGGACATCACAGTTATAAGGCCTGAGTGCTCTTCAACAAGGGCAGCAGGATCAGGAATTTTTCCATGTTTTTCCTATCTCTGTGTGGATGTTTTATTCTCCTTTAACTCTTTCCTAAAGAAAAGAAATGTTATCTTCCTCTTCATTAGGAGATTTAAATCTACAACAAAGAATAACATCTTACTGGACAGTCTCAGGAGTCATATTCTTATGGTTCAATGTTTTTCTAGTTCACTTAAATAATTTTTTATGCAAAATGAAACTTACTTAATTGAAAACAGTAGAAATATTCCAAAAAAGGTGTCACAGCTCTTTGGCAAGGAGGTGAGAAAACTGAATTTTGTCACTTCAATGTGACATCGACCTCGGCATTTTGACCACAGTCTGTCCAAACAGAATGATTGCACCGAGTATTTATTTTCTTTAATGATTTTGTATCATTCAGTAGCTAGTTTAATTCAAAACAGTGAGCCTTAAAGATATGTGGAAGGTAAATATTTCCATAGAAAGTGGACATTTCAGGTGTGGTTACAATAGTGAAGCAAGATTAATGAATCTAAGTCTACCACAGAAATAATTGGTATGTATCAGGAAGCAAACTGAAAACAGAACAATACATGGACTACTTACCAAACCTAATTTTATTGAATTTGTTTGGCCTATTTAATCTTAATTTGGAAATATGGTTTTAGAGCAGCTGAAAATGCATATTTAGAGGAGTGTTAATTTTACATTTACTACAAAAGAAAATGTTAGCTTTTTTACTAAATATACAGCATCTTTATAAATAAATTGTAAATAAAAATGGCTTACCAATAACCTTAGTACATTTAGGAGTCTCTACTAATCAAAATGATTACTCTATTGGAATTTTTATTTTCTTTACAGCATGGCAGTTAAAGCAAATTCTATTGTGCATGTAAAATGGAATTCAAGATCATTTGGTTAAACATCGAAACCCAATAAAATGACACAAAACTAGCTTAATGATTCTTTTAAAGTTTCTGAAAAACACCCCAAACAGCTAAGCCACTGAACTAAGTAGTAAATGAGGTAATATCAGAAAACAGTTTCTGATATTATTTATATACTTTGACTAATAGTTTTTTTACTAGGGCATTTTGTGGTGCTATTGATTGCAGAAGGAATTTTTAGAAGTAATTCAATCTAGTTTTCTTCGGCCATGCAGCCTTAATTTTACTTGCAGCTAATGGAAAAGCTTATATAGAGCCAACTTCCTGAAGAAGAACATTTAATTCTGAAAGATTCTGGAAGGAAAAGTGTCAATGAGTTCTATGCAGCATTCTGTCATCATAAAAATAATCAGATGGTAGCAGGAATAATCTTTAAAATACATTCTGTAAGTACCTGAATCTGATGATATCTTTTCCTGTATTTGTCAAGTATTGTCTTAGCATTTTTGATTTCTTTAAGTATTATAGTCAATGGAATTATGAAATTAGATTTGCCAAAATGTTTTGCATGTGTTAAACTTCAAAATTTTGAAGAGCAACTGTGACAAAATCTCCTGTTTTTTCAATTACTATTTCACTATTTCCTTTTTAGGGAGAATTAGCTTTCTTTTTCTTTTCTTGTGTCTCCTTGATGACGACATCTGAGTCATGTCCCCATCTTACTACCCTCACTATTTCCTAAAATGATAATATATTTGGCCTAAGAATACATTTACTTCATAATGGAGGAAAAAGGAAGACAAAACCCACTCTAGCTAATGGAAATACTTTGACTTTGTTTTGGGTTTGGCTTTTTTGTGTTATTTTAATATTTTTGGCCTTCACCTTATCTAAACTTTAAATGTTTATTTCCAGTATTGCTGTTTTGTAAAGAGTACATGTGTCCTTCAAACAGTGTATTATATCATGGTGGCATAATGTATTATATTAAATATATTATATTTAATTATATTATAAATATAATTATATTTAATTATATTATATTAATAATAACAGTGTATTATATCATGGTGGCATACTATTTGTGATGCAATTTAATAAATATCTGAGTCATTCATTGTCTGCAAAATGAGGACTGATAAAAGGTAACTGGAATAGCTATAAAGCTTCTTAAATGTCTTTCTTTTTCTCTCACTGGGAGTGTGATTACAATGTAAACCAGCTGAAAATTTTTGAAGCTTCAGCAATGATGAATTCTTACTTCTCACTATTATTATATTTTAGAACCTTTTCTGACACTTGCATATTTTCTCGATAATCCAAAAATGGTCTGATGGGGGAAAAAAAAGCTGTGATCCATCTTCACAGCTGGTGCAATGTATCATTGTGCCTTGTTGTCATCTGCCCACACTTAATTAATACGCATCTGGTTCATTCTTGTTTTCACACAAGACAAAATAAAATGCATAAGTTTGATTTTTTTAGATCTGTGACAAGATGCTTCCTCTCTCTCTTCAAAAATTATTACTGTGAATATTAAAAACCCCACACTGAAATGTAGAACTGTGATCAAGAAATAAAATGCATGGTTTCATGGTATAAGTGCATAAACATATCAACTGTGTTAACAGAAAGTTCTACTGTTTTAAAAGGTACTTTATGATGTTCTAGCAGATAAAAAACCCAAACATATTATCTGAATAACTGTTTTAACATGATTTGTTATGTTTACAATTAAATTTATTTCTCTTCAGAAGCATGGAAGATGTCTGCATAGTTTGATTTCTGGTCAGTGAGGAGCATGAAATCTGACACAATGGATTTATATCTAAGCTAATGGCTAGTAACTTGCTCTATTTCTGCATTTATCTTCTCAATAGGTGGGTGGATACAAGCAAAAAAAAATTAATAATATAACGTTTATCTAGGAAAATGCTAAGTTATCTCTACATCACCCTGGTGCCTACACAGGTACATATGATAGACTATTTCTTATGATTTTGTTGAAGCTTTATAGCAAGAATGCTTATTCCATATTGTATAACTTTCATCCACATGCATAGAGTACTTTCCAGCACAAGTACAGTCTTGATAGCTCTGTGTCATTAATTTAAATTTATGTGTTGCCAAGAATCATGGCGTTGAATAGCAAAACATATTTTATTGTGTTTGTCATGGTTTCCCTCCAGAAGAAATCACAGAATTTGTCTTATAAAGAATTCTCTAGTAACTGAGTTTTTTATCACCCTAGCATTAATCCATACTTATTTAATTAAAGGTGGAAGTATAACATATTAATGGTTACAAAACTATTTTTAGCATTATTGAAAGCTTGACCTTTAGAAATATGGGTGGTGTTTTTTGATGTGCTTTTTGCTGTTGTTGGGCTTTTTGTTTGATTGGGTTTGAATGATAATATCAGGACAAGATTGCATACTTTTTTTTTCTGAGATTTATAAAATCAGTTTGAAGTGGCAATGAATATTTGAGAGACTATTTGTTTCAAAATTAGTAGAATATTTTTTTCAAAATGCCACAGAACTTGATCTGTGCAATCACTGGATTTCTTGATCTTTCCTATATCATAGCGGAGTTATCAGAACCATGTTATTACTACACCAGGAGCACAGTTCTTTCTTCTGGTGTCATTGCTAGGAATTTATCATTAATTCAGTAGTTATCAAAACCAATCCATGTATGACTGCATTTTATTAGGGAAAATTAGAATAATTATTTTCATAACGTGTATAACAAGATAAGTAGTTGAGGAAGAGTGAGCTCAAACATAAAAAAGTTCTGTCTTTCCTAGATGTAAAAGTAATTGAAGTTTGCATCTGGTTCTTAAGTTTGGACATTGTGAAGTTAGGAATGAAAAGAAGAGAAAAAAGTTTGTTTTCTCCTTCAATAAATTGTGTCTGTGTCTAAAAAAGTTTGTCACTTCTGCAAGAACCACCTATTGCCCAGCTCATTCCATAACAGCAAGGACAAAACCATTCAGGGGTATTGTTTGTTCCTGCTCTGTGATAAGGAAACATTTTGAAAACATTTGCTTAGGTACAAGCAGGCTTTTTGTTCTGACTCAGATGAGAAGAAAATGAAAAGTGGTATGGATGTTAGAAATCCTTAAAGTTGACAACTGAGAGAGAAAGGAACTGAAGTGTTTTATTTGCAACACTTCTGATACCTGAGCATGTTTTCCAAAATGCCCACCAAACTTCAATACACATGCTAAACTTCCAAGATGTAACACTCAATCTTGCTGTTTACATACCAATAGGAAAAAAGCTAAAATTGCATGGAGTGTTCAAAATTACCTAGTGGGACAAATATAAGCCAAATTATAAAATACTGTGTTGTGGCAAAAGCATACAGAGACACTACCTGAGTACTAACCATCCAAAATAAAAATGAACATAAAAGCACTAAGTGAAAAAGTTAGGAGAAACATAAAGGACTTTTTTTTTTTAATGTATTTTCATTTTCATCATGGTCTGCCATTGAGATAAAATATATTTGCTGCTAAGGAAGGCAAGGAGAGTGTGAATTATGAAACAGATAAGAGGCTACAAAATCAAAGCATCGCAAATCAAAGAGCTGACAAATAGCAAGCAGCTTCCCCTGAGAGCAAGAATTACAATCAAGTTCAGTTTGTATAATCTTCGGTAGAGAAAGCTGTTGTGCTTGGGAAAAAGGTGAATATTTCTCTAAAAGATTTGTTTTTGTTTTTTCAGAAATGGTGGAAATTAGTTTCATCTTTATGCTGATTTCTTTAGATGTGAAGGGAATAAAATTGACAGGACTTTTGGCCCTCCTTAAGGCTTTTGACCAAGTACAAACCACTCCATAGCAAGTTGAATACATATAATGCAAAAAAATCCTGAGGAATCTGAGTGTACCTCCTGTCAAATTAATACTTTGCTGTGCAAAAATTTCGTTGCAGACGTCTACTTATTAAAATTTAATAAAGTCTCCACGTCTAAATAAATAACCCATATACAAAATTAACCCCTCCACAAGTTATGTTCACAAAGCTACATGAGCATACTATTTTTAATGCTGTGGATTTGATTTTTTATTTGGAAGTTAAGGTGGTGTGTTAAGAAAGCTATCCATATCATGCATTTGAAATGGTATTTATTCAATGCTTTAGTATTTCTCTTGAGTACTACTATATAGTAGTAGCTTGTGGTATACATAATTATGGCCAGCATTTAGCTTTTAATGATTGAAACCCAGACTGTTACTGAGATTTGAGAAGGTATTAAAGTCCACTAAAGATACCCAAAAACCTATTGGTTAAGACTACACTCTCAACTAAAACAAAAAAAGGCTCTTGTGTGAGTGTTCTGTCAGTTCCTCTGGACCACATGATCTGGAATTTCTATGTAATCCTGTAGCAATCTTAAGAATTTAATTGTACTGAGTCAATCAATTTCATTCATCCAACATGAGTTCAAGTCCCTCAGGGTTTGTGAGCTTCTTTTTGCAATCTCCTGCCTTTGTTTTCCAGTTACACTTCATTTGTCTGTCTTAGACAAGACAATTATATTCCACATTAGGTTGCACTCTGCTACCTTCTTTGGTACCTCTGTATCTCTTCAGTCTTAGAATACTTTGCCATTTCCTTTTCCAAATTAAAATAGTTCCCCGAAGTTAGGAAAATCACCCACTAACAATGTTAACCAGCTTTATGCTGTATTTCATTTCTCTCTTAGTATGAACAAGAAAAAGTCCCCCAAAATTGCTGGACTTTGGCCCCTTATTTTTAAGTATTTTCCATATCCATTTCTTCCACAGTGTTCCTGGGGAACTTGGATTGTGGTAAAAAAGTATGTAATAAGTGCGTGTGTATTGCTTTCTAACAATGTTTTGGCAAGGGTTTAGAATAACACTCATTCTGGTTTAAACTTAGAAAGTAAAGATTCTGTTTGATAAAGACAGTTTGATGATTTACTAAAAGAAAAAAATCTGTAACTTTCCAGCTTTGATATATAGGAATCCCAGTATTTTGTTGATATTTGATTATTATGTTCTGTGCTAGAATGCATAGAAACATGTGGAAACAATTTTTGATATTCATGTAGAATGAAATTCATTAATATTAATTTATTAGAAAAATAATGCATAGATTTTTCTCATTTCTTTCTGTCTGTATTATACTCCAAAAGACCTTTTTTTGGAAGATGTTGAAAAGTATTTAATTTAAAGGGATTTTCATTTACTCTTCTCCTTTCTTAAGTATTTCAGATGAGACTTTAAAATGATAATTTATATTATAAATTGTATGTTCAAAAATAACTGTTTTTCAGTAGTTGACTGGTCTTAATTTTCTCAGTCTTTAAGTAGCTGACAAATAAGATATTTTTATGCTAAAAAAATCCTGTCCAGCTGCAAATCTTCTTCTTGACAGATTTACTGAGTTACTATATTTGTCTCTGCATAACAAGTATTGATCTCTCAGATTTCCAGTCATACTACTTTTTAAAATTATCTTAATTTAACACTTGATTATTGATAAGTTCTGTGACAGGTGAGGGTAAGACATAGAAGAGGAGGAAAGCATGAGTATGACTTGCTAGGAATGCTGCACATACATGCATAAAAGTGTATATGATTATATGATTAGATATATAAAGATATAAGTACATATATAAAATCATAGTGACTGTGTGTATACCTACATATATGCAATATATATAATGACAAACATAAAATTGTTTGGGCTTCTTTCATTATCACTGGAATGTAATTTAACCTTATTCATCTCAGTATTAGCTTAGTCTAGGTTATTTGTAATCAGAAATTCAGTAGTTTCACAAGTCCAGCCCTTTTTCCTTTGCAAATCAAGTCAATAGTTCAATCTATGAAATGTATTCCTTTTGCTTTAGTACATACAATTACTTCTGTGGTTCTTTCCAGCATGAAGAATCTTGGTGGTCCTTATGTGACATGCTGGAACTTTCACGTTTCAGTAAAAAACATACAAAATTTTGTTGCTAAAGCTTTGGAAATTTAGAGTGATGTCAGCAGCAACTGATTCAGCATCCTTTTTGAGTAAAAAAATGCCCCTTGAGCTGTTGGAATGATGTTATTCTCATAAAAACAGTTGTGGCTTGCTCTTTAGTTCTTAAGTTATCACTAAAGACAAGAGTCTTACAAGTTTACTCTGCATCAGTCTGCATTTGATTGAGTCAGTATGCACTGGTGGAATGAAAGACCATTAGTGGACCATTAGTAAACATTTAATATAGTCACACATATAGCCTGCTGGGTTCACACAGGCAAAAGTCTGCTCTGACTCTGGGTGTACACTTGGGGTTCCTGTGTTGTATTCTCCCCTCACCTCTCCTGCCAACATTGCTTGCCCACTTCTTTGTGCCTGTGGAAATGACCCTTTATCGAGGCTGCTTGACAATAGAAATGTTGTAACTTTGTATTAAGAACAAACAAACAAACAAACAAAAACTCAACTAATCAAAAAGTAAAGAAAAAAAAGTCCAAAAGAAAATTTATCTACGTCTGGGGTTTTTGTTCCTCTATGCCTTAAATTTGCCCTGTGTCCCATGTGAAGCCATTTCTTATATCTCTATCTCACCAAAGGTATCCTTCCACTCTCAGCTCATCACAGTGCTTGTAGTGCTAATCCTAGCCTGTAGTGCTAAACAGGAATCAGTTTCTCTCTGAATTCATTCCAACCCATGTCTTCAAGCAGTCACTCTTCCTTTCATCCTCTATTACCTTAACTCCTTCTTGAACTCCTCACTCTTTCCAATTTGCTGCTGTGTTGTAACTCTCTCTCCCACTCTCTGGTACAATCAGTCTGAAATAACTACTAAATATCCATTCTAACCATTATGTGTAGTCTTGCTGATTCTTACAGGTAAATCTCTTGTCTTCCCAGGAAAAAAATACCTTTCCTTAGCTCCTGATGAATTGTGACTCCTATAAAGGTCTTACTTGTTTTGTCCAACAACTCCCCCTTCTCCCCACTGCCTTCAGGCCCTCACCTTTTGTAATTGATACTTCTACAGTTTCCATGTCTTCAGTTTCCATTTAATTAAAATAATGTGTGATTAAAATGTTAGATCAGATTATGCCATCCAGTTTAATCAATGACGAACTTAAAATCCAATTAAAAGATCAGTTTAAAATGTATTTTGTTTGAATGCCAGCTACCAAAACAAGAGTTTTAACTAATGAGATATGCTGATTAGATAATATTTTGACTACCAAAACGTTCCCAAGTTTTGTATTCAACTAAAGACCATCTGTGAATTTACACCAATTACAACAGAATCTAGTGATAGAAGTGAGTCCAACAAGTTTATAGTCCTAAATAAAATCATGATTAAAAAGTTGCACTTTTTTCACCATTTTCAGTAGTAAAACATTGAATAAACACTGAGAAATTCACACTCCAGCTATGCATAACCTGTTACATTTTTTGTAAATCAATCAAAAATCCTCCTGTCAAAATAGTTTACAAACTGTGAGCATTTCTGTTGACTTCAGTAGAAATTCCTGCAAGACTATCAATCCGAAAGACTTTTAATTATTAAGGACAAGTAAAAAGAAGAAAGAAAAATAGCATCAGAACACTTGCTTTTTCTTTTGGCAGAATTCGCTACTGGTAATCTTCTGTTTACCTGGGGAAAAAGACCTCAATCTCTGAAAATAATTTGAGATAAATTAAATTATTATTGCATTAAAAAGTACATACAAAACTGGAAGATGTGTGAACATAAAATAAATTCTGCTTTATTCTGAGTCTGTGCTAGTAACAGAAAAATGTCTTTCACAGCCTCCTTTAAATTTTGCTAAGTAATTCAACTGCATCCACAAAAACTGGGAAGCTGATTTTTAGGCAACATTAATACAAAATAGAACAAAACATGCAAAGTAACAAAACAATCGTCCACTATGAGCTAAATTTTCCTTTAAGCTTATGCTGACTTTTGTAATTTACAAGTTAAAATAATTAATTGTGAATCCCTTCATAATATGATTCAAGTCTGATTTCATTTGATGCCTGTAATTTGAAAAATGGGTTTCACATTAACAGAAATGTTTGTCATTTTTAGTCCTGAAGCAAATTTCTAGGAATCTCTAGAACAAGAGAAACTAAAGTAGAATTTCCCTCCCCTGTGTTTTCCAGTGCAAATCACAGACTAGAAATCCGGTATGGGTTAAACCTGATGCACTTCTTTTCCTCTTTTGTAAAATAAGACAGCTGTTCTAATTTGTCTTACTGAAACTGAAATTCCTTCTGAACAAAATTTTTTAGTCTTCTGACTGCTTTTAAACCACTGCATTCTTTGTGTTTCAAATTAATAATCTTAAAAAAGAAATCTCTGAAATCTGGCCTGTAAAGAGGTATTGTTGGCCCTAATTGATGCATGGATAAAACATAATATATCACAATTCCGCAGGATTTTTTAAAATTATTTTTAGACATTTATGGCAATTTAGTTCAGACCTTGTACTTGCTCTGTCCACTGTATAATATGCACTTGTCACCTTTTTAGGAAATAAATTTTTATAGGACATTTTAAGTAGTTTATCAAAACCCCAATTTATATAGAATATCTTTACATAAGTTGGAACTGCAGATAAAAAAAGATACATGAAAGAAAAACATTAAAAATTTGGTTGTAATCTGTTTTGAAAATTTGTTTATACTGCTTCAGTAGTCTTGCAGATCTTATATTCCATCTTATTTCAGAACAGTCAGTTGCCATCTACAATAGGAGAGCTGGACATTTTGCTCTTGTGTTCAGTTCTCTGAATTTTGGACCTTTAAATGCACCACTGTTCTAGAATTTAAATTATTAGGAAGTTAATATAAGTTATTAAAATAAATACGTTTTTCTATACTCTATGAAAACCTGGCTTACTTACCCACAACTATACTGTGGAAAAAGGTATTTTCTGTTCTACAATGAAACAATACTTCTAAAAATACTTTATAATGGGTAGCATTTATCACAGTGAGTATTCCAAGTAGTCCAAGAGAGATACTTGAATTCCAAAGTTTCTTCATCATAAACAATATGTCACTAACTTCAAGGGGAAACCC
Organism: Trochalopteron elliotii; assembly: GCA_024734555.1. NCBI lineage: Eukaryota > Metazoa > Chordata > Aves > Passeriformes > Leiothrichidae > Trochalopteron > Trochalopteron elliotii. The sequence continues at coordinate 295,279 of JANPWX010019536.1, read as the reverse complement.
TGCAGTGTTATCCTTGTGACCTCTGACTAGTAAGCTAAAGAGGAATAATTTATACTATGCAATAGTAGCTATTTTTTTCCAACACGTATATACTGCAGTTATTGAGTAAAAGGTCAAGTAAGTGCTCTAGTGTTCTTTTCTAAAGGAGAAAAAAAAATCCTCACATTCTTTCAACAAAATCCATATTAAATGTACTAAAAATAAAGCTTGATAAATTATTTGTAAAATTAATCAATCAGAAAAAAAAGCAATGTCAGTTCACATAAGAAATCATATTTTGTTTCACCTGAGACTGATGTATGGTACAGCACATAAAATAGGTTAGGGTTCATGACAACTTAAGCCTACCCCATAGGCTGGAACATCCTTCCCAGCAGAATGGTTTTATGTGTGACTAGTACTTATTATGTATCTGGTTTAATATTTATGAAACATTATTTTTGTTCTTATTTGTTTAATAGCTCAGAAATCAGAGCACATTACCCTGTTAGAAAAGAAAGTTTCAGCATTCTAAATAATATTATAATACAACTATTTTCTGCCTGGGAAGTCCTAGACAAATATATTACTAAATTTCTGTGTTTTATTTTCTTGATAGAATGGACTTTTCTTTCACCTTATTTTTTTCTTTTATAATTATTTGTAAGACATTGTAAAATCCTATGGTTCTTGATTATCTGTAGCAGTATGTGTCTTGTCTGTGGTCTGGAAGTTCACGGCAATCTTTTAGCAGGGATTAGGCATCATCCCTTTCCTATCCCTATTGATGTATCTATTTGTCTGGTAAAAGTGGTTTCTTTGCATTTCAGATATGATCAGAAGAAATCTTACTTTAGTATAGATGGTTTTTCATTGCCAGACATCAATAAACTCAGTACTTATTCAAACTCATTGCTACTGATTTCACTACACAGAAGGCAACTTATTATCCTTCTTAACTTAGATACATGAGAACTTGACATTTTGTACTGGACACACAGAGCTTCTCCCTCTTATCATGATAGATACCCAAAACCTTCAAAAGTTCTTCTAAATAAAACTTCAAAACTATTACTGCAAAATATAAATCTTCAAAACTACTACTTCAAAGATACTGCATATTTTTAAAGGACACAGCACCAGAGCTTTGCTAATGGACTCCATTAATTTCCAAAATGCTTCATATTAAACACGTGCACAAAGTGTTTTTGCACAAGATTGCTTCTGCTTCTGCTTCTGTGTACTTTGTACCCAAAATCTCATCAAAACTGTCAATGTATGTATTTTCTCACCTGTTCCTGGACCTTAATCTGCCATCTACATTCCAGCAACATCATCTGGGCCAAGGCCCACTGAGAATTCATTTGGAAATAGTATTGATAAAACACCTCTACCTGATAATTGTTGTATTGACTTAGTGGAAATAACATTCAGGCTGTAATACACAATTTTTTGCCTCAGGAAACCCACACTTCATATCCACATTGTATCCAAACTGGGCCTAATTGAAATACTGTAGATCAGTTTTCATGGATATACAGAAAACTACTCATGGTATCTTGTTGCTGTTGTTGAAACAACTCCTTAACTGCTAATCAAAATTTGTAATGAGACTTGTCAGGAGAACAGTTGTGAGGTAGCCTAGAAAAGTCTTCAGAATACGTGTCATCATGGCAAGAGCTGTCCAGCAGTTCTGGGAGCAAGTTGCATGAGACAGAAAATCGCAGCATACCTTTTGAACATATATACTGTAGAGTATCCATTTTTGAGCAGGTGGATAAACTTGATAAGGTTACCTTTTAGGAAATTGTATTAGCATTTCTTATTTCCTTTGTACTGTCTTGTTTTCTTCCTTTATGAGGGATGACAATATGAGTTTTAGTTTACATGGCTGATAGTTAAGGGGTAATTGTTTAATTACATTAATTAGAGTCTTCTTAAAATCTCATCCCTTATTAAATCTGTCACCTTCCTCAGAAAACAAATTTTCTTCATAAATCAAGTCTGCATACCTTGTGGCAATGCTTATCGTCTGAAAGACAGATGATCTTATAGTTAAAGGAATCACATTGCTGTAGAATAAGTAATGATATAGCAGTTCAGTAGTTCCTCTTAGTGCTTTCAATTTACTTGGTGATTTTGAAGTAAATGGTTATTTTTAAACTGAAGATCTGTTTTTCTGGAGAAACAATATTAAAAAAGAATAAACAAATCTGGTGTATGTTAGCATCAACCTGTTTTACTAGCAAAAGCTGTTACATGGTAAATGTTCTGTGTAGGAAGGACCTTGCTTTTCATCTATCATAAAGTTTACTTCCTGTTAAACAAAATTACAAATGTTTTAGTAATGTGATCAGATATTTTCTGTGTTTCCTTATTTTTTTTATTTCCTGTGTATTCTTTAGATATTTTATTAAAACCACAAAGAATCAACATAAAATGCAGCAGCTGGAACTTAGGAAGGGTCTCAAATATGTGTTGCTTTCTTGTTTATTATACTATATTCTATAAGAATAGCAATTGGCCACTTGGAGTAGACTTGGAGTAGAAATTTCAAAATACAGTTTTTATACGTAAATTAAAATAGAGAATCATAATAATAAAATTTAAATGGTTTTGTCAAATAAAATACACAGAAATTGTCATTAAAATACTATAATGGCATTTTGCACAATTAAGCATAAAGTAATGCTTTAACTGACCACATAGTTGATTTTTTACAAATGTCAGTTAGAAAGCAGAGCAAAACGTAAATGAAATTTTGAGATAATCTGATCCCTCTTGAAAAAAAAAAAAAAGAAATAAAAAGAAAAAAAGTCACTCTTTCAAGAACCAAGAACTAACCTTGGTAGATTCCTTAACTGCTGATAGGTTTCAGAAGTCAAGTTTTCTAAGCATATAAATTCTTGAAAATACCTCATTTTTATTCCCTTCAGAAGCACTCTTTCTACTTATTTTTATCTATTTCAACTTCATGGGGTTTTTACTCTTTTTTCTTCTCTGTTTACCTTATTAATACTTTTCACATGTAAGCAGCAATCTTTTTATTTTTCAAAGATTTATTGATATTTCCTGACTTGACCTGGCTCAAGCACAAAACACAGCAGTTGTGCATTAACCTGAAAAAAAAATTAGAAGTCTTCTGAGTGGATTACAGACACATATTAATCAGAACAATTAGTGCTATAAAGGACATAATTCCACATTTACTCTGTTGTCTTCATATGTCCTTAATAGTGACAGTGATAGTGAATGATAAGAATCTTCTTCCAACTCTTACCTACTCATAATACTAAGTGGAAACTGTGGTTGGGGTGACCAGCTATAATTTAATCTAGTCCACAGCTGTAGTTAAATGATTTTTACTTTCTTGCCAAAGCCAGTTAACATGATAGGACTGCATTTCAGGTTTAATTCTTGCCTTTAAGGTAAAGAAGATCAAATCCTTGTTTATTCCTATCATTCAAGCCTACCCGTTATTATATTCCCATACCTGTTAAAGATCATTGGTTGTCATCTGATATGAAAATGTTTAATTCTGATATAGCTTTCATAAGAAAGAGAAAATAGTTACATTGTTACATTTTATTTTGATGACATAATGCCATAAAGCAGAAGTCGGTGTATTTGTATTCAGAAATCTTTTTTGAATAATACTGCTGCCCATAAGTTTCTGTTAAGTTGAAAATACTTTAAATAACTTTTTCTTGTTATGCAGTTATTCATTTATCTTTTCCACACAGAAATTTGGGGTAATCAAACATGAGTAGTATGGGTGGCTTGATGTGATAAACTGAAAAAGTTTACATAGGAAATAAGTTATTTGGGTGTTTTTTCTGTATGAGCTGACTTGTGGAACTGTAAAACAATACATTTTACATGCCTTAAGTTTTAATTAAGAATATTCCAGAAGTGTCTTTAGTTATTTAAAATTCCTTCTTGAGCAGAATAGGGAATATTGAAGTTAAATAAGACCAGAAGACAAAAAGATGAGCTTGTCAGGAATGAGAAATGAAACTGTAAATATCAGACTGTATTCCCTAATTTCACAATAATTATACAGAACTTAACTCTCAAATTAGTTGTCTTCAGCCTCCTGGGTTGTCAACAGGTTCAAATTTTCCACTGCAGGTTTTTTTAGGTTTATGACACTGTATAAAAGCACATTACCTCACTAAGCATTTCTAAAAGCTTTGAAACCTTGAAGCTTTCATTCATTTTCAACTTTTGGTTTTGTGATAGAATATCATATCAGTCTTTTTGTTCTGTAGATGTGTTCATCATTCAGTTTTGATTTTTAATTTAAAAGATTGTACAACTGGATTATATTTGAGATAAAGTTTGGGAGATGATAAGCCAAGCTCAAATCATGTATTGGAAACTGAACAGGCGTACTTCTACAAATGCACGTGTGTAACCATCTGGATAAAAAATACATACGTGTATGTTTATATATTTATGTAAAAATATGTATTTAAATAGATTGTAATTTCATACAAACTCTCAGGTTTTGATTTTGTCTGTTCTAGTACTGGAATCAGTCACAAGGAACAGTTAAATTTATTAGTCTGCATTTCCATTCTGCTCTATATCCCTACTATGTCCCTGCTGTTGGCAATAACAACAACAAAAGAGCACTTCAGTAAGATAAACCTACTGTACAGAAACTAAGGCAGAAATAGGACCAAGTAACTAGGACAGAAAGCAACATAGACCAAGACCTTTTTATCAGCAGCAACCTTCTCCTAGGGGAATGTAAACAAACTTTGGAACTACAGTCCCTGGAAAGAGAGCAATAGCAACAATTGCTCACTAAAAGATGTATCATTCAAGTAACATTACTGTTTCTTATTTTCTTCAAAGAAAATATTTGCTGAATGTGATATTCTACTAGTATGGGAAAATATCCAGTATAAATGCATTTAGCAAAAGATTTAATTTCCATAAAATAGTTGGAAAAACCAAACAGTTTGTCATTTATTTTCATGGGAACTTTGAACCAATTCAGGAGTCAGCGTAAAAATGCATCATAAATTTCTATTAAAAAGCATGTGCTTTTTATGCTTTACATTACTGTGTGGAAGATGTTTTCTTTCTTTTTCATTTTTACATTTATTTACATTTCACCTCTGAATGAAGACGTTTGCAGTGATTTAACTGGCTATGGTTCCTAAAGTCTTCTAGGCTTCACCATTTTCTGCTATTCAAGGAATCAGCAAGAGTTTTATTCAGCTGTCCTCAAATTAAAACAGAAAATGTGCATCTTATTACCACTGGGCAGGTTGATTCAGGCAGGTTAGGCATTTTTTTCAGTGGCACCATCAGATGAAGCCGCTCAGCCTTTTCTCTCTTTTTTTGTTTAGTTCACCACACAGCCCAATAAAGAACATACTCAAATGATTATCAAGTAAGCTGCAAACAGGCAAAGAAATGTAGGAAGGTCTACTGCTGACACTGATAGTAATAATCATAGCACAAAAAGACAGTAAATGCATTTTTTTTTTGTAAATATATGGTAACAATAAACCCATGTTAAGTATTGTTAGCCTATTAGACCTAAAATGTTATATTTTGCCTTATTTTGACATGCACTTTATTTTTAAAAAGTCATAGTCAAGTATTTGATGAAAAATATGCCATAAATATAATTTCATACTACTTACATATATGCATAGCTTTGAGGTCTAAAGTATAGTTTAAAATAGTCAATGAAAGAAGAATTGATGTTGTAGCGTAGGCTTCAGAGTTTTTATCGGAGGGAAAAAGAATGATGTCCTTTCTTCCCATCAGCCATCTCTATGTGCAAGAATGCCTTGTGGTTAGCAGAGAAGCATCCTGTGAGGCAGAAGTAAATAGTTGTTACAATCTTGTATTTAAAATATATCATAGCAGAAGATGTGATGAATAATGAATAAAGCCATCTTTCTGTGTGAACAACGTTATGAAATAGCCCAATCATTTTGTTAAGTATGCTTTGATTCCATAATGAACAACAGATCTCCTGTATGGGTGTTTTCTGTTGAATACATTTTGGGTGTTGATTGTGAGGCTTAGGGGAGTTTGCACTTTGCTGTTCTAAGCTGAAACATAACTACATTGCTGAAAGTAGATATTTTTATTTTTAGTGTAAAAGTATTCATTGAAGTGATATTCAGTTGTAATTTTTATTATTCTTCAGCTTCTGCTTTTCCAGCATGAAAGTTTTACATGCTGCTCTTTATAATTACACAAAACAAAAAATTAAGACAGAAATTCACGTTTTCATCTACAAAAAATGCTAAAAATGATCTTAGTAATCAAATGCTCTGCAGGTGAAAAACAAATACAATTGCATATGAGTAGGCCACAATAGAGTTTTACTGCCAAGACAACAGGAAGTAACTGGAAAAACATGTCATAGTACCAAAAACAGACTCTGTAATTTATGTAGAATGCACCATTCTGCCATCTTTGCAAAGATCTACACTAAAACTGACAGTAGGTAGCAAGATAAAACTTTCTCTCACTAATACATTACTTGAAATGAAGTCCTATTTTGATTTGATGGGGTTTGGAACCAGCAAATGATACCATATATTCCCTGGATGTGGGGTGGAAGGAATCCTCTTCGAGTGTAATAATAAACCCAAGAACATTTTCTTTAACAATATGTTGATTTGTAGAACCTTTTTGTCCTTTTCTTTTTTCCTCTATCACAATACGGTAGAGAAAGCAGATAGTATACATTGCCTGTAAATGGATTAAGGAGAAATCCACTGGTTTAAAGGCATGCATTCCTTTAAAGGTTGTGCTTGGAAGTTTTCTTAACTGGCATTGTTGTATGTGAGCATCCAGGATTCACTTGATTCTCTCCAATTTTTTTTCTTTTCACATACACAAAAGGGACAGAATACTCTTGACTCCCTCATGGGTTTAAATCAGAGACAGAGGTTTTGGAGAAAGGGGGATTAAGACACATCTATCTTGGCAGTGTAGCATATAACAGAACTTTAATCAACATTCACTTTCTACTCTTCAGAGCAGCATATACAGAGCACCTGCCTGCTCTGAGATGTGTCAAAATGACATCTGATCACCTTGACTTGTTCGGATTATGGTGTCTGGGGATCAGAAGCATCCATTCCTTTGCCTGTCTCCCAAACAGAAACATATTTTCATTGAATAACAAAAGAGGTAATAGAAGTAGAAGCATTATTTTTTCTTGCAAGAATATCTCATTAATTCCTATTTCATACATAAACAGGAACATTAATGTGATCTGGTGGGTTAAACAAATAAATTTTGCTTAAAACATTAATTTGGTTTTACAAAAATTTCAATAGGTGATTCTATTACCATTGGAGAGAAAAATAATATGATTGTACTTGGTGTTCTTTATGAATGTTCATCTACAGAAGTAGCAAACAGAGAGATAAATAATTTACAATTGGAACAAGACAAATTTTATTAATGCATTTGTAAGGAATTCTGTTTTTAATGTAATGCGTCTGTTCTAAGATGGCTGATCTCCACATTTCTATTGCAGGATATTCCTGCTTTATCACACCTCATTTTGGGAATATGATGCATTGCTTGGGTAATGCAAGTTGAAGTATTAAGTTTTGATATAATTCATATATGTATTTTCAGAATGATGGGTTTTCAAGAAAGCCTATCTGCTCACCTACTGAAGTAGACTGTACTTATAAAACCCAAAGCCATAAACATGATGACCTTTAGGCATATACTTTGAAGCTGAAGAGAGGATAGAGGTGGCTCTTAGGCTAGATATTGGCTGTATAGGCCAACGGTTCATTCAAGCCACCCATAAATAGGTGTTTTAAAGAAAAATTAAATCAGATCGTTACTCAAATTCAAGATGGCAGTATATTTCCACAAAATATAAAAGAATGAGTCAAAAGGGGGAGCCATTAAGAAATTCTTTGAATTAATTAATAGTTTCATAAGTGGGCCAGTTATGAAGCTATTTCCAACATGTATAAAAAATATAGTCATATGATAACTCAGTATTTCATTCATTAGCTACTACTAGAACTCTGTTACTAATCAAAACAAATGTACTGAGGAAACTTAACTGAAGATAACTTCAATGAGTATGTGGGTGTTCAGAGCTGCTGCCAGCTAGCTCGTTTCCGAATCCGCATTCAGGGATACTGTTTAGTACCTTTCCTATTTGGTGGGTCTGAGCCTCAGGCAGAAGCGTGGCAAACAGCGTGGAAAAAGAAAGGAGGACTTCCACGTGGGTTTGAACTGGCGTTTTATTTCACCCAGAGGCCCACGTGAAAAGTGAGATTTTTCCTCTGGGTTTCGGTTTAAGTACAGGAGGTGTTGACAGAGCAGGGGACAATCTAGAACCAATCTCAGGGAAGGGGGGAGTGACCCAGGACAAAAGGGACAATTAACAATACAATTTTAGGCATAAAAGAGGGAGGGGGAACAGAGAACTTGCCGAATCACCCTACATCCCCGCCACAATTTTCTAGGTTTCTGGGGAGGATTGTGGGGTGATTGACAGGACTTACAACCTGGGAAAGACCAAGGGGGTTCTACATGGGGGTACAGGGAGGAACCATTTTAAAACAAGGAACTAAAGTGTGAAGAACTTGGTGAAACTCAAAATGCGCCACAACAAATGAGGATATTGCTTATAAAGTTCAGACTTTTTACCATTTAACCAAAGCAAAAGCATTTTCATGACCAAGCCATGGTCACATGCATGTAGCCATTTGATCAAATAGATTGAATGCCAATTGAATGTCTGTTAACATTATCCTTCAAAAGTCACTCCAGTGAAGCTTCTACAACTCATTTCTAATAGGAAGTAAATCTAATAGGAAACAAATCATAACTTCCAGTGAATTACTTGACCTGTCTGTAAGAGTTCCCAAATTTCTTACCTTTCTGCTATTTGTTTCTTGAAGAGAACAAGAAATAGCTGATCTTCAGTGTAGCCTTCTCTGGGAAGGCAATAGAGTATGTGCTGTCTATTAAAATAGTGTTTCATTATTAAATTCATGTATGATCATAATTTCAGTAATTCAGGAGAAAGCTAAGATGTAATTTTACTGTTTACTCAATTGGCATTAATGTCAGGTCTAGAAGTAAGCAGGTTTAACTTCAAAATTATGTAAAACTGCTGAATAGCCAGAGATGCTTGCTGTTCTTGCAGATCTCTGCAAAATAATAGTTGTTCTTCAGATCAAAAAAAAAAATTATCCAATTTTTTTTAAATAGATTTCTGGGCCTAGAATAGTTAAACATCATATAGAATTGTCTTATTTTAAAATAATAAGCAAGATAATTTACAGACCTTAATAAATATTTAAGTCTCTATTTAAATCTGTCACAAAAACACTCAAGTAAATGAGCAGAATAAATGGTGTAGCATAAATTAGATGCTAAAAATTCTTCCATGTTCAGTTCTTAAAATGACACTGCTGAATCTATCTATATATATACACATATGCAGACATTATTACCATGCATGTTTTTAATACTTGATTTTGATAAACTAATAGAATGATGAATAGAATCTGTTACCGTGCCCATTTCCCAAGCCGGTTAGCTTCGGCACAGGTAACACTCCAGTGGGATCTTTTCCGCTCAGCTGCTCCTGCGTGGCGATGGCTGGAGGATGAAAAGGGGGGACTCCGAGACAGCTGGGTCACACGAGTTTATTGGAACTCCGGTGTGTAGTCCTCACCTCGGGTGTCAGTGTGCCCGAAGACCTTGACTGACTCTCGGGTGAGACCTTATAACTGGGGGTGTTACACAGAGTGGGGACCAATAAGGTTTTACAGGGGGGTGGCTCATATCATAAACAAACATACAAAACAACCATACAATGAACATTAGAAGGTGACAATCAGGATTCTGTCCAATCACTTGATGCCTCTCTCAGAATCTTCCACAACTGGGGAGCGACCCGAAAAATGATAGACAGCAACAGGTGGCTATCCATGAAGTGATGGACAGATAACTGTCTCTGGGGGGAAAATTAGGGAAAATACAGAACCAATCACAGAACTGTCACTGGGGAAAAAACAGGGATAAACCAAAGGTGGGTAACAAAAGGGGTACAGAGAACAAACCATTTTACAAAAGAGCATTAACTTATGAATTAACTTAAAATTAAAAAATTCACTCCCACAAAAATCAAATGCTATTTAATTTTGCTCAAAGCTTTTGCTATTTGCTCAACTTGAAGCACTCACTACCAACTTGAGTAAGTGTTGCTATGTCATTTGGCATTACATTTTTAATTAGCAAAATCTATCTATCTATCTATTATATGTTATTATATGTTATTCCCACCTGGACCTAAAGCAGCCAAGGCATTAATGACTACACTCTCTCATGCTCACGAGTTGGCTTTGATGTCAATAATACTGTGAAACTGCAAAATAATTTTTTCCATTTACTAACTACAAAACTTCTACTGATAAAGATTTTATTGATACTGATTATATTGATTATTTCAGGATGAAAGGAAATAATTTATCAAAATTCTTGACTAACTATACTTAGTATCACATGAATTCTGATTCTATCTGTGCCATTTATCTGATAGGTAACTGAGGGGTCACTGAAATTTTTCTCTTCTCTTTCTCTTCTTTGTGTGTATTTTCTCCAGTATAAGAGTCGATGTCCCTTAGCATTTAGTTAGATATTGTTGATTTGAGATCTTTACTAGGAACCTTCAGAGCTCCAGTTATTATGAACTCCATCAGAAATACAGATTTACATCTCTAGCATAGCAGATGTCATCATTGTTAAAAGAATTTTCAAGCAGGAAGAATTTATAAAAGGTAAAAAAATAAAAAGAGTCTTCTTCATTTCATACCATCTTTACATAATCTGCTTAGTGGATCATCCTATTCCTTTCTTGAGTCCTCACTCAATGAGACAGGAGCTAAAGCTGCTGCAACTTTGGGCTCATCTTTTGCTTCTAGAAAACAATGTATTTTTTATTCTGTTATAAGAATATGACTACACGGAAAAGAAAAATTCTGACTAACTCTGAGGCAGATACAGGCTTCCAGATAAAAACAAAGGATATTGCATTACATCTTTGTCAGGTATGAAGAAGTGTGGTCACATAGGAGACTCTCCTGCAATTCACATTCAGCAGCTTTTCATGTGCTAGCTAGCAACTCAGATGTGGACTTCTTTATCACCCATTACCTATACCAAGAAAAACGAAACCAATTATTTACAACAGATGAGACAGAATCACACGTGTATTCCATGCAAGAACATAATCTCATAATAACAATACTTTACCTAAAAATACATTACTTGTAATTTAACAATCCACAATATATGAGCAGTAAGAATGGCTGCTAAGAAGTGAAGGTAAGGCAGGAGCAGGTAGTGACACAAGGACAATATCTGTTATGGTCAAGGGCAGAGTTCTACAACATCCAAATGCAGAGCAAAGCAGGACTGGTGACAATTTTGGTGCCAATCAGTTCTGTAGAGACAGAGTAGATCCAATGTCAAGCCTCAAAATAGTTCAGCTGTCTGTGTCAATTCAGACTGATAGAGCACAGGCACACCTTCAGAATGGCTCAGGCAAGTCCCAAGAATAACAGCCTGAGCTTGAGAGCAGCTCCTGCAGTGAGTGAGCACCTCCTGCCTCTTTCACATATAACAATTTCTTAGCAGCAAGAGTCCAGTGTAGAGTGCTGCACTGTATCAGAAGCGTCTTGATGAATAAGAGATTTAACTGCGTAAAATGGTCCTGACAACTGCCTTTCCCAATCCCGAGGCCTTTTGCTGGAGTTTTAAACAGAAATGTCTTATCAAAATTAAACAGAACTCAGGCAAAATAGTATTTAATTAGATCGGTAGCTGGCTAAAAAATATTTTAAATTTTGTATATTATAGGCAAGGCTTCACATCTCACATGTGGCTTTTCCGATAATCTCAGTAACCTTGTTCTTCCAGTTAAAGTTTTGTACATACTCAGTAAAGGAACAGAAGATAGAAGAGAGAGAGGATGATGAAGATTCTGAAAGATAGTAAGCAAATGTGACAGCATATCTAAAATTTGTGTGCAATGAATATTTACTTAATATTGACTTTAGTGAAGATCAAACCCGTTTTGTAATCTCCAAATAGGACCCTACATCTATTTTTTCTTTCTGTTCTCTTTAATCATGGATCGAAATATTTAATCTAAAATGCACCCAGGGTGCTTTTTCCTAATTGTTAAATCATTTCAGTAAAATCTGTTGGTAGAAAGAGAGGTTTAGAATCTTCAGCTCCTTGGAAATATGCTTGTTATTTTTATCCATGGCTGACATGCTAGGGAAGAAGACCAATTTTGTTTACTCCCAGGTGGTTTAAATTTGATTTGAACTCATAGCTGAGTTTAAGCTGATGAACAGCTTTTTATTGAACATGAATAAATTGAGAAATTCAGATTAGTCAGCTACTTTTTCATAATAATTTAAATTCCAAAGAAGATGCATTTAGCAAAAATAGAACAGAAAGCTGTGTGCAATTGATGAATTGTACCTGATGACTAGCTGACTTAATAAAATCCTTAATGAATTTACTGCTGTTCTAGGTCTTTTCAATATTGGTGTCCTTATGAAAAAGAAATTTGTACAAAACAAAGTGAGAGTAACTGACATAAAATATAAAAATGAACACTTGAAGGAGCCCATATGCAGAACAATAGCAAGAGGTACCTTCCTGTATGCAAACATACACAAAAGCTTTTCACAGAGTATCCTGTAACAAATGTTTTGTTCATGTATAAAAAAGATAAGTCTCAACTGACTAACACGGTCTTTTGATAACGAATATGGCCTTTTGAACACCTTGTCAGCATTCAGTTCAACTTCAAAGTCTGAAAAGCTTTCTTACAAATAGAAGGAAAATTGAGCAACCCCTTTGGGAATCAAGCAGGATTACCTAAGCATAAAAAAAATATGAAGATGACTGGCTGTTGACTGGTAAGACAAGACAAAATTAGAGTTAATACAAAGTTTCAGTTATATATTTTTATTCCTGACAAAATGCTGAGTGTTATTCTATTACTGAAAAAATGTTTTTGTGTAGATTTTTTTATATATGTATATGGATGTAGACTTGCATACATATAAATATATATGAATGTTTGTGCTTTTTTGGAAATCTTTGAGACCAAAAGATAACAATGGCTACTCATTATTACTTTAACCTCTTCAGGGACCCGCATAGTAATGACATTTCCTTCTCATAGGAATGACAAATTGTGTGATTCTGCTGTCTGGACAAAGAAGACTAAAGCTAGTTTTAACTAGCAATGCAACTAAACACCACACAGTTGCTCATTCACTATTCCCTTGCGCCCAGTGGGATGGGGAACAGAATTGTAAAATAAACAAGAATAAAAAATTGTGGACTGAGATTAAGACAGCTTAATAGGACAGAAAAGGAAGGGAAAATAGTAATAATAGCAATAATAGGAACAATAATAATAATAATGATAATAATAACAATAATAATAATAATAATAACAACAACAAGAAAAATAGTAACGTTAATAATCAAAACAAGGCATGCATACCACAGCTGCTCACCTCCCACACTGATGGATGTCCAGCAGTCCCTCAGCAGTCCCACCACCAGCTTTTCCCACAGTTTAGATGCTGAGCATGACACTTTATGTCATGGAATATCCTTGTGGTCTGTTGGGGTTATCTGTCCTGGTCATGTCTCCTCCCAGCTTTTTGTGTTCTCCCATTCTCTTTGATGGAGGGCTGATGTGAGTAGCAGGAAAGTCCTTGTCTTATGGTAAGCACTATTTGTCAGCAACTCATCATTGCGTTATCAACATTATTCTCATCCTAAATCCAGAATGCAGCACTATAACACCTACTAGGAGGAAACTTAAATCTATCCAGGCAAATACAGGACACTGAGAGAGGAAATACTGGACAGACTCCCCTTATATTTAGTGGAAAGTGGTTAGATACCAAAAGTTTGGCTTTTGGAAAATTGGTGGTGGACCATTATATTGAGTCCTGTGAAAACAGACTAAGCTGATACTATCTTAGTTCATTTAAGGATTCAGAGCTGGGGCAGATTTGTGTGGTGGGATGTGTGTGTGTGCGTTTATCTGTTCAATCTATGAAAAATTCTCTGCACTGAAAAAAAGTTGATTCTTCAAAAAAATTAGCTTAATATTTTCCAAATTTCAGAAAACAGCAGCTTATCAGTTGAGGGTGTTTTCTTATGTAGATTTCCCTAAATAATTGCATTAAATTCTTTTAAACATTGAGTACCTCAGTAATTAGCAATTGCCTTTTTATATATCAGTGTGGTCAATCGTTCATATGTTATACAATTTTATAATTTCTTTATTTTGTATATGGAAATATTTCCCAGAAGTTGGACAAATCTTAAAATAAGATGAAGAAAGTCTGCAAAGCACCCACAGGAGCTTTGTAAAACCAAGAGATAACTGTGGCCCTCCAATAAATGATACCATCTGTTTTCTATTTAGTTAATGCATTTATAAATTCTGCTGATTTCTTATTATTTAGTCATTAGTAATAAATTATTACATGTAACTGAAAAAAACACTTGGGTTTATGCATTCATTTAGGACACTAATCTTTCATGATCTGACTGCACAGCTAGTCAGTGTGATAGGCAAGTTTTCATTTGCAAGAATTACATGCAAATAGATTTATTTACATCTGTAGTCCACTAATCTGTTTATAAAGTTATTCATGCATCATAATAAAGTGATAAATTGATACCTTTAAGCTGGCTCTAAAGTTGAAGATGTGTCAGCTCTAAGTACACTTGCTTTCCCTTTTGTGTTTCTTCATAAACAGAGTGGTACCTCTATTTAGAAGTTCATGGTCCCAAAATGGACCAAATGCATGTGGGGCATTATTTGCTGCTATGAATATATACTTTTGAAAATAGTCTTGTCAGTAAAAATACAAAATTGACAAGAGGTAGAATTAATCTAGAGGGCTGAACAACTGTTTTGAGGTAAGTTTGTATTAGTTTACTGTTTTCAGCTAATGTAAGCAAGTTGGTGCAGTTACACTCTTTGCAAGCTGACTAAAGATATAGTTGAGAAAAGTGTGATTGGAACTCAAATAATAACCAAACACTTTTTCATAGTTCTGTTTTGTGCTCCTAAACATAGGAGAAACTGACATTTACCCATGGAAATTTTTGAATACTATTCAATTGGAAAAAGAATCATAATTACATGATGAGGGATATTTTGCACTGAGAAATAAATAAAAAAAAAAAGTTGTATTTGAACTTCTGGCTCCTAGCATAGGTAAAATTTCTGCAAAAACCATTGGACACCTGCATATGCATGCAGTACTGAAAATAGTTGATACAGAAAACTACAAGAGCAAAGAGCATATATTTTGTCCCATGCATTGTAATAAGGATCCAGGCATGATGCTGAAGACATCTAAACATTACCATGAGATTACCCTCCATTATAAATAAGGGAAAATTGAATTATTTCTGTAATAAATGCATAACAGGCTGTGCTGGTTTAGCATGGAAGTGATTTTTTTCCCAAGGAAGTTATACTGAAATGTTGACAGCTCGATTGACCAATTAGAGTGTTAGAAACACCCCTTGACTTACAGGGGCGTTTAAACAGGTTAAAAATCAGTGAATCTCGAGAATTTTTCCCTTTGTCATCCAGCCTGCCAGCAGGTAAAGACCAGCCTGGCCTGCTCTGTGCAGTGGGCAGGGCCGGGCCAGGCCCCTGCCCTCTGCTGTGCTGGCGGGGCTGGGTCTGGTCTGGGCCCCAGGCTTCAGGCAGCTGCCAGCGGGGAAAGGGGAGGCCGCAGCTACTAACATCCAGACAACCCTAAGGCCTGTCCCACTGCTGGGCAAGGCAGATGTCCCCCAGGTCTCCAGGAGTGGCTCCAAGCCCAGGCTGGGCCGGGCCCACCCCCATGGGCCTACCTAGCTACTGAGATCCTGGCAGGGGTTCCTGAGCCCATCAGCTCGGCTTTGAAATCTAACACCATGAGCCACAGACTAAGAGGGGGAGACCCAGGCAAGAATTTAACTCTTTCACAGCACAGATGAAACTTGTAAAGCATTAACCTTTCTCCGAGTTTTAGGAAAGCCAGAGTGGGACATGTAAAGAAACAATATGAGGATATCAGGGTCGATGAAGGAGAAGTTACATCTTAGATGAAGAGATGGAGAAGATGCCTTGGCTTTTGGGCTGAAAGTCTTTTGTGAGCCATGGTAACAGACTGTATTATGTTATAATATCCCTTTAAATTGTAGAAAATATGCATTGGGGAGATAATAAGAGTATTTAAATTGTAGAGATAAGCAAAGGTATTTATGATGGAGTAAGTAAGTACTGAAGTAGCTGTGATCCCATGAGAAGTTTGAACAGAGAGAGAGATGAGATGAAGATCTGCCCCTAGAAAGAGAAAAGACCTCTCTTGCTCAAAATGAAGAAAAACCTTTGCATTTGGAACCATTCATCTTTAAAATGATACCCCAATGAACTTCACGGCCCATATGCAGCCGCAGGAAAGGCTGCATGATATGGGAAGGGTTTCACAACTGCAGATTTTCCTGGGCAACTGTTTTTGTGGGAGTTAAAAGCCACAGGCAGACTGTTCTTTCTTGTGGAAAGGTACCACAATAGAGAGTTCTCTCTCTCTCTAAATGGACTGATGAAAGACTATTTTATAAGTGGTATTGACCTAGAGTTCCGAGTTTTGTCTTTATACATGGTTTGTGAGAAAGAAAAGAAGCTGTTGGGGGAGAGGGAAAGTGTTTTGAAGGTTTTGTTCTGATTCTTATTAATTTTGTCTTTCTTGTAGTTCTGTTGATAAATCTGTCTGTATACCTTTTAAGATTTGAGCCTGCTTTACTTTTCTCAAAATGCTATCTCACAGCAGAAAAAAATAAGTAATTCTAATGGGCACTCAGATCACTACACTAATTTTGGGAAACAGAAATTGGCAAATGTGAAACCACTACGTAGTAACAAACAAGTACAAATTTAATGTCCCACTGACAAAAAACAGAAAAGGGTATTGCAGTATAAGGAAGGTATTTTATTTGAGTTGGTACTTCTGAAATATTTCTTTATATTCACTTTCTTTTTATGTTTGTATGGGTAGGCTAAGTGAGGTCACTAAGTGTATACCTGTGTGATATAATTAACTAAAGTTACACATATGATTTAAGTAAATTTTTTTTAAAAAATTAGTTAATTACAAATAAGTTAATTAAATGTATTAATTATACTGTTCAATATTATATATTAGATAGTTCAGTTCCATCTATGTTTTAAAATTTTCTTATTCTTGGACTTTGAAAGAAAGGTTTTTCTTTAATTATCTATTTTTCTTTATTGTTCAGCACACGACAGTAGCTTCATACCCAATTTACTTAGTATCTCTGCTTTTTTGTCATTAGGGATTTTTCTCTTCAGTATGTGAATATGAACCTTATTCATGGATTTGTTACAGTTTAAGACAGCATTTCAATATGTTCAAATGATATAAATCTCTGGTGTGGAAAGAGAATTATAATTCAGAAATAAAAAAAGATAATTTTCTAGTCACACTCCTTAAAACATATGCTTGTTAAGGTGAGTGCTTTGTGATTCTGCAGCTTAGAAGAATGTAATACTTTCATAGACTCCATATAATTGGAGATTAAAAAAGACACTCTTGGTAAACAGACATAATTGTCAAGCAATTCTTTTGAATAATAACTAAACATTAAATGAAAGGTAGCATCATATCCACAATATAGTATGACCTGCTTACACTGAAGAGTTGGTGTGACAGAAGTGCATTATTCCACTTTATTAATTCACAGTTCCAGTTCTTTCTGTTATGCTTTTATAAGCTTTGTATTTTGAGAACATTTATTGAAGCAGTTATTTTTCACTGCTGGGTAAACTAATGGTGATGTACAGTTGGATCTTTAGTGTTACTGTTGCTAATAGGCACACTTTGTAAAAGTGTTAAAAATAGTGAGTTGTCCTTAGCTGAATGCCATATGTCCATCAAGCTCCACTAACATTCCACTCCTCAACTGGACACAGGAGAAAATGCAATCAAAGCCTAGTGGGTCAAGATAAGGACTGGCAGAGATCACTCATCAGGTGCTATCATAGGCAAAATAAACTCTGCTTTGGGGAATTTATTTAGTTAATTGCCAATCAAATTAGAGTAGGATAATGAGAAATTAATGCAAATCTTGAAAACACCTTCCCAGGCTTAATTGAGCTCCCAGTTTCCCTCCCTTTTTCCTCTGAGTGACAAAGATGAGCAATGGATGTTAGCACCAGTTCATCACACATTGTTTCCCTTGTTCACTCCTCATCCGTGGGAGGATTCCTCTGACTCTTTTCCTCTCAGTGTGGTGTACCTCCCACAGGACACACTCCTCCATGATCTTATTGTGGGTCTTTCCCGCAGACTGCAGTTTTTCACTAACTGCTCCACCCTGAGTCCCTTGCACAGGAGAGAGTCCATCAGGAACAGGCTGCTCCAGTGTGGGTCCCCTACAGCACTATCACAAGTCCTGCCAGAAAACCTGCTCCAGTGTTGATTCCCCTCTCCATGGGGTCACAGGTCTTGTCAAGAGCTAACAAGTAGCTTAAAAAAATCTTCATCAGCACTTAAATCTGCAAGGCATTCTGCAGGACATTCAGCTAGTTGGGAAAATTTGAGTGTTAAAATAATGAACCTCATACAGGATGATGGAAAAATTATAGTTTATATAGCATTTCAAAAAAAGATTTGGATATTGACAGAACTGAATGATGGTTGTAATGTCAGTTTCAGGAAGATTAAGATACCTTAGGTTTATTCACCATTTTCCAAGAATTCTGAGGTACTTTCTTGAGATGGTAGAAGCCCAAATATTTCCTTGTGCTTACAGTCTTCCCTCTGTACCTCTATCCAGATTTCAGATCATTTGCTGAAACAATATGGCCTATGCCAGGTGCTCTGTTCCAGGTACACAACTTTTCCTCAAGAATTTAGATTTTTTTCATTTATTTTCTAAGTAATTTTGTCAGGTGATACTCTTCTCTGCTTCCTAAGAAATCCAAGTGTGCCATGTTGATTGCCAGGTTAAACTGACAATTAGATAAGATGCAGTTAGATAGAATCAAGTCAGTTACTTGATTTTGCATGCAGTAAGTGAGAATAGAACTGATAAAAATGGCTTTGTTCTTTGACATAGGCCACAAAAAATCTTAAGACCGACTTGACTGACATTAATAAAGGAGATGACAAATGTGATAAAGACGAAGATTGTTTCATTTATTGGGGTCTAAGAACCTTGCTTTGTTCAGCCCACATAACTGCTGTCCAAAGCTATCCTTTCACTGAAATGTATTTGTGGTAATTTTCTATGTTTTCTTTTATGCTTTGTCTATTATATTTCAAAACAATGCATTCCTTGAAAGCACTTCCACAGCACATAGGAAATAGAAGTGCTTTTATTTGTATTGTAAAAATTAGCAGTAGCACACAGCATTGTTTCCTGTAGAAGAAGCGTATCATCACATTTTACATTTTCTCTTTACACTGGATATATTCTACCTCATAAAGCAGACATCAACAGTCCCTTTCCCCTGCTGCAGTTAACTCCATGGGAGTTATCACATTTGTGCACGAAAGCTACTTCACCTCTATTTTGTATCAAAAGTACAAAACACGGTAAGAGAGTTATTTCTCCCTCCCTTGAAAAAAAAGAAGTAAAAAATCAGGGAAACACAAAGAGCAGAATTTTCAAAGCTTCCTCTGAAGGCTGGAGACCTAGCTCCCTCTAAAGTCTCGCAGACAACTTTGAAAAATTCAGGCTACATATTTTTATTTTTCATCTTACAGATGGTTTTAATCATTTATACAAGGCCTGTCAAATTCTTCATTCCTTAATGATCTCTTTTTAGCATTTAACCAAAACACAGCTTTTCAGTTTTGTTGGTGTTACTTTAGCATGTGCCAAAACTACTGCATAGCAATTTCTTGGTGATGTGAAGCGCTCATTTTTATTGCTATGTTTCAGTACAATTAATGGGTGACTGATGTCCTATACCATAAAAATAATTATTTTCAAATGTGAAAATCTCTTTTCAGATGGTATGTGTTGGTTTTCACATTATTGCATAGAACAATGCTATTGCCAAAAAACAGACAATAAAGGCTCTTTAGCAGAGGCAGCTGATGAAGCATTTTTATTCCAAATCTTTTTTGCTTTTTTTCAATTTGCTGACTGCCCATTAGGCCAATATACAGTTTAGTCAGCAAACGACATTGATGATATGGATTAAGAGGAATCTAAGAAACTAAATAATATACAGGTATGGTGCCTTACTCTTTCATTATTGAAAGTTTTTTCATTCTTTAGTAAGATTTCTATGTGAGTCATTCTTTACTTAAAAGAGGTCTTTAATGTGACTGCTTTTACTTTGTGATGTTCCAGGATCACTGTAAACTGTTTGTACTTACAAGTGTATCTAAGTTTGTTTGATTTATATTTTTTTAAGTTTTATGGGTTTTTAAATGATAAATGTATTTTCTTCTGCTGAAAAAGATAGATATATCTGAATAAAGCATCACATGAATTAATTTTCCCATTGTGTGAACACACGTGTAAAAATACAGCTAAATATTTTGTTTTGAAACAAAACTGAATTATTTCTTAATACTTAAGTGTAAACTTGCTTTCTCTTCTTTGTTCCCTTTAGTAGTGAAAACACTCAAAATCTTTGGTTTTTATTAAAAATCTTATACTGACCTGAAACAATACTTTGATTTTTTTATTTAATGGACAAAGTTAAAATAAACAAAAAATCTTATCTTTTGAAAATTCTACTATGAACCTTTAGCTAGGAATTAGCTTTAATTTATTTTTCTATTCATTTTAGGCCTTCAGTTTTTATATATTTGAAAAATATTTATTTTGCATCATCTTAAGATCAAATATATTCCATGGGTGTGTCCAAAAATTATTCAGTCTTTACATTATTATGGTCAATAGTACTTAACTAGTAGTAACAGTAGTACTTTTTTCTTGTTTCAATGGTTTTCATATTACAGATGAAAAGAATAAAGAATATGTATACATATCTAATAACAGATCTGCTTTCCAAAGCAAATTTCCTGATCAGTTTAGGTTGCTTTGAATTCAGGCACACTATAAAGCACAAACTGCATTCCTTCCTTATGATACAAACCTGGAAGGCTTTACAGTACCAGAACTATACTTAATCCAAAGTGAAAATGGTCAAAAATACCTGAAATGTGTCTACTGCAAATTCCAGACCTTCAGCACCAAGTGTTTCTCTCTACAGATCAGAGCTGTTTGACATGGTAGTATGGATGTAACCTCAGTGGTCCATTGTTAGTATCTAATGTAGGCAACTAAACACTACCAGTCTGCCAGTAGGCAGAAAGCTAAGGAGATGTTGTCACTGAAAGGCAAAAAATAAAAAATAACTAAACAGCAAATCCTTAGTTTCCTTGATGGAACAGTTCTCTGTGTGGACTTGGCCCACTGTTGTACAAACAGGTGTATGTTAAACGAAGTGAGCAAAGGTTACTGCTTTCCCTGCTAGTAATCCAGGCAGCCAGTATATCAATCCAGACCTCTTACACAGTCAGTGGAGAGAGTCTGTTTGGGAAATAAAGTCCTTTCAGTCAACCTCCAAAGTATCCACCGAGGATATAAAGACTTCGTATTTTACTCTATATAGAGAGAGAATTTTCATATATCTGTATAAATAACTAATCCCAGCAAGGTCAGTAGTGCAGAAGACTTTTAGAGAAGAATAATGCCTTCACATATGCAATTTTAGATACCTTACAGGGCTTGTATTATTTGTTTATTTTTTTTAAAGGCAGTAGTTAAAGCTGTGTTACATGATATCAAGAAAGTATGATGGAATATAAAGTATTAAGAATATTTTTCCTGTAATTAATTGCAGTACACATAGTGATTTGTTATTTTTCTCTGCAGATTTCTCAGAGTGAAGAAAAACTAGTAGGAAGGATAAATTAGAAAGAAGAGAAAGAGGTTGTCTTGGACTACTTGAAAGGAGAAAGTATAATGACAGGAAATAGGCTTTATCTTCTAAAAACAAATATGGCTGTTTATTTTCTACTTAATTTTTTTTTTTTTTTTCTCTTTAAACCAGCATATTTAGCATGCATTTTTCTATTTGGGTATTCCTGATTTTATTTTTTAAATATTGTGACATTTGAAATGTGACATATCTGTAACATGATAATAGGAACAATATGAGCTAAAACATGAATTGTAAGAGTTATCTAAAATAAATTCAGAATATAGTTTTCTCACACTGGTCCATTTGGACATTGATGGGGAAAGACCTAAAGCTACATTGGAAGTGCATACATCTCACTAAAAAATTTGGTGACTGTGTTTCTGTTCCTGCTTATTCTTTGTCTGTTTGACAGCTCATGCATGTTTAGCATACACAGAAATGCTGGACATCTGTCTAAAGAAAATGGCATTGTGAGCCCCTCATAAAAAGAGTGTAAAAGTGGCATTTATTTACTTGTGCTACCATATGCTTTTAATACACATTAATATTTATGATGCTAAGATTCCATCTCTGAGGCCATGTATTTGATATTACATTTCAAAGCAGAAAGGATTTTTTTCAAGCTTCTTTTTATACCATAGATATCTGTATTCATACTTAGTTTTTTGATGAAGCTTCTTCTCCATTTGTTGTTTTTTTAAATTATGTAAGGAAAGATGGATAAAGATAGGTACTATTAGATTCCTTATTCATACCTAATGTATAGTGCAAATCAAATATGTAATTGCTATATAAAGTTTTCAGTGTATCTCAGAATACTAACTCGTTGCTGGGGAAGTCCATTATGTGTAGGTAAAAGTCTCTGGAATATCCTACACTATTTTCAACCCCTTGTTTTTCTCTTTCTGTCTTAAGAAACTGATCTTCCTATATAAAATGCTAGGTCTGCTAGACCTGATGTCAGAAAAGACTGTAAGCTTCAATGGGTTTAGAATTTTTTTATTTTTATTTGGTGTTTTTTGTGTATGTGTTCATATGATTATGAATTGATTGAAGGATGATTGGCACTGCAAATTTGCTAGAGCTGTGAAGTGATATTCTCATTTTACCTGCAGGACAGGTACAAAACGATTGAAATCAGACAGTGCTTCCTTGCACAGGTACAATAAAAACTAGGAATCATTCGTGTAATGGGAACTTAGCTGATTTTTGTTAGGTGTTATCCCAAGAACAGAAGATGTATCAGTTTTAGGACTTAAATATCAGACCGTGAAATGTAGCTCTATAGCAGTTTGTTATCAATGTTTTTGCTGTTCTTTCCAACGAAGGAATGTAGAAGAAAGTTCTGGTATTAAGATATGCTTGCCCATAGATCATTCCTAATGGTTGAAACGAATTCATCAGCTTACACAAAATAAATGGCTGATTCATTGCAAGGAAATATAAGACAATGTAATCTTGTTTACTATATGTTTCTAATAAATCAGGCTTTAAGCTTGCAATCATGTTAACACAATTTAATAGTGTATAATAGTCTGTGGATAAAACAAGTGACATTATTGGGCAATTGCAATTAATTAATGTAAAGAAAAGTCTTTACGTGTTAGTAGGAGTTTTGCTTATGAAAAAAACTCCCCAGATACTTCATCAAGCATACTTGTGCTTCACCAGTTTACCTTGATTCAGAATTTTGTACTTTCCTACAGTAGCTAACAAATGAGCAAGCAAGAGCACAGATGTCCAAACTTTAAAAACAAGAGAATTGCAATGACCTTCTTCCTTCCCTGCTAAACACTGTGCAAGGAATGTATATCAGCATCTTCACAGCCACTGTGTTGTTAATCTAGTTCAAGAATGTAAGAATGTAAAATTTGCATTGCAGACATAACAATAACAATGATATTTTGTAATATCAAATAAAAGGTTGGTCACAATAGGTGGCTAATCATTGCTTCTTTGATGCTTATTATTTCCAAAAAAGAGTATTATTTCCAATAAAATCATTTAATATAACTGTATGGAAAATATAGAACAGCTTAAAAAAAGTCACGTTTTTAATATTGTATTCCTTATTGGACATTTTTTAAAAATTAAGGAATTGAAAATATAGAAAAGCTTAAAAGTCACATTTAATATTACATTCCTTATTGGACATTTTTTTAACAGTTGAGGAGAAGTCATCTGCTGACTAAAGAAGGGAGACGTTGTTCATATAAAATGTGTGCCATATTATTATTTTAAAAAAAAAGAAACCAAATAATTTGTGGTATGTCTTGAATAAGCAGTGATAAAAACAGTAGGAAGAAAATAACAAAAACAGTATTTGTAAACAGCAAGATTTCATGTACTGTGATTCAAACTGAGTCATAATGGTAGGACACAGAACTGACATGTTTAAGAATAAAGGTGTGTTATCATAAAAAGTAATACAATATGTTTAGTTTTTCTGGATTATTAAGTCTACTATTTTGGTATTCACATATACATTATTTAGGTTATGGCTATCATTCTATCAGAGATTATTAACATAATTTAAGGAAAAGGAAACAGGTGTCCTGAAGATATAGAATATAGATATTGATATAATATTAAAAAGAAATAATTGTAGACAAATTTTTAAGAGCTTCAGAAGTTATTACAAGACTCAACAGAAATGATATGTGAATACTTAGTAAGAACAAAATTATAACTGGCCTACTCACACAAGCAGTTCTACTGAAACCAATAGGATTATTCAAGTAATCCAGGCCAATTACCCTTGTCTTCATTAGATTGACATTGGACTAACTATTTTAAAGTTTCCCAGAACAGTAAAATCTTTTTGTACAGTAATTTGAGCTTTTCTGGCATGCAGAACAATAATTCTTTGTTTCTGATTTACAAAGAAAACAGATGTATATGTTTTCATCCGCCTCCTCCTCCTTTATTTCCCAGTATAATTTCAGTACAGATTACCCTGTGAGAAGCACTGACTGTAGGAAAGTTACCTAACAGATGCTACAGACCTGATTTTAGTTGACGGTTTCTTATGGTTATTTCAAGATCAACCTGTTCTATCTGCTGTGAAGGTGTTCAGAGTCATGCCCCTTGGGGTATGTTTAACAGATCTTCTGTCACTACAGGTTCAGATAGATTTGATTTACTTTGCCAGCCTGCCTCCCAGTTAGTGACAGCCTTTTGCTCCTGTTGTTCTTGCAGCCAGGTATGGAAGATCTAAATGTGACATGCACTTTCACATGCAACTCCTCACAAAAAATGCAGCTCTTTGCAGGATTTTTGCTGCCAAATTATGGTCTCTCCTCTCTAAATATATGTTTTCCTGTAATAACTTGTGCTTACAACATGCAGTAGGGAAAAAACTTGCTGAATGCTGAAAAGTGTAGTTCTTAATAAAGATTTTTTAATTAATTAAAAAATATATATATTTCCAGCGTTATCTCTGGTATGAAAAATGGCTCAAATGAGACTAAGTTTTCCAGCGCACCAGAATACCAACCTGACAGAGTTTCCACTTTAAATTTGACAAAAGCAGCATGTCATTCCATTTCCCAGCTGCAACTGGCAGGACATTAGATGTTCCTAAAACCATAAATTAGGACTAGTTGGAGTAACTTCAGACAAAATAAAGACTGACACATCTGCAACCAGCACAAACAAACAAACAAAAAAATGTTTCTAATAGAAAGATAAATTTAAAAAAATCTAAATAAAGCCTATTTCAATTAAGAAAATTTAAAAACTAGAAATTAAAAAAGAAAAAAAACCACAAACAAACAAACAAAACCAACCAACAAAAAAAAAAAAAAAAAAAAAAAACCAAACAAAACAAAAAAACCCTTTAAATTCTCTGTGAGCAGGAGATCTTATGCATAAGATATTTTCCTAGAGCAATTTTAAACTTCACTGCAGTATGAGGATAAATTGCTGATTATATTTCTCTTCTTTTTGGGTTGAAAGTGGAACGCAATACCTTTTCTTTTGCTTTTTGCTTTTTCAAGGAAGAGTCTGTGCTTCTCTTAATAACCTTTAATCTTAATTTTTTATTGCATTGTTAACATATTCCACAATCTATCTCTATTTGTACCTCTTTTTTTCCTTCCTCTCTATATTTTGACAGTAGGTCAAGTGTTTTTGAAACACTTATCTTTTCTTTTTATTTTTGAACTGTCTGTGTCTTCCTGAATTCTCTTTCATCTTTGGAAAATCTGCAGATTCCTCCACTCCTTTTTAAGGGAGAGAAAGAGTGTACAGCTTTTATATCAGAATTGTATCATCTGTGTGAATACTGCATTTTGTATAAGGTTTGTAGTGGGAATGACTATTTCTTCTCAGATATTCAGACCACTTCATTTTGCATTATTCACTAATTTTGATGAAATTCATCCATGGCTTTTAAAGAGAAAAATAATTATTTTGGCAGATTTGTTGTCTTGCAATAGTTTAGTGCCCAAAGGAAAGAGAAAGACAGCAATAACTGTCAATCCACTGCAGTTTTTATTGAAGTCTAATTTATATAACCACCATTTAAAGAATTCTTTTCTTCTTCAATGGTAATTTTATTTGCTTTATCTTGTATAACATTATGGAAATTGTGCCTTATAAGCTGATATATAAACATTGGGGGTTTTTCTGCATCTAATAGTTCTGTCAAGGAATCCCTGTCTTGTTGCATTTCTTTGAGATATTAAAAGGTTTTACCCAGAAGAATAGTTGTTCAAGCATCCATTTTCTCAGATTTTATGTCATCACCCTCTAATAAAAAGTATTGGCTACACAGAAGCATATTAAGAATACATTAGATGAACTTTTTCTTCAGTCTTTGTGAATACAATTTGAAAGTCAGAGATAAATAGGGATAGAACATGCTTATGTGTATGTCTAATAAGAGTCTGAACATCACACCTGTCTCTGAAAACAAGTAAAATTATGTTTAAAATTAATACTTTTGTTTAAATTATTTTCTGACTCTTCAGTGTTACAGGATAATCTTAAACAGGAGTGCAGATATAAATAATATGACAAAGTGAGTTCATCTTGCAGTGAACATAATACAGGGTTCATTTCTTCTTTGCCATCTTAATCTGACTTTAAAGCAGTTCAGAAGTATAGTCTTACTCATACTAATATCTGTATTAAAATGTCATGCTTACATTAAAGTTTAGGCATATTATTTGTATGCTATATCTGCTTCTGGTTTTGTTTTGGTGGTTTTTTTCACTTAGCATGCTATAATAATCCTACCTCTTCATTTCGATATATCTTTCCGAGGTTTTACCAGCTTTTTGTTTACATTACATATCTTGTATGAAAACTGATGTTATATTTCTTACCTAGTTTTATTCTTTCAATGATACTCTTAATTAGTTTCATTATAATAGTCAGCTAAGGTCCATGATGTATTTTTCTATCTTTAACTCATGAACTAGTAGGACTGCTACAAGAATGATTATCGAGTGAAGGACAGTTTGCACTTTTCTTAATTTTCTATATCTTAGTTTTCTTAGTTGTCTTAGTTCTGTGATTTCTCTTTTGTGTACTAAGAGCTATATTTAAATACATTGGAATTTTTATGTCTATGGGTTCTCATCTAATACGTAATCCATTTTTGTATCATGCCTTCATACACAATTTATTATTTTATTTATTGGATTTATGCTGTTTGCTTTTGGTTTATGTGATTTTTAAAATCATATTCATAATTTTAAACTGTATGAACTCTACAGTTATTCTTGGTATCATGCTATTTACATGTAGACTTTGTGTTAGTCCATGAGAAATTCATCTGCGGTGGTTTGTTCCTGGGGGGCTGCTACCGGCAGGCTACTTACCCCAGACCAACCGCAATAGTTTGTGTGGGTGCCTCAGATCTGCTAGCTGGAAGTGTGGGTGAGACTTTGGAATGAAGAGCGGGCTTCTGCCGTGGGTTTGAAAGGTGTTTATTGTGCAGCTCCACGTGCAAAAGGCACGGCTCGGCCTGTCCTTCTCCCTTATGTACCCCAGGACACAGCCTGAGGCCACAGGAGAATTTGGGCCAATGGATGGGAAGGGGTTGGGTGTTCTAGAAGGGGACACTCAGCAGGACAATTGAAGAGGGCAGGTGCTTGAGCACCTGGCCAAATGGGAGATGATTTCTCTTCAAATTACCAGGGTGATTGACAAGGGGCTCCCCTCTGGGAGATACCAAGGGGATCAGAGGATGGGTGGAGGGATTCGGGAAGGGACATACCAAGTACAGACAAATACAAATACGAATTCAAGACCTAAAATTCATGTTGCTACATTCATCAGCATCTGAAACTGAAGGTAATCGCTTACTACTGTGATACTTCTATAAAATCTTCTAGTCCTCTGCTGTGTGTGAGCTATATTTCACCTCAGTTGACCTTCTATGATTACAGTGATTGTTTAATTGGATTTTAGTCCAGTCACATTACTGCCTAAAAGGCTTCATTTACTTAGTCAAATAACTTGAGCTTGCAGCTTAGCAGTGTAAAGACATAATATAATATGAAACAGACCATAACAATATTAAGATCACTTAAAAGATTGTGCAAGAAATCCCCAAAAGATTAGCATACTTGATAAAGATACAACTTTCAGAACAATATTTTTTCATAGGAAATATATCGAAGGTATGCAGACCTTCATAAGGAGCATCTACATTTTATTACCTGGGGTAGTATCATCTTGTTTCTTCCACTTAGTATGGATTTGCTTATAACCAGTATATATGTGTTTATAAGGCCGGTGTGAGGATCTCTGAGATTTACAAGAGTGAACTGCTTCCAACCTTTTTTTTTACATGATACTACTTTACTAATAAGCCCCCCCAAACAAGCAGTTTGACCTAAGCCATATCCTTGCCACAAGCCAAAAGACAAGCTATGAATGATTAGACTTTGAAATTATATTCAGTGAAGCATGCTTCTAGACAGACAGAAACGAAAGTCAGCCCCAATTTTTTATAAAGCAATGTAGAGAAATGTTCCCTTCCTGCTTATGAAATGCAAATGCACAAAGGTGCTGAAAATAGCTCGAGAAAAGTGCAGATAGTAGGTCAGTACTGTTTCTTTCAATATATATATATTTCCTTCATAATTGTGCATCTTAAACCAGTTCTAGCTCTAAAAAATAAATGCTCAGCATTTATATATAGAAACTGCAGTCCTATCCATTTTATTTCTGTAAGTGATGTCATTAAATCAATGGCGGAAGTCACACAAGGTAAGCACGTATGGCCCTTTGTGTGTCTTTTTAAAAAGATGCACATTTATCAGAGAGATTCATTATTAAAATGTGATGGTGGAGATATAAATCAGTGCTGGTTTTTAAAGGTTAGATCAGTTGTATCGGTCTTCGAAGCATGTGCTGCTTTTATCATAATTAGAGCTCTTCTTAACAAGATAATCTTTTTTCTGCTTTAAATGCATATTTTAATGTTGGGTCTGACTTTATGGCTCCTGTAGCCTATAAAAAGAGCTCTCTGGAGGATGAGTTTCTTCCGTCATCAAAACTTTTGAGTTTTCAGGAGTTTTGCTGCATAAACAAAACTCATTGAATATTTTTGAGAGACTGAAATGTGTAGAGATTGAGCTAATTCTTGTACTGATTCACTGCTCTACACACCAATAAATAATCATATTGACATAAGAGCATTTTGGCATCTTATAAACTAAATAAGGTAAAATAATTGGTAAAATGCTTCCTATTGGCAGTACTGCTGAAATACAAAGTAACCCTAGGAATCCCTAATATCTTTTCCTAGGATAACACAATCTGTGAGAAAAACTTCTATGAAAATTAAATGAACAAAAATTTAAAGAAATCAAAACAGAATGGATACAGATGATGATTTTTAGTTTTGCTTATTTAAAAAAATCTACATTACAAAACATCTACATAGTTAAAACAACAAAACAAAATAATTAAGTAATTACAAATAATTAAGACCATTTCTTTCTAGGTATGAGGTAGAGACAGTGGAGTACTAGAGAGAAAGGATGAAGTACATGTGAATATTAAATGGAGAAAAAAATCAATATAAACAACAGGACACTGTTACTGTAGGAAGAAACGTATTGTCCATGAATGGATTTTGCATGGAATAAAAAGAATCATAGAATCACATAGTTGTTACATTTGGAAGGGACCTCTGGAGATATCTAGTCAAGTCTGCTGCAAAACAGGACCAGCTGAAGTGGGCTACAAATGAATGCATCCAGGTGGGATTTGAATATCTCCAGAAGGGGAGAGTCCATGACCTCCCCAGGCAGCCTCTTCCAGTGCTATTACACTGTTCAGTGTAATGGAATTCTTCCTCATGTTGACGTAGAACTTGTATTTCAATTTATGGCCACTGCTACTCCTTGTGTTGCTGGACACCACTGAAAATAGTCTGGCACCATCCATGGTCACCTGCCTTTGAGATATTTATAAGCACTTATGAGATCCCCTCTCAGTCTTCTCTAGACTAAAAAGGCCAAGTCTCTCCTCATAAGAGAGAAGCTCCAGGCCCCTGACCATCCTTGTGGCTCTCCACTGGACCCTCTCCAGCAGCTCCTTGTCTCCCTTGTGCTGAGGAGCCCAGAGCTGGGCACAGCACTCCAGGTGTGGCCTCACTAGGGCTGAGTAGAGGGGAAGGGTCACCTCCCTCGACCTGCTGGCCACACTCTTCCCAGTGCACCCCAGGATTCCTTTGGCCCTCCTGGCCACAGGGGCACTGATGGCTCGTGGACAGCTTATGATCCACCAGGAGTTCCCAGCCCTTTTCCACAGAGCTGCTCTGCAGGAGGTCAGCCCCAGCCTGTGCTGGCACTTGAGGCTGTTCCTCCCCAGGTGCAGGACGCAGCACTTGCCCTTGTTGAGCCTCATTAGGTTTCTCTGTGCCCAACCCTCCAGCTGATCAAGGTCCCAGGGAATGGCAGCAGAGCCTTCAGGTGGATCAGCCACTGCCCCCAGTTTAGTGTCACCAGCAAACTTGCTGAGGGTGCATTTGATCCCTTCCTCTGGGTAATTTGATAAAAGTGAAAAATATTTGATAAAGGAAACTTGGAAAACTTCTGGAAGTATTCTAACAAAATGTAGTGCAATCCAAAACCCACCTGGGGGTTAAGATGATAATACCTTTTTGAATTATTCTATTTTTGTGGTTACTTTTGAGTCTAGGGGATTGAGTTTTTGAACCAAAGATCATTGGTAGTCAAACTTATTTTGTTTTAATTCTCTTTTTTTTTTTTTTACTTCTGATATCAAGAAGTTTACTTCAATATCAAATCATTTGGATTTGATATTGTCCCATGATGTCCAGTTAATTTTTCCATTTGAAATCACAGTCATTAAGACATATTCCTGTGTACATACATATTCCACTTCAATAAAGTTTTCAGCAAGATCTAGCAGAATATCGACTTATCTTACCTTTTAAGTTCAATTTTAATACTGAATATAATAAAACTAACAGAATTACTTATTACTAAAATCTTCAGATTTTAAATATCGACCCCTTCACCTCTCAATGTCAATGCTTCTTTGAATCTTATTTTTGTAAACAGTTTGTTTTTATTTTCTTTTACAAAGAGAATCTCAACTGTAACCTCAGCTTGCAGCATATATTGACAGATTGTAATCAGTTTTCCAAATACCTGAATGGTACTTTTCCTAGACCAAACCATTCATACCTATTTGGATGATAACAGGGTTTTTAGTCCTCTGGAAGTGTGAGGACTTCAAGTGGTTATATCTAAAAATGGATTATTGCTCTATTGCTTTTTATATGAAAATGTTATTTTTGACATACTCACAATTTGTCATGAATGACTGGAAAAGGTGCCAATAGAATTTCAGATAAATCATTTGCACAGTTTTCACTTTTGTATGTAAGTTCTTACTTAGGCTTCTTTAAGGGATGAAACATGGTTTCATACCAGTCTGAGCCTATTGATTCTTTTCCCATTACTGTTACTTTAAACAGATAAAACTAAATCATAATTGCTATGTTGGATGCATCACTGCCTATATCATCAATAAACTAATGTATACTCTGTTTAGAAATGAAATTTTAATTCAAATATGCTTCTTGGTAGTTAAGGTGCATGCATCTGGGGCCCAGTATTGAAAATCAGTCTGATCTGGGTCTGAGGTACAATTCAATATCAGGATGAAAATAAAAATGAGAAACCTCCAATTTTATTAAATTGAAAACAAAAAAATTGGGATGATTGCTGACAACTATTTTTTTTTTGATTCTCAGCTTGTATGAAAGATGAATTGATATAAGACATCAGCATATTTCTGCAGGATTTTAATAAAACATGTTTCCTGTTTGAAGACATACATTTTTTGTGACATTAAGAAGTGTGAGGTGAATTAATACTTCAAACCTCATGTTGCAGAACCATAACTAAATGTAATTTTTGTCCACATCAGGAAAATTGTCATAGAAGGGCCCAGGATTTCACTATACAGAAGATCTGGCTTGATGTATTCTAGTGACATGTGTATTTATAAATGCAGGCAACTGCTAAACAAAACCCTCAACATCATTGATTGCTGAACAATATACTGAAATGGTTAGTATTAGATGTTGCTAAACAGAACTGAATGTCTAATTTTAAGGAATTTGCCTCAGCTATCACTAAGGAAAATAACAAAGGCAACAAAGGGGTTGAGAGTCGGGAAATGAGAAATGGGAACTAATTTTCCATCAGTAAGCGTTTATATGAATCGGAGTTCTATATATATGTAAGTACAGGTGGTCATAGGAAGATATATTGCAGGTGTGCAATTGACTTAGTGAGAGATTAGAGATTAGAGTCTGATTTAGTGCCTGAAAGGTGGCCTGACTGCTTGAGGCATTATTGAGCTGGATTGTTACAAGGAGTGAAGCTGCACAATGTAATAGCAGGGGTACTCAGTAAGTGTGAGTTTTAGTAGAACTTTAAGATCAGCCTTTATGTTTTGATGTAGGCTTGAAATCAATCTGACTCTTTGGTGAAAATTATGGTATCTTGGATTGTATATGGGACATGGATGCTGGTGTTCACACTAAATAAAAAGTATATCTCTTTGCAGAGAGATTTTACTATTCCTTCCCTATTAGTATGTGATTATTTGAATATAAACTCATTACTGTTTAGTAATGAAGTGAAATTAGAGCTGAAACATAGTATTTTAGAAACTAGATGGTACTTTGCAATAAATTTGGCTTGCTCAATCCTCTTAATGTAAAGAAGTCATAGAATCATAGAATGTCAAGGATTGGTAGGGACCTTAAGATCATATAATCCCAACCCTCCTGTCATGGGAACGGACACCTTTCAGTAGGCCTTATTACTAATGGCCTTACCCAACCTGGCTTTGAACACTGCCAGGACTGGGGCATCCACAGCTTCCTTTGGCAATGTGTTTCAGTTTCACATCACCCTCACAGTAAAAAAATTCTTCTAATAGACAACCTAAACACCCATGATAATCAACACATAATATAAAATTATGACACTTTTTATGGCAGTGGAATTGGCTGAAAGCTTTCACTGCTAGTTGTCAAAATATTTTTTAAGTTCTTAAGCATTGAAAATTAGCTAACTGTCATCAGAGAAATCTGCTGCAGTAAGATCCATCATTTTAATTTCTTACTGAGGTTGTGTGAGAAATCAGCTATGCAAACACTTGTTTTATGTAAACAAAGCATGGTCATTGGTGTCCCCTCTAATATGACAAAAATTACTTATATCAGAAATTTAAAATTAGATTTAGGTATCTTTTTATCTTGAGATATTCAACCTATTTTAGAAGGCAAAATTCAGGTTTTCCATTAATGGATTTATTTGTTTTTAATAGAATATGCACTCCCTTGACTGAAGTCAAGCAGGATCTCATGCCCTGAATAATGAAAAAAAAAAAAAGCAAGACAGGAATCCCAAATAATACGTGGAATGTGATACCAGTGTCAGCTCAGGAATTATCAGCTCAGTTCACTGACAGGTCTGTCATATTCTTACACAGTCATAGATTGATTAAGGTTGGAAAAGACCTCTAAGATCCAACCAGTCTGAATCTTCTGATTCATTTGGCATCATTTTACCTGCAGGGTTCTAAGTCATAGAGAAACTATTAATTTGAGCTCCTTCTGTGGATATATGTAGTCTGCATGTTTGCTTAACTATACTTAAGTACTAAGATGTAGCTGAACCAATAAGATTTATCAGACCAAATTGTGATGCACTGAGTCAGTTGCACAGCACAGTTGGTTTGCAACATGTATAAATTTGCTGCAGGTAACTGGGAAATAAATAGTCCTGGTTTATTTTACTTCCTGCATGAGCTGGAACATACCATGTGTTATACAGAAAACTGATTTGTAAATGGTAACTTAAACACAAGAATAAATGTACACTTTTTTGTTGTTGTTCCCTAACAAGTGATAATTATCATCATTGATTTTTATAAAATTCTGTTCTTTTTTTAGACACACTTTAAGTACTGGAATGCTGTGATCAGCTTCCCCCTGAGTTTTCTCTCCTACAAGCAGCAGAGACCTAAGTCCTTTAGTCTTTTCTCATAGGGCAGATTCTCCAGCCATTTGATAATTTTTGGGGTCCTTATTTGGAGCCTCTCGTCTGTCTGTGTCTTTCTTGAACTGTGAGGTTGAGAACTGAATATAGTGTATTTGAGGCATGTCCTGGCAAGCACTGAGTAGAATGCTCCTGTCTCTATCTCTGTTAGTAATGCTCCTGAAGATGCAGTACAGGCTCCTATTTGCCTTTTTTGACTCCTGTTCAGCTTGTTGTCCACTCCTTTCCAGCAAGGCTGCTCTCCAGCCACATGCTTTTTAGTCTGGACTGGGATTTCTGGTAATGTCATCCCAGGACTTTGCATTTGGCTTTGTTAAAATACAAATTTGAACTTTGCACAATTATTGATAGCAGTCTCTTCCAACCTGTCCAGACTTTCTTCCAAGATTGCTCTCCATTTTGATAAGTTCCTGTGACCATGCAGTTCATTGTCATCACTTCTTGAGGCTTAATTGTTCTTACAAGATAAAAGGAAAATATCCAGTTATAGAAGAGGCTTCTATCTGTTTTAGTACTTTTTGCTAAGCATAAAAATTGGTTCAAAATTATGTTGCCCCAATGTGTTTCCTTGTGAAATGGATTTGTGCAGAACTCTGACTTTTCATTTATTGTTTCATGGGAATATTTACATTTGACAAAAGTTAATTAATTTCTATCTCCCTTCAGCTATGCCTCCAGTTCAGCACTCAAAAGATGAGGCAGGAGGGTCTTATTGCTTCCAGTGCATGCTCACAGCTTATTTTGCAAAAATTCCAAGAAATGTTGAGGTTGTCAACAATGTCAAAGGTTGTTATTACCTCCAAGATCCAAGCAGACAGAAATTTTTCCTTCTGCTGCTTATAAGGCTTTGACCTTTACTCTTTTAGCTAACTCTGGCCAAAGTAGACATTTTCCTCATGCATCTTGTATCTAGAGATTAGTCTTAAGTGCTCGTGTATAACAAGGAGTAACTAGTGTATATTTTACTCATAAAGTTTTCATGAGACAAAATTAATTAGGAATATAATCTCTGCTATACAAATAACATTGCTGTGTGACCCATGGGAAACAGAGAGAAAAGCTGGAATCAATGTTTATTTAAAAATTTGTAACAAACTAATCTGTAAATTGGTCTCACTACTAATATGTTGATTTAGGTCAATAAATATTTGAAATCTTCTGGTAAAAGATAGTTCTTTTCTGTTCACGGACTTTCTGTTCTTCCTGAAATTGAAATATAAACAGAGTAAAAAATTGTCAAGTGATTTGGAAATAAAATGATTATCTGTTCTTATATGTCTATCCAATTGAAATTCTGTTTATTTCAAAAGAACTTTGGGAAAAATTTCCTAAACTTAGCGTTTATGTCATGACTCACTTTTAAAACACCGTATAAAATACCATAGTGTATTTTTTCTCCCCCTTAACACCTTCTGGGAAATCAGAAGGGCTGCCTGTCTGAAGCACCTGTATCCCAATGCATGTAGCATGGGGAAGAAACATGGTAAATTCACGATCTGTGTAGAGCGGCAGAACTTTGATCTAGTTGGAATCATGCTGATGCAGTGGAACAGCTTATGTGAGTAATTGAAGTGCTTCAACTGAGTTATTAGGGCTGGTTTTTAGGAAGGAAGGATGGAGCAGGAAGGTGAGGAAGTAGAGCTGATCTGTACTTAAGAGAGCAGCTGAAATGGATGGAGCCTTTCATGGCCATGGATGAACAAATTGAGAGCTTTTGGGTTACAGTGTAATAGTGGGTGTCTATTGTAGACCACCTGACCAAGAAGAACAAGGTGAGACCTTCTATAGAGAGCTGGAAGGAGCCTCACATTAACAGGTCCTTGTTCTCATGTCAGACTTTAATCACACCAGTATCTGCTGGAACAGGGACAGCACAGCATGGCATAAACCATACAGGATATTCCTGACATGAAAATTTCCTGACTCAAGAACGAAAGGAACCAGAGTGTAGAAGTGCTTTGCTGGACTTCATACTCTCACACAAGGAAGGATGTTAGGAATGTGAAATTCAAAGGCAGCTTTGATTACCATTCCCATGAGATGGTGGCGTTCAGGACCCTAAGAGGAGGAAACGGAGTAAAAAGAAAGTTACAACCCTGACTTCAGTAGAGAAGGAATTGACTTGAGCTTCGAGGCTCATCTTGAAACAATCCCATTACATAAAGCCTTGGTTGGAAGAAAGCCCCAAGAGAAACGGTTGATGTTCTGGAGTCATGTCCTGCAAGCTCAGAGCAGTCTATGCTAACAAACAGGAAAACAGGAAAAATATCTGAGGGCCTGCATGTGGTAACAGGAATAAGTTGCCACAAAACTCAGACATCAAAAGGGAGTTTATAAAGTGTGGAAACAGAGACAGGCAGGAATAAAAAGACACTGTTTAAGCATGGAAACATGCAGGTCAGGAGAATCAAAACCCAGAAAGAGTGTCTGATGAAATGGAGTCTGATGTCAAAGACAAGAAAAAGGTATCTATAAATATATCAACAGGTAAAGGAAAACTAAGGAAAATATGGTCCCATGACTGGTTGAGTCGGGCAACTTGCTGTAAAAGGACAGGGAACAAGCTGAGGAAACTGAATGCCCCTTCTTACTACCATCTTTACTAGCAAAGTTGGTCTTTAAAAATCCCAGATATCTAAAACCAGGGACAACATCTGACATCTATAGGAAAGTTATACATCTGGTGAAAGAGAAGCAGGCTAGGGAAAACTTTAACATACATACTTAAATCCATGGAGAGCTTGAAGTTTGTCAGTGTTTAGAAGACATATCCATACTTCAGATTTTAGTGAGAAATGCATGAGTAGATTCCAGGCATACTAAGGTCCAACATCTGGTTACCTCGTCTGTAATTCTGCAATTCTGTGAATTGCTCTCTTTTTTTTTTAGTTTTCATTTTGTTTTGTTTTCAAATTTTAGTATTGTGCAAGAAATAAAATGACTGCCATTCAAGAAGCCAATTTTGTAAGGGTATGAAAGTAATAGCACTTTAATGTATGATTTTTATTCTCCGTGAAACATTTATCAATAAACGATATTTATTGCTATGAATAATATGCTCACTGGAAATCCATGTAACTTCAGCTAGTCACACAGCATGAATTAAAAAATATAGAATTGTTCTCTAAATACACATTACACATGCAATAAACAGGAAAAGTGTCACATTGCTCCTTGTTGAACAATTTTGTTGAGTTTTTACTTGTTCATGGAGACAGCAGGATAGAGTCTTCTCTTAATGATATACATGCCTTTTAAAAATGTGATTGTTTTGTAACTGTAATAGACATATGAATTTTTTTCAGAATTATATCAAGGGAGAGTTTTAGCAACCTTTCAATGTAGTCAGAATTTCAAATTAAAACAAAACAGCATGTAAGCCTGGGGAACATGATGCATACCGTGATTTTATTTCCACCTCTGAATTCAGACTACTGGATTTTTGGGAAATTTGCCTTTCCTTTCCCCCCTCCACCCACCAAGTAATTTACTTTTAAATGTTGATTTCTACCAGTTCATACATTGTTATAAGCAGAATTCAAGTGATTAATATTTTATGCATAAGAAGATGATTCAAATCCTATTAATTGATAGGGAATCGTATTAGATTGTACAGCTAACATTGTAACTGACTTCCTATATTGCCTCACTTTTATGTATCTTTCTCTGATTTAAAGGAAACAAAACTCTTAAACCTCAACAGAATTGTAAATAGGTTAATTTTTTGACTAATTACTTTTACGGCTGGAAGTAATTTGTAAGAGTCTTGCTCAGATTTTAAATCTGTTCAGTACTCTTTAGATGCTTAGCATGCAGACAAGAAGAGACATAGATTCTGATTTGTGCATCAAAGTTCCCTGAGAATGCCTGTTAAATCAGGAAATCGTATAGATACACAGCAAGACAAGAAGGCAAATAAGCTTTTCCAACCATAATTCTACTTAGTATTGTCTTTCCTGGATTTATTTGGTCAGAGTCTGGTAGCAGGCACAAAAAGAATTTTTAACTCTCTTCCGTACCTCCTCCCTCATTCTTTCTAAACTGGGTACTCATTTTCAACTCCGTTCACTTTCTGTGGTTGTCTTTTGTGTTCTTGCAAAGCAGGGATATTAGGAGATTAGTTCTTGTCAAACAAGGAAGAAAAGAGGAGGTTCTGCTGTGAAATAGGTTTGTCCATTTCAAGATCTTGAGTTACCCTCATAAAGGAGAATACATGTTCTAATTAAGAATGTGTGAAAGTTGTCCAGCCAAGGGATTAGGAATATTTTGTGTTGTATGTTTTAACATAATCCTGAATCAACTAAAGGTACAAGAGGAGTAAACACAAAAAAATACCACACTGTGGTAAAAATTATGAAGTTGATTTTTTGACACCCTAATTGCCTAAATTGTGGTAAGGATAATGGGGGCTAACAGTTGCAGGGGTACTTTAAATATAAAGCTGCTGAAGATGTGCAGCTTCATGAAGCATTAAATGACTATTGGCTGAATATAAATAGAAAGCATTCTGTATATCTGTGTCTGTTTCTGTGGGAACAGTAGGAATGCTGAGTGCTGTGATTTGAACTAATGACATGTTACCTGTACTATTGTGTGTGCAGAATGGATTATAAATGGTAGCAGAAGAAGGTTCTCTTTTCTGAGTAATCAAAAAGCATTTTGGGAGGCAAAAAGAACCTTAAGAGAAAAGAAACACCCAGGAAATTATGGAAGTATGTCTACACATTTGGAAATTTTTGTTGGACATTTTAGTCATTGTATTGAAAAATAGGATTTTTTTTCTTGAGATACAGAAGAGACAAAAAGGGAATCTTTCAATACGTACAGCTTTGAATTTTTTCAGTGACTTGCTAGAGACAATGAGCAGCTTGGGTTGTTTTGAGTTCAGGAAATATTTGATGTTCAGGTAAGAGAAAAGAGGAAAGAGCATTGATTTAATCAGAAAAAAAATTTTCCATTGATGCCCTGAAAGAGTAATTAGCTCTTCTGGAAATTCTTCTGTGGGAGTAGCCAACTGATCAGAATGTTTTATTAAAAGTTCCTGACCCAAGCATTCCCACTTCAACTCTGAAAATATCAGTGTGTTGTAAACAAAGTAGATGCTATTCATATCTACTTGTGTGAGTAAGGCAATGAAAAATCTGTCTGCTTAAATGCATGGTGTCATGCTGAGAGGAAGCAGACTCTTATTTACCACAAAAAAAATCAAATTCTCCACAAACAAATACTTTTTTTTTTTTAAACAAATACACTTATTTTATTCCAAAACTGATCTGTCAAATGATCAGTTAAAACTGATTAAGGTGTTTAAAACTATGTATCTTTTAAAAATAAATTTTCTAGTAAAGGTACTAATATTTCCCTGTGATCTTTAGAACCTAAATAATATCAATTCGATGATATCAGTGTTTTAGTAGAAATTACTGGAAAAAATACAGGAAAAAAAATACAGGTAGGTTTTAGCAAGACCTGTGTGGTTTTAGATACTTCACAAAAGCAGGTACATGAGGATAAATTTGGGAATTTTATTGGCTGTTAGGTAGTTGTGAAAAAAATAATTACTAATAAATTAATGGGGGCTTTGTTGTGGGATTTTTAATTATAAATGC
The DNA here is from genome assembly GCA_024734555.1 of Trochalopteron elliotii. Lineage (NCBI taxonomy): Eukaryota > Metazoa > Chordata > Aves > Passeriformes > Leiothrichidae > Trochalopteron > Trochalopteron elliotii. The sequence goes on along the minus strand of JANPWX010019536.1, from coordinate 255,068 downwards.
TACACCAAAAGGTATGTATCTAAAATAAGTGGATAGTAATAAAATGCTTAGGTCATTCAAGATGAGAAGATACTTCACTTTGTGAAATCAATTTACACATTGAGAAATTATCAGCTAGTCCTGCCTATACAACTGTCCCTACTATTTCAAGAAAATTGCATTTGTCATTAATAATTTCTATTATTTGTTTACAGCTGTAATTATTGATGGTGAAATATGGGGTTTTTTCACCTTGCCAATACTCATAAATCTACGAAGAAAGAACTTTTCCCTATTTCCTCTGAAATTCACTATATTTTGCAATATCGCACATGTTTTAAGTACTTTTCCTTTAAGTGACTCTACCATAAGCAAATATTTAATAACCTAAATTGTCTTTTTAGAAAAATCTAGGGGTATATAAGAATAATAGTAAAACCACTGAATTCTGATATCCTCAAGTCAATTTCAGAGTTGGTTTGGCTAAATGAGGATTTAAATGAAGTGTAAATGAGTGATTAAATGGCGATCCTAGAGAATTTTTTAGAACTCCTGAAATTTAAGTTGCATGGACAGAGCCTCATACCCAAATAGCAGTGTATTGGAACAAGGAGATTGTTAAACAATCAGGACAAAATAACTAACCTTTTCTTCAATGACTTTTTGATGAAATCACATTGTTGAGCTTGTATTTTCTCAAGACTCAGTGCACTTGTATCTTTAGAATAGGTAGAAAATTTTCTGAAAATAGCCCCTCCCCACAGAATTTCAAATGCACACCAAGTCCATAAAGCTAAGAAAAATAGAGACTGAGAATATTTTCACACAAAGGCTCAGAGTAGCTTCATGGCAGATATAGATAACTTGAAATATAAGTGAAAATGTTATGGATGATAAAAGTACTTAGGAGAAACAGAACCATATAGTAAAATGATAAAGCATGTTCATCTTCAGTGCTAATGTCTTGTGTACTCACACTTGAAACAGTTTCATACCATCAGTATTCAGTCATATGTTTGGGTTTTTTCTTATCCTTGTACTCAATAAAGTCACAAGTATCCTCTGATAGTACCAAAGTGCATAGAGAATCTGTCCAATATTTAATAATCTTACATTTTTTTACATACATCACAATTTCAGGCTGTTTGTGACACAAGCTTGCTCACATTTCACTGTCAGTTTCAGGACAATCCAAAGGGAGGATATCTTTGAGATACATCACTATCTTCTACAATGATGAATTTATAAATATCTTGAGGGGTTTTTTTTTAAGGTAATTATTTGTTTTGAGTAAAACAAATAAAACTGAAAGAAGAATATAACTGATGCAAACTCGCTTTGTAAAAATCCTGTACTAGTTTTAAAGATGATATGTCAATTTAAAACAACAGTATCAAACTCTGTAAATGACAACTATAGAGAAGATTGCAGTGCATGTGATATAAACTTATGCTTTCCTGTCTTTCTTTAGAAGAAAAGAAAAATTCATTGGAACTTATGATGAGGTGAAACAATTTGCTCTGTGATTTTTCAAAGTATTCTCAAGAAATGTCACCTTTAAATTAATAGAATCAAGGATGATATACTATTAGTGATATCTCTGCAATGTAGCTTGGATCTTGTGCTCATTATTAGAACATAGCTGTAAAATTCCTGAGTATTTAGGTAGTAGAACATTTTCTGGAATAAATGCTAGATATTGCATGCAGGACTTGAAAAATTACTAAGTCTAGCTGCCAACAACAATAAAATGGAAACAGATGTCCACTCCCTCAAGGGCAGAGAGGCCCTGCAGAGACAAATTAGAGAGATGCTCAATCACCAACCAGCAGGTGCTGGATTCTACACCTGGGACAGGCAACCCTGGTTGTGTGGATAGACTGGGGAATGACTCGCTGAAGAGCAGCACTGAGAAAAGGACTTGGGTGTCTTGATTTTCAGAAAGTGGAACTTGAGTTAGCAGTGCCCTGGAAGCCAGGAAGGCCACCCCTATCAGGGGCAGGGGCATCAAGCACAGCATCGCCAGCTGGGCAAGTGTCTTGACTTGGAAAAGATAGGTATCTGCTAGGGAGAGCAGGGCATTCAAATCCCCTCCCTCCAAATATTTATAATTTTGAAAATTAAGGGGGCTCTCAGGCAAAGATATGGGGATAGGAATAACAATTCTTTACTCTAACAAGGCAAAAAAACAACAACTTCAGCATTAATAGTAAACTGAACCCAGAACCCAGTAACAGCTTTCCTGACTGCGCTTTCCCCGTCGGTGCAGTTCCAGTCATAACCAGCAGGGGAGCTGGTGGCTCCTGGCGGGCAGGGTGGGTGCAATGATCCCCACGCGGCTGCAGGGGGCGCTGTGGCAGAACTCGGGGAGCACACGGTAATGGTGGCTTGCTGAGATGGGAAGGGATGGAGGAGGCAGAGCAGGAACTCCGGCGCTGTGGCTGAAGACGTGGGAGGTCTTGGCAGACAGGGGGTGTGGGCTGCAGAGTAGTGACAAAACTCAGAGCAGTGCTGAAAAAGCAGCAGGGGGCAGGACAAGAGCGACCCTGCTCCCAGTGCAACTATTGGCCCATTTTTCAGTGAGGCAGGCAATAACAAGGTCCCAATTCTGTGGCTGCTCCCAGGAGCAGAGGCTCATCCCACACCAGAAGAAACAGGACCGAGCTGGACTTCTACAGCAGCAGTTAGTTCCTTTCCCCAAGCTGCAGCTACACTGCTCTCCTCCAAAGGCTCAGATCAAGTGAGAGAGTTTCCCCTCCCCACCATCTCAAGCACCCAGCCAGCAGTGCTTCTTAGCAACACAGTGGGAAAAAATTCCACTGCTAACAAGTAAAGAAAAAGGAAAGAAAAAACTCAACCCCCAACAGCAAGCTAGAGGATTGCCCCGCTCTGCTCTGAGCTGGGGAAGCCTTACCTCTAGTGCTGGGGGCAGTTTTGGGAGTTACACTATAAAAAAGAAATTAAGGTATTAGAGGCCTTCCAGCAGAGGGCCATGAGGATGGTGAAGAGTCTGGAGGGGAACCCTTAAGAGCAGCAGCTGATGTCACTCAGTTTATTCATCCTGGAGAGGATGAGACTGAGAGGAGACCTCACTGAAGTTTTTAATGTCTCTCTCATGAGGAGAAGTAGATGAAAACAGATCAGAAAACACTGATCTCTTTACTCATGTAACCAGTGGCACATTCTGAGGGGGTGGCGTGAAGCTGAGTTGGGAGGTTTAGGTTAGGTATTAGAAAAAGGCTCCCAACATGGATGGTGTTTGGGCACTGGAACAGAGAAGCGGTCATACCACCAGAGTGACATATTTCAAGAAGCATTTAGACAATGCTGTCAGACACATGGTGTGATTCTTGGGGTGGCCTGTGTAAGGCCAGGAATTGGGCTTAATGATCCTGATGGGCCACTTCCAACTCAGTACATTCTATAATTCTATGATTCTAAATAATCAGCTCTTTTTCTATTTCTATGTTCAATTTCTATGTGATCCTCTTTTTAATATAGTAATATCTGATTTCTGTGAAAAGTAGGCATTGGCTATATTTCTGCTGTCTCTAGACAGACTTAAGGTACATGATAGCTGTGGTCTGGAATTTATTTCAATTTTCCTTATATTCTTAAGGAGATAAGAAAGTAGCCTTACATTGTTTTAGTGAACATACAAATCTATAGATCTATACTTTCTTTCTTTTTACTTTTTTGTTTGTTTGTTTATTGTAGTTTGCATGCTCTTTTTTATAGAGTGGCAAAGGACAATAACATGACAAGATTGTTTGAGGGTTTTTTGTACAGACAATCACCACTGACATTAAAAATAACAACAGAAGTGAAGTGGTTATGGCATAACTTCGCAACCTGTAGATAACTGAAAAATTGTTCATTGCATCTATAATGTAATTAGAAGCTTGCTCATGATGCCTTTAATTTTCATATATGTGAAAAAGGAATGATTTTGTAACAGTGAAGTAGATAGAAGTTGAAATAGCACAACTGATAAAGAAGGGTGAAGATCATTATTCGAACATTTAGAGAAGGATTATGAAGTTCGGGATGTATAAGCAGTATGGAGTCCCTTGAAAAAGGTAGAAAAACCCTTCTGTTTCACTGACAGTGCAGGAAGTGATTAAAATATTTCAGTGTAACACAGGAATTGAATTGTTTTTTCACACAAGAAAAGAATACAATGGAAAAGATGGACTAAGTCACGCCTATTTTTATATTATGGCTGTAGTACAATAGCGTGAAATCAGCAATATTTCACCTGGCAGTAAAGTCCAAAAATATACTGGGCTTTATGAATAAGGGCGTCAAGGGAAGGGATTGTATTTTTCTACATCACATTCATTAGACCATATCTGGGTATTTCAGTCAGTTTTGATCCCTAAAATATGTGAGGGGCATGGACATAGTGGAGTGGGTTCAGGGACTGCAATTAGGGTGATAAGGCCTGGAGCCCTTGCCCTGTGAGAAGAGGCTGTGGGACCAGGGCTGGTTCAGCTGGAAGAAAGGATAGCTTCAGGGGTACTCAACAGTACTGCCAGCACCACTAGAAGGGGAAAAAGAGATGCAGTCAGGCTTTTCACAGTGGTGTGCGGCAGGAAGTTGAAAGGCAGTGAAACAAGCTTTAACATGACAGGCTCAGGCTGGAAAGAAGAAGAAACCTTTTCTCCAGAAGGACAGCCCAGCAGTGAAACATGTTGTCCAGAGCCATAATACCATTTTCATTTTCTGAGGTTTTCAAGACTCAGCTGGACAAAACCCTGAGCAAACTTGTCTGAATTGAGGATCAACCCTGCTATGAAGAGGAGGTTGGGCTGCGGGACTCCCAAAATCTCTTCCAACTGAAATGATTTCACCATTCTGAGACTTAAAAAATAAATGATCATGGCTATTTTTGTTCTTCCATTATTCCCTTCACAAAGCAAATAATTTTATAATAAGCATTCTTTTTCTGGGTTTTCCATGCTAGATATTCTCTATATTGGCAAAGTAATCTTTGTAGATTTGTTACAAGAACTTGTGTATTCTGGGCACATCACACATGTTAGTAAGAAAAGGCAAGCATTTTTCACTTCATCCTGATGAAAAGAAGGAAAGCATTTAAAATAGTTTAAGAAGCTGGAACAAATGGACAAAAAGGAATAAAGTAGGGGGAAAGGAATTCATATTGCAGGAGATTTAGAAGCTGTTAACCATCAGACTCCAATTCTGTTAATGTTACCAGGACTTCAGCATTTAATGCTGTATCAGTTTTGCACTGCAGACACAGCTATAACAGAAAAGAACTGTAATGATAAAGGGAGAATTTCATTTTAATCTACCCTATGGGCTCAAAATCCAGAGCAGAATTCCTTTACAAGTACCACGTCAGTTTCTTTCTGGGCCCAAGTTTTATTTAAACTGTCCAGAGAAGTGGAAGCAATGTTCCTCCGAGAAAAAAAAAAAAAACCAACAAAAAAACCCAAACAAACAACAACAAAAAAATAGAACATTGTAACATTGACATAAGTTATTTGCATTGTATTACTGCCAACTATATGCAATTGCTGCTTTGCACCTGTTCTGGGCATTAGACAGGGAGATGTTTCCACTGATAGAAAGATGTATTTTTCTGATCTATCCAAGCTGAACTGTTTGAACTTTTTTTTTTTTTAAGACATACTAGACAACTGCAAAGATGCATAGGTCTGCTTGTGGCTCTAAGACTTCAATCCTAAAACTGTCCATTCTAGCTCCTGACATCATTACTCCAATTTTCTTATACCTCAGTCCTTTGGGAAAGCCTTCCTAAGAGCAGTTTCCAGAAGGCAAGATTTGGAATCTTGGTTTCAGCAAAATGTACAGTACTTTTGATTTCTGAGAGATAGATCAGGGCTTTATCTCCATTTCCACCTTTCACAAATTTGATTTTTGACATCCATTTCCTGTTGCTGTGGTTCTCCATACAGCTTTTGTGTTCTGGATTATAATGCGGTTCCTGTTTTAAATAACTATTATACCTATGGTTTGTAATGTTTCTTTAAGAAACCTTGCAATACCTGTTACTTTACAGAAACAGATTTAATGCCTCTCTCTCCCATCTAAGTGGTAACTAAAAATCTATTTTTTCATCTCAATTCTTGTAACAAAACAAGGAGAAAAAGCACATGTTAATGGAGTGGGAAGTTTAGTGAAGATGGAGGATTTCTTTTTCCTAATGAGGCTTGAGGGCAGAGTACGATGACAGAATACACATGTTCATTCCATTGGCCAGAAATTTGTTCTTCCTTTTTTTTTTTTCCCCTCCATTCCCTGCTCTGGAACCATTATGAAAGGCATAAAACTCATTTTGAAAATTTTAGAAAAACCTTCCTAAACATTACCATTAAGCCATCAAAAGCTGGAAACTAGCCTTGAAAATCAATACTTACTATTAAAGATAAATAAATAATAATATAACATGTTAATTTCTTAAGACCCTGCCTCTGTCACTTCAGTTGGGTAAAAGCCTTGGAGAAGTTGAGAAATTACTTGAGTCAGCCAGAGAAATTCAACTAATGCAGGTTACTTACTGGCCCTCTGAATATTGTCTTTGGTTTTGAAACAGTTTGATGGCTAAGAAATACAATTGAAATGTAACATTGCTAATCTTCGTTAAAAGAATATTAGAAAACTCCTGTCATTCTCAGTTTTACAGGTACTGAACACAGAAAACTGGTATGTTACACTGGTGCAAAAGTTCATGAAAGTTAACAAAGCATTTGTCTCTTCATATTCTCTATATATTATAATTCATATTGTTACTAATATTGACAACAGTTAGTGCTGTCTCTATGAATTTTTATGGTCTTTACAGGCATATATCTTAGAATGAAGACTATTTGCTTAAACTGATTAATTTTGCTCCCTCAAATACCTGATATGTATGTGACTCACATGACTGAAAGTGTGACCAGCATATAGCAGACTTGTAACTAGTAAAATCTGCTTGGGGAATCTGCCTGGATTTTTGACATATTTTGCGTGTGGCACTGTATTATCATACAGTAGGTTACTTAAGGCATGCCTCTAATTTAAGATTACACAGATTGCCAAAGCAAACAAAATTGGTACTCTATAACCAGTTCTTACTTTGCTCCTCTGCAGCACTGTAGGTTCTGACCTCAACAGTACCTCAGAGGAAACTGAGTGGTATGAGGCCTCAGTATGCTGAGTCCTTATAAATCCACTAACTTCACACCTGTTGAGTTTCCCATGCAATTAGAGACATTAAAGCTCTAGTATTTAAACCCTTCAAAAACTGCATGACACTAATAACCAAGTCCTTTCAAAAGAGTAGTGGTATATATTGTGTGTTAACCCTGGATGGATGACAGGTGCTTACCAAAGCTGCTCTGTTCCTTCCCTCTTCGGTTGTACATGGAAGAGAAAATAAAACAAAATGCTTATGGATTGAGACGAGGGCAGGGGGAGATCACTCACTGATTACTGTCACAGTCAAAACAGAATTGACCTTGGGGAAATTAATTTAGTTTATTGGCAATAAAATCAGAATACAGTAATGAGAAATAACTCCAAACCTTCCCTTCTTTCTACTTGGGTCCAACTAAATTTCTAATTTCTCTGCTTCCTCCTCCTAAGTGGTACAGAGGGACAGGAAGTGAGAGTTGCTGCCAGTTTATCCTGTCTTGTCGCTCTTACCTCCTCACACTGTTGCCTTCACCGATTTGGTGGATGCCTCCCACAGGAGACAGTCCTTCAGATTTCTGAATATCAGTCCTCCCCACAGACTGCAGTTCTTCATGAACTGCTCTTAGCATGGGTCCCTTCCCTTTTGGCAGTCCTTCAAGAACAGGCTGCTCCAGTGTGGGTCCCCCATGGGGTCACAAGTCCTGACAGCAAAACTGCTCCTGTGTGGGTTCCTCTCTCTGTATGGTTAGAGGTCCTGCCCAGAGCCTGCTCCAGTACAGGCTTCATATGGGATACATTTGGGCACATCTACCTGCTCCAGCATGGGATCCTCCAGGAGTTCTGGGTGGGTATGTGTATATTCCTGTAAAGCAATGAACACATAAAACATGAAAGTGAAGGCAAAATTACTCCCCCTGGGACTAAACTCACTAATGTAAAATTTAATTTTGAGAGTAAGCTCGTCAGAATGCTTGAACAAAGACATCAATTTTTTCTGGCTTTCAAAAAATACAGTGTACAGACCTGGTGTTGTTCCTACATGACCCAAAACTTTTTCTTTCACCATTTGGCTTCATTTCAGGTCCAGTCCAGTTGTGGACTTGGCTTTCCTCATAGTGAGCATTTCTCATATGTAAACATACAGTAGTATGTTTATGTCCTGTCACACTTGCAACTAAATCTTGAAAAAAAATAGAAAACTAGCTTACTTAGAGCAAATAGCTTTCTAATAGCTGCACTATGTAATTTTAACTATTGAATTATGAAAATATTTTTTAAAAATTCATTATAAAATAATGAAATATATACCAAAGCTGTAATAACACACTTGTAGTCAGAGCAGTATTCCAGATTATAGTTCAGAAAATCAATTTATTGCAACAGAATTTTGAAGCTGGAAGCAGTGTGAATCCTGCCTTGCAAACCTGAGAGTGGAGTCTTCCACAAGGGTGAGACTAGAGCATATATGTATGAATTCAAAGTAGGTAGAGAATATTTTCAGCATGACACATTTGAGGTTAATGGCACTTGTGTAGTTAATGTTCTCCATGGATGGACATTTCTCCCTAACGTTGGAACTGGATTATATACAGACTTGAGAATTCTTTTCATAAAATTGAATCAGGAAAAGAGATAGACTGGGATTTGTGCTTTTGGCTGTTCCATTAGACTATCTGAATAAATCAAAACCTTAAAGCTGTAATCCTTTTTTTTTTTTCAATAAGTATGTTTCCAATTCAGTCCTGTAAATGGTAACTATAATGATCATGTAAAAATAAGAACATAGAAAAATTCATGCATTGCTTGATTTCAGGGTGTTTTGGAATGTAAATATCTTTCCTGTATGTGTAGTATTTGAATAAGGCTGCTAAATAACTGATGGTATCCAAATTATATGCAAGTTAAGCTTGGACTGACACTCAAAATCAGATTTCTGCTGTAAAATGTTTAAACACTTCTCATGTCACATTCAGCAATGTATGGGTAGTAAAACAACCATGGAAACAAACTGTCCATGGATATTTTAAATTGAATTATCCATTTCATGAATATTTGATCTGCTTATTGCCTGCAAATGCTTTAGATTGCTTACCTATAATTTGAGCTTATTAAACTTCTGAAGGTAAGGCTCTGTGTGACAGGAATGGCTGTAGTTCTGAAAAATGAAAAAAGAGAATTCCACAGTATATAAACTTTAACTAGACAGTCCAGTTCTGGTGATATTTTCTTTTGGCAAGGAATCAAAATTATAATGTGACAAAAAAGTCTAATTGTCCTGATTAATTTGCAAACATCTAATGAGCACACATTTTCCAGGATTACTATCTTGAAAGTTATAGATACTTTTGATTTTTAAAAACTAAAAATATAAATATACTCTCATTTATACTCCTAGAATTTTTCACAGACAGTAACTTACAGGGGAAGTGGAAATAGTTTTAGAGTATAGATATTGTAGACAAGAAAAGATTCTCTTTACCTGCTGATAAAGATATCTGCAGAGATAATGAAAGAAAATGTCGAAGGCTAGCCTTTGTGTGAAGTTGCTTACAAGTGTCATGAGCGAAGAGTTTGCCTTATGGTAGAATGTAAAATTAATGGTTTTAATCAGAAAGAAGAATATTAACTTCACATTTATATTTTGTTGTGGTGCCTTATTTTATAATACAGTTAATATAAGTGCTTAAGGATAAAAGGAAAGACTAAAGCCAAAAGTCATATTAACGAAAATAGTCTATAGTCGCCATTACCGATCAGTTGCTAAAATATAGCAAGAATCAGTTTGCAGTTTGTGAAAAGACACAAAATATAAGAAAAAAAATCTCTAACGTGTTAATATGGTAAGGGTATCAATAACATTTTTACCTTCGGGACAAGTTTTTTCCTTTGCCCTTTAAAATATCAGTATCATAGTGGAAGAAAATTTCCATAGCATTAACACCCTTTTGAAGCTTTAGCTTAATCATTAAGCAGTCTTCCTATTGCATATTTGAATTACTAGAGTCCTTAGCTTGAAGATTTACCCATTAGCCTAATATATATATTTTTTACTTTTAGTAAAATATCAAAATGGAATTAAAACAGATGTGAGGCTTTTAATATGATATACTTTCTAATTCAGAAATCAAATATCTTCAGCAGATCAAATATCTTCACAGTATAGCCGATAGGGGACAATGAAAGCTAAAACTCATCCAAATTGTTTAGTAGGTATTATTTAATGGTACAAAACAAGCTTATAGAAATGATTACAATTGTATTTGTAAGGAAGTGACTTAATACAGATTTCTTATACAACAGCACAGACTAGTGGCTTTTAGCAAGACAGCAATTTTGCCTTTTCTCTTAAGAACTATTAAATTAAGATGGCTAAGACCAGAGGGCATAGAAAGTCTGAGTGTTTCTGTGTTTCTAATTCATGATAGGCTTCTGACAGGACTGGGCACTTTCAAAATATATTGAGGAGCTAAATACAAAATTCTTTTACAAAGAGACAAGTTTTTTTTATGCTGTAAGGGATTGAACCTACCTTGCACATTTTTTTGCATTTATTTACAAGGAACAACTTTGTCCAGACTGAGTAGTTTCTCAATTTCTTGCAAAACTGTGTCACAGATTCACTGCATCGTTACCTAAAATTACACAAAGATGTTTTTCAAAACCTTTTGATCTTCTTGACATTTCCAGACAAAATATTTGCATAACATTTTTCTATGCATACCTTGAAACTGAGTGTGCCTCTGACATTTAGTCTATTCTTAAGTCTTCTAGGCTTCAGAAAATATATTGTTACAGTTAAGGTTGCTAACTTAACCTAAATGTAGGAATTTTGATCATAATGATTACACAGATGTTCCTTACCTCATTTTTTATGCATCTTCCTATGTCTGCTTTTTATGTCCTTCTCTCTAGTTAGCCCAAGTACAGTATCACACTGACACTGGTGTAGTTGCTTCAGGTGGCTTGTATGTCCCTTGACCAGTATTGTCCTACATTTCCCATTAAGATGTGCCCCAGTCCTTGAGAAATGCTTTTCTATGCTATTATCCAAATAACTCCTAGAAAACCTACTGTGGCCCTGTAGAGACATGAGAATATGGTGTGAATACAATAAGCACATGGGAAGGTGCCAGCCACGGAAGTATACCAGCAAATTTTCTACTTTCCAAAACCTAGCTCATGCAGATGGAAAACATACTGCTCTTGCTCATCACAATAAATTGATAAAATGGGTGGAGGTGTGCCTCTGTGAGTACATTTAAAAAGTGTTCTTCCAGTACATTTCATCTGTTGATCACTTTTAAGCTCTTAGTAGCAAGGTAATGAGCACTGGACCTAAAGACAAAGTTAAAAGTAGGGCACCATAAATAATCCTTACATTGAAATCCAGTGGGCTGAATTTAACAGCTGGTATTTTTAATTTAGTCACAGTGATGAGATGTAAAAGATATGAAATGCAAACCCCAGACTAGGAGGAAATAAATGATTCATCATGCAGTTTAAATGACAATATAATTTGGTGTAAGTTTTCTTGGGACAGCAAATACTTCAGGCATGACTGCCTGACATCAATCTACCATTTGACAACATAATCATAATTCCTCTTACCATACTCCTCCACTGTGTATTTATATTGTTCTAAGTGGTTCAACTGGCTTGATTTTCTTATCCTAGCTGGTCTCATTTCCATTCAATCTTGCCATGCAATTTCTTCCCAGCTGCATTATTTCTCAGCAAATGAAAATAGGCTAATGAAATTACAATAGTAGAAATTACCAGTAGAGTTCCGGTAGTCTCAGGACAACAAAGAGTCTACCCAGGAATTTTTTTGTTTTGTTGATTTCGTTTGCTTGTTTGTTATTTGGTGTTTTGTTTGTTTGCTTGTTGGTTGGGTTTTTTAGGGTTTTTTTGTTTGTTTTTGGTTTTGTTGTTGTTGTTTGGTTCTTTTTGTTTTAGGAATTTGTATGCCTTATGGGTATTTCAGTTGAAACTTAAAAATCTGTGACGCTGTATACTCACATCCAAATCACAGATCCATCTAAATCATTTGACATTTAACTTGGCTTTCTTGAAATCCTCATCAGGCAGATATAAAATTAAAATTCACTAGCATTTACCTGGGAAGAAATTCTCAGTGTTGTCTGAATTTGAGACTATGCATAAGTGAAACAAAACTGACAATGAAGACAGAAAAGCCCTTAAAAAATGTCTAGTACCCTGTAAGCTACCTGGTAGTGTTTATTCTAACATTCAGCATCAAACTTCTTTGCAGTGCTAACTACTCTCTCTGTGTTGGGACCTAAAGAACAGTCTCCTGGCAGGTGGACAAAACTAGTTGTGTGTTTTGATTTTGTTTTTATTTGTTTGTTTTTTGTTTTCTGACACTGCCAACTCATAAGAGAAATCTGGGTATTCACTGGGAGGTTCCTGCTACCTATCCATAACATAGGGATTTTATTTTTACATATCATAATGAATAAAACTGTAGAACTAAGACTTTTACAATTAAATTAAGCAAATTTTTGTCTGCAAAGGCCTCTTTAATTTTCCTCTATTTTTGCATCTTCTATTATCCCCCTTTTGGAAGGATTTATGCTCTCTAGTATTCATGTTTATGAATATGGCTAAATTACATAGTCCTCCATTCAGACATTGAATTGCAAGGAGATTTAGATCCACATTTTCATAATTTTACACTCTTGATGCCATTAGAATAATGATCATTTAGATGGCTACACAGGTGTTAGCACCTAAATTTCATCAATGGTAATAGTTTTAATCTTTCATTAGGTTACTCATAAAAAAACCTTCAATTTTTTTTTTTGAAGTCAGGAAAGGAATCCTTCCAGCAGATGGCAGCAACTCTCCACCTACCCCAATTCTGACTAAAAACATCATACTAAGCACAAATTGCGTTAAGAAATTCTTGTCCCAGCTGATGGCTGAATTGCTTACACAGACTATTCTTATGCAGTTTTAATTTTGTTAAGAAATTCTTTTTGTTCCAGCTGATGGCTGAATTGCTTACACAGACTATTCTTCTCCAGTCTTAATATTCAAGATGACCAAGCACAACTGGTATCACTAAGCTGTCTGAAACCAACCAAGCCAAGAGACATCTGTTACACTACAATTAGTTTACCATCCTGACAATTCAGATAAAGGAGGTTGGACGAAAGCTGTAGCCAAATTTGTGTTTAGGTGACAGAATGCACTGCTTAAACTAAGCTTAAACTAAACTTATTTAAACATCTGCAAGAATCCGAAGTTGTTCTGGCTTTTACTGAGTATCTGTAAGGATTTCCTTACAGTGCATTTGTCATTCAGTCATTCTTCTCACTTGGCACATTTGTAGTGATATTGGACAGGGTATACACAGCCTCCCAAAAGGACAGTCTTGCTTAGGCACTCTTCTTAAGAAGAATGAAGAAGAATTAAGAAGAATCTCACCGAAGATCATAATGTCTTCCTGTTCAAGTGATACTGTCAAACAGGATATTTAAAAATAATCCAATTAACTCAAGTTACGTGTATGCTGCTGCTTCCTATAAACAATTAACTGATTTTAATTTAAATCTGTCTTTTAAAAAGAGTGTTGGAGTGACTCTTCTGCTAAAAAACCCCATCAACTACTGAGACAGCAACTGCCCGTGGCACTATCCTACAGTTTATTCAGCCATGCATAGACTTACTTGATCATGCAAATAATTCCTCTTCTGTGAAGCTTCTTGTTTAACTATACCTTAATACATGAATAAGCCACTCTAGGATTCAGATGTAGATGATTACAATTAAACTATGATTATACATAAAAAAGAATCAAAAATCCATATGTAATCCAAGGATTATATATATATAATTCTTCCACTGCCATCAACTTCCTTGTTATTTGATATCTAAGGGACTTGTAAGAAAAGCTAAAGCTGGCTAATGATGTAGAAATGTAAAATAATTCCAGCATATTCTGTTTTTTGACAAACATGAGAGATAAAAATATTTTGCTTACTTTAAACAATGCAATTGTAATCTACATTTCAACATGGCAGTTAATACTACAAAACGTCTAATTTGCTTGTGATTTTTTGGTCTTGTTTAGCCTAAAAAAGGAATGTTTCATTTTTGAAACAAATACTATAAAAGGATTTTCAATAGGAAACATGAATTTGTGTAAAAGTACAACTACAGAGCTTTAAGCTACCTGCTGACGATTTCTTATCTATGTTATATGTAGAATGGATATACCAGGGGAACAGGTGTTACACTGGCAACCACTGAATAATTTTTTTCTGACTTTGTAGACTAAACATTACTGTTTAGTTGTTAGGGGCTTTTTCTGTCTGTCTCTCTCTCTCTCTCTCTCTCTCTCTCTCTTTTTTAAAATACATTTCCATAAAGAAAAATGCTCTGTCACATAGATTCAGATGAGTCTGGTGGACTTCTGACCCTTTTCCTTTTAACCCCCATTTGCTATCATTTGTGATATAAGATCACCCATATCAATTGTCTGTAGAAATCTCTTATATTTAAAAAGGCCTAGAGAGATGGGGTACAGTTGTGAGATGACATGAGAAGAGAGGAATAGAAGAATAGGTAAAATAACACTTGGGCTTTTATTTGCCAACCTGTCTTGAGAGCTTTGGCTTCACTTGGACAGTACTGGACCACATAACCATTTAAAGAATTTAAAGTAGGCTGCTCAATTTTCAAAAACTTGTCAAGAATTTTTTCTGTGGGGAATTCTATTTATATCTTTAGATTTTTGAAAAATGCACTGTATAACTGTAGTACAGTTAACAGATATATTATTTTTTTTCCTACAAAACATAACTTTCTGACATGTACTTACCTGAAGTTTTCATAGTATGTCAGATGTTTTATTTAGACAATAGAAAAAGACGGAAGAAAAACCCTCAAAAACCAGAGGGTTAAAATCAACAACAGCAACAAAAGGTAGAATCATTGCACTAAAGGGAAAAATTTACTGCAGTCATGTTCCATGATATATTTATGACTTATTTTTGGCTGTTGACCAGATGAAATAATGGCAAAATTTCCAGAAGCGTTTTTGTTTTGTTTTGGGTTTTTTGTTGTTGTTGGAGTTTTTTTTGTTTGTTTGTTGTTGTTGTTGTTGTTGTGGGAGGTTTTGTTTTTGTTTGGTTGGTTGGGTTTTTGTTTGTTTGTTTGATTGATTTTGAGGGGTTTTTGTTTGTTTGTTTGTTTGATTGATTGATTGATTGATTGTTTGGATTTTTTTTGTATGTGTGGTTTTTCTCCACCCACCAATAATTTTATCTTTTTTGTGTATTCATTTTACCAATACCTGTTTTTGTAGATTTTGGGTGATATTTAAGTTGACACATTAGTGGCATATTTCCCTTGCTATTTTATAAGCATTGCTGAACACTTTCTGTGTGATAATACGCCATTTTCATAAATGCCAAGTGCTGTTGAGTACTATTTGTATTCATTAGATATGGAAACAATATGACAAAGGAAACAATATGACAGAAGAGTTTTTAAACAAAAGCCATTGAAAACAAAAATGTCTGCAGAAACAAAATATTTTTAAATGGATAAAAAATATATGCATCTTATTTACAAAATTCCAAATTATACCAAGAAGATTGGTAGGTTTCATAAAAGAATAACTTTTAGCTGTATTTCAAATACAGAGCATTGTCCCTTTCACAGCTTCTCCAAGGCACAAGTTAACTCATATAAAGTAGTTATTTTAACTGTTATGACTTTTATGCCTGGAACTCTGAGAAGATGTTTGTCAATAGTTTTCACCTCAGAAACTTTACTGACTAGACAATATGTTAATCTTAAGGCTTTGTAAAAAAAAAAAAATCGGAATTTATTTGATAGTGCTTTTATAATAGAAAAATTAAGAGACAAGTTGAGGTCAGTGCCTCCAGATCATTATGCAATAACTTTCCAAATGCAAGAAAACCCACCAAAACAAAAAACCTCATGTAAAATTCTTACTGCAGAAGCAAGACCATGATTAAACTTTTAATATATTAGAAAATTCAAATTTTTTCAAGGGGTCCAGCAAGAGAAATTTTTGGCAAGGAGGAAATACTTGTGCCACATCTACAAAACAAGAACAGCACTTTTAAATTATTTTTTTCCATTTTGTGGTGGGACCTGGAGTCTGGGCAGGAGCGGGGGCCTATGACAAAATCACACAAGCCAGGGCCAGGTTATGGATTTAAGGCAAAGCACAGGGGTGAGAGGAGGCCAGCAGCGAGGTGGAGAGACATGGGTCAGCCCAGAGTTCCCTGGTGACAGGGACCAGAAGGAAAGTTGAGCCAGATGACCAGCTCTGCGGCAGCTGTGGGCACAGCCCCAGACTCTTGGCCAGGCACCACTGTGGCTGGCTTTAGGGGAATCACAGCGGGAAGGCACTGGCACATCCATGGGGCAAGGCCGCATAGGGTCTGACTGGGGCTTCCAGCACTGCTGTGAGCCCTGGCCCATGGCTCCCAGCTGGGTGGGCTGCAGGGCAGCCTCTTGCACAGCTGTGGCGTCTTTCACTATGGCTGGTGACTTTAGGACACACAATCACCTGCACACACAGCTAGGGGCTTAGGAAGGTGGGGACAGTCTGGGAGGACAATCGGGGAGTTGCAGATACACCAGACTGGGCTGTGTGCCTGTGGAGTGCATCCCCCTAGCAGGAAAAGCACTGTTGAGGAAGCCACACTGCTCTGCAGCAGTGCTCTGAGGGATGAGCAGGACAGGTGGTGGGCACTCGGAGCTGGGGAGGCCCTCGGCTGGACATCAGCAGAACCGGGCAGAAGGAGGGCCCTGCAACTGACCAGGTCTTAAGGGCAGCCCAAGCCCTCGACACCCTTGGCTGGCCATGGCAGCTGCTTTCACCTCAGCCTGTGATAAGTCTGACAGGAAATTCTGTCTAATGAAGAGCAAATACTGGTGTTTATATTATTATTACTGACACTTATTTTCTTAGAGGAGATCTGCCCTACTAATTTTTTTTTTCTTATGATTTGGGAGCCCTTTTTACAGCTTAGGTTTGTTGCAGCATTGGAATAGAAATTGTCAAACTTTGTGAAATGCAAGGTAAACCAACACTGGTGCTATTCTAATAGCTGAAAACGTGTTAAACACATTTTCCTTTTATCTCTCTGCAGGGTCCTGTTTACTAGAGCTTAAATCTCTTCCAAATAGCAGCCTGAAACCCCTCTGTTTTGCTTCCTACTACATTCCCACTGGGGCAACGCCATGTTTCTTGATATTATTCTTCATCGAGCTGCCTCTTAATAGCAATACTACTGAGAATGACTTTACAGAAGGAGAAACACTGATTTACTTGGCTGTAAAATCATTCCTGGAAGACTGCCTGCTTCTGCTGTACCATTGAGAGGGGGAATGT
Organism: Trochalopteron elliotii; assembly: GCA_024734555.1. Classification (NCBI taxonomy): domain Eukaryota; kingdom Metazoa; phylum Chordata; class Aves; order Passeriformes; family Leiothrichidae; genus Trochalopteron; species Trochalopteron elliotii. The sequence goes on along the minus strand of JANPWX010019536.1, from coordinate 237,523 downwards.
GTTTCAGTCTGTTTTTAAAAATGAGATTAGGTAAGCGAGAGGTCTTAATAGCCCTCTCTTAGCTCCATCATCTGCTATTGTCTTTCTGGACTAAATATACAGGTGACATTGAATAGCCAGGATTAATCATGAATAAGGGATCAAGAAAATATTCAGAAAATATTTAAGGGAAAAATAGCTTTGCTTCTAATAAAACACATCAGATACAAAATTCTTAACCAACTTTTTTCATTGCCCTTCATGTGCATGTATACCTAGAAGTGGGAAATGCTCTGGCTTTTTTAGAATATTTTAGACCAATATTCATTTCTCCTGCTTTATCTAGTCTTCTTGAAAGACTTTGTGGTTTCGTTCTCTAAGGAAACTAATTGGACTAAATTAAGTACCAAATTTTCTGAATATAGAAAACCTGATTTTGATATCATTCTTCACACTTCCATGTTTTAATTTGAGAGGTGTGTATTTTTTCTCCTCTTTCATGTTGCTGCTTAGAGCCAAAGATACCTGTCTTGATGTTCTTTCTTGAATAAAAGCAAATGGTTAGATAAGGAATATTTTACTCTAAGCTTTATTTGAGAAATACGTATTTTTCACACTTCATATTTGTAAAGATGACAGTAAACAGGGTGTACTCACACATCCTGAGAATGGCGGATGTTTTTGACAGCAGTCATTGTATCAGCAAGGAGAAAATTGCTCTTAATAAGAAAACAATTTTTGACAGTATAATCTCTTTATAAAAAAAATGCTAAATATAAACGACTTTCAATTCTATGGGGGAAAATAAATCACTGTGAAAGGAGAATTTAAGGTATATACCAACATTTTATGCAGTCTTTCATCCATTTAAACATTTTTAGAAAAATTATAGAAGCATGGAGTCTACTCTCTAACACTAATTCTAAATCATACCAAGTACATCCAGCCTGTAGAAGATTCAGCTTCTAGCTTACCTTTCCTGCTTATAATGAACCTCTATTTTTTTCAGTGTTTCCATCTTTAAAGATTTTTCTAGACACTTTTTATAAGATAAATCTGAAGTTATCTAATGTTACAGACAGTGTTATGTTGGTGCAAGCTTCCAACATCTAAATGATGTTACTCAGAACCAGGCTATCCCAACATTACAGTTGTTTGCATTGAGTTAATTATAAATCAGTTACTTAATTCCTTTGCTTCTATTTTTTTTTTTTTTTAATTTGGGTGTAGGCATTTCTTTCCTTTCCAGAGCACAGAAGTGACTTCTTGCTCATGAGTCCATATAGGACCTCATTTTCTATTCTATGCCATATCCACATATACAGACCATTTTCCTAAAAAAAAAAAGGGGGGGGGGGGGGCGGGGCTTGACTACAATATCATTTGTCCTCACAGGCTTTTCAGTTCTTTAAGAGATTTGTCTGCCCCTGGCTGTGACCTTCAAATGCCTGAGAAGGTTTTTAATTTGGAAAAAAAAGTTACAATCTAGTTAACATAAAAAGTACATCTGTCCAGGTGTAACATCTATCAGACTGCCATCAAAAAGGTAAACTTGCAGAAAATTAGGCTCTTTTTTCCCAAGTAGCAGTGCTGATCTCTTTAGACTCATGGACTCTGTCAAGGGAATAACAGTGGACAGGGCAGAAAAGCATGACAGGAAGATGTTCTGTCTGTTCCATGTTAGCTGCTAGTTTTGCCTACCTAAGGTATGGAATGCAATGAATGTCCATTTTCATTGTTTCAATACAAGAGTGATTATGAAGGCTAAAGGACAACCGCAAAAGAATTAGCCTTAATGAGGTAAAATTGAAATGAGTTACCTTCATTCCCATAGATTCACCTGCTTTCACAGTATTTTTCAATGCATTTATTTACATGGCATGTCAGTAACATAGCAGAAGACTGTCAAATCAATTTATCAGTAACAAACATGAGAGAGGCCTGGCCACTGTCATACTCTAACAGCAATGTCTGACTCCAACGTCCACTGGCAGCCACTCAGCACAGACCGTGTCTTTTCTCTCAAGAGCTTTTAGCATTATGTGACACAGACTTGGAAGCAAAGTTTGGGAACTGTGACATCTGCTTTCTCATATTTTATATTTAAATACAGGGAATAAAAATCCTGGAGACGCAAAAGATTTGTTAAGACAAGTAGTATTTTTGTAAAAAAAACCCAGCCATTTTATAAGTTATTTTATTTTGAAGCAGGGACAAGCCTACTGATCCTGTGGGGCTGTATAGCAACATTATTCCCTTGATATTTTTAGCGATGTAACCCACCATCCTCTTCATTTTTCTCTCTTCTAAATAAACGGTATCCAGTGATAGAAGTTTTTCTATTTTGGCACGTTTAGGAAACCAAATAGATGAGTTTCCAGAGCTACCCTATGATATTCAGATGTGCTGTAGATTTTGTCAATTTTTGAGACTTAATCATCTATGATTTAAGCTTAAAATTATGCTGATGTACTGACATTTTTGGATACTGAGACAAAAACTGAATGAGGCCTAACTGCGCAACTATGAAAAGAAATTGAATAAGAATAAAAAAGAGCCATGGAATGGTAGGTAGAAAAAAATAGTGCAGGGGAAGAGGGAGGTGAAAGGTATGCATGCCTCCAAATTTAGGAAAAAATTAGTCTTACTCAACTTCTGTCCCTTTATTACAACTCTGAAACAGTTCTTCCTCTTTTTTTGAAATGTACACAGAATAAGTTTAAAATTCTTCAAGAAAATGACCATAAATTAATCTCTATAAACTGATCTTAGCAAGTTAGAATATTAAAAATATCTTTTAGGCAATATTTTTACTTTTTGTAGCTGGAATTGCTTTTTTTTAAGGAAAAGTTGAAAAATATTACTATTAACAGAAAGGGAAAGTACTGAATGTGAAAATAGTCTTTCAGTGAACAGAACAGGTTTATAATTTTCAAGTGATGAAAGCCCATGTAATTGGACCCAACAAATTCAATAAAGGCAACTAAAATACATAGTATAGAGTAACAAAAGGAACTGATAAAAGAATGGAAGAATAGAAAAGAATGGAACATATTTGCATATGTTTTTTTGAAAAAGGAGTTTTCAGGACATATTTTATGAGTTCATATTGCTTAATCAGCATGCCTGTGATGTGATTATTAGTTAAGCACCTTAGGTAAAAAAAAAAAAAAAATGATGCTTTTATAAACATAAAGGAAATACTGGTGTATAGTATCAGCTTAATAAATTTCTTCCATAAACATAGCAATGTTAAAATGTAATGAAATATGTATTCAAGATAGTCATTTGTACCATATCATTAAGGCTTCAGCACCGAAAACATTATTATTTGGGTGTTTCTATTCACTCTGCTTCCAGCTGACTGTGGAAAATAAAACAGACAGTGAAAATGCTTCTGACATAAAAATGATTGACTCAGTCCGTTGTTATATACAACCATGTTTCACCACATTTGAAGGCCCTGCAAGATCATATTAAATAAATATTTCAAACCTATGTTCCCTTTGTATTTTATACTACTTAACATTTGCTTATAATGAAAGTTCTCTACCTGCCTATTTTCAACAACTGTCTTTATGTTGCATGTGCAGTGAATTAAAAAAACAACAATAAACCAAGAACAAAACTACTGAAACTGTTACTATATTATGACAAAAATAGAACAGTTTCAGGCAAGAGAGCTTTTAGGGTGAAACATTCTTGATCATTGATGGTCATTTATTGCTATTTACTTTTATTCTTTCCTAAATCATTTAGGAATATTGTGATTTCTGAATGTCATGAAAGAGATATATAAAAATGTGGAAGGCGGTAATCAATTCCAGACTGCCTAGTGAGTGGATAAAACACAATCTCATGAGTGCTGTGTATAAAATATTGCAGTATCACAGAGTGGTCAAGGTTGGATCTGGGCCCACCTCCCTGCTCAAGCAGAGCTACTGGAAGCAGGTTACCCAAGACCATGTCCAGATGGTTTTTCCAGTATTTCCAGATGAATATTCCACAGCCATTTCTAGCCAACTGCTTCAGTATTCAGTTACAGTAAAAAAAGCTGTTTTCTGATAGTCATACAGCTCTTTCTCTGTTTCCCTTTTCCCATTGCTTTTTGTCCTGTCATTGGACACCAAAGAAAGAAGCCTGACTCAATCTTTGCTGCTTCTCTTCAGCTGTTCATGTGTGTTGATGAGTTTTCCCTTGAGCCTTCTTTCCAGACTGAACAGTTCTACCTCTTCCAGTCTTACCCCAAAGGAAAAATTGCAGAATAATAGACTCATTGAATGGTTAGGATTGCAAGGAACCTTAAAGATCTTCTAGATCCAACCTCCCTGCCTGAGGCTCCTTCCACTAGACCACTTGTACAAAGCCCCATCCAGCTTGGCCTTGTACTCTTTCACAAATAGGGAGTCCACAGCCTCTTTGGATAACATATTCCTTCCTAATATCTAACCTAAATGTACACTCCTTCAACTTATGGCCATTACCTCTTGACCTATTACTACATGCCCTTGTCAAAAGCCCATCTCCACCCCTTGTGAATGCCTCCCTTCAGATACTGGAAGGTGCTACAAATTTCCCCAAAGCCTTTTTTTCTCTGGACTGAGCAGCCCCAATTCTCTCAGCCCATCTTTATAGAAGAAATTCTCCAGTCCTGTGTTCAACTTAGTGCTGCTCTTCAGGACTTGTTCCAACAGGTCCACATCCTTCTTTAGCTGTGAGCTAAAGAGTCTCAGATACAGCACTCCAGGTAGGGTCTCACAATCTCACAAGAGCAGAGGAGGACAATCACCTCCCCGGACCTGATGGGAACATCAGTTTTGATGTTGCCCAGGCTGAAGTTGGCTTTCTGAGCTGCAAGTGCACATTACTGGGTTGTGTTTTCCTTCTCATCAACCAATTCCCCTAAACCTTTCTCCTCTCAATACATTCTCCACCCAGCCTGTACTAATGCTTGGGTTTCCCCAGCCAGGATGTTGGACCTTGCACTTGGCCTTGTTGAATTTCACAAGGTTTTCACAGGCTCATCTGTGAAAGCTTTGACTGCTAGTGAGAAAGAGCTAAATGTATGCATTGAATGGATATCCATATTATAGAGGTTGTCACGAGTTTGTGATATGTGAAGAAATAACTTTACTATTGAAAAGGCTACAGTTTTCTTTTCATATGCCTAAGGTAATTTACCAAATGACATACTGTTGGTGCAAGTACTGCAGGTTTTGGTGATATGTTGGGTGTATTTAAAGAGCTAATAGCATAAGTTCAGTTATGAAACAGTACTTTTGCACAAAAAATAGTACATTGAGAAAGGGTTGATCTAGCACAGTGAAAAAGCAAGAAAGTGTTTATGAATAAGACCATGTGCTTGGAACACATCATTTCCTAACCACTTCAATCAAGTACAGATAATTTCAATATAAATAATTGTATATGACTATGATTTATATTCCTTCACATCACAGTTACTCTAGAAATTCCACTTTGTTTTGCTGCTTTTCAATGATTACTGTTTACAGAAGTTACTTATCATCAGTGTATTTAATTTTTCTGTTTCTTGAACTCTTGAGAATTTATTGGTGTTGCTGTAGAAAACATGTTCGATTTTCTGTTTCAGGGAAATCTTGAAGAGTCTTACACTTTTAATCCTCCAGTCCAACTGTGCTATGAGGACGTTCTGGTGAGGCGGTAAGTTGGTGTAGATCTATTACTTTGATCAGATGAATTGTCATTTCAGATTTAACATCTATAACAATGTCCTTCAGTATCTATCTGACGAACTTGTCTTCCAGGCTCTGTTGGCAAATTTCCAAAACTGTAGACCTGTGATTGATTTCATACGTAGGAAGTCTGAATCACAGAGGCATCAGATTATTTCTGGATTACAGATCAGCTTTATATCATATGAACAGAGCAGTTGATTCCTGCATGCTCAGTTCCTATTTTCTAGAAATCTTAAGTTCCTACACATGTGGAAATCTGAGGGATTATTGTAATTAATTCAATAGAGCACAAGTCACTCAGGAATGTCAGATATTTTCAGGTTCCCAAATTTCTGCAATCTATTTATCAACTACTTGTCAGACTTCTTCCAGAATATTTCATATCCACACCCATATGAGTATGTCAAAACTCTAAAGGCTTATCTTTTTCTGACTGCAAAGAAGGCTTATAGATTTAAGAAGTCACTGCAACCTGTCAATGTTTCCGGATGAGCAACTTTTAAAAGCTCTAATAAATTACATCATAGCTTCTGTTGGTCTTAAGCAACATTCTAGTAACTCTTATGTAATACTCTCTAACTAGGAATTCTCATCTGAAATGGGATTATTTTTATTTTTGATATTAAAATACTGAGTGGAGACAACAGAAACAATGGTTACTTATTTCTAGGTGTTAAAAGAGTTCTGAATAATGAAGTGCCCAATGACTCTGAGTCATGTTTCAGACAATTGTGTCTCATATCCTTCAGCCTTAATATACCATGCTTGATCTTTTTGCAGTCAAAGTTTATGCTATTGTTGGAGCTTGAATGCTGGGGAAAAAAAATCTTCATCTTTCAATGAAACACAATGTGGATTTTACTAAGCTAGATACCATGTACAAGAATAGTTTTACAATTGTAGTTATATAAAATTGCTATATGGAAAAAATCCATGTTCCAGAATTTAATGAGTGCAAGAAAACCTTTCAAAATTTTAGATCCTAAGAAGAATAAAATTTTGTGTTATTTGATATTTTACAGACAATAGAAATGGTCATCCTAATGGTCTATTTTCTGCTCTCCCGTTGTTCATATATGGATGATTTACAAAGTAAACAACAAAAATTATTTCTGATTTTAATATATTAAATATATTAAATATATTAAATATATTTCATATATATGGGTTCACCCAACCTTGTCTGCTACTTTTAAGCCAGGCAGATATTTGTTCTTATCAGTCCCCTGAGTGACTTTTTCTTTGTGATATCATTGAAGTATAATATCACTAAGTACACTGTTGTCTAAAAGAAGAGGTGTAACACAAGCAGTGTCTGTTGGAGTGAATACCAACAATGAAATTGCATTTTGATATGAAGTTTCCTTTTTAAAGGATTTTTTTTCCTTGCCTTTGTAAATGTGCAACAGATTAACGTGCGATCCAAATTATGTCATTTGGTCATCCTCTTATCTCATTTTCTTAGCTAAAATATAAATTAATTTTATTGGAAGTAATAAAATTATTCTCTTGTGTGGTGTTTCCTACTGTAAAAATACATATTGTTCAGATGCAGTAAATGTATTTTACCCAAATTAATAAATACATTCTCAGAAAAAAAATTACATTCTTTAAGTAAAATCTAATAAATACAAATCAAATTTATTTCTGCAGTCTCTTGCACCAATATGTGGGTTTTTTTAAAAAATATATGTGAACTATTTAATGATATTTATATTTCACTGTTAAAGAATTCTTGATTGTCTGTGGCTAGATTCCCACTTCTTCAAGATTTTAAATCTGGAATAAATATAATTTCCTAAGCTGAAATCATGCCACTTTATAAATGAAAGACATTTCCTTGAAGGAATTAATACCAATAGAAACACAATGGGAAAATAAAAATGGAAAAAAAACCCCTGCCATATTTGCAGCAAAGTTTCATTTGTTTAATATTTGTGAGGGTTTAAGAATTCTATATTTGTGGCATATGTTTACAATAATGTACAATTTTTTAACTTCCATTCATTTTCATATCAGATGTTATGGAAAAAAAAACCCAAATTGTGCAAACTATCTCTTGTAGAGAGTACTTTAGCAAAAATTCATAATCATAGAAAAGCCTGGTGAAAACTGAATAGAGGTTGCTTCTTTTATGTATTGATTTCTTTTAAACAGAAATTCAGTACTTTGCTTTCTTCTGCTTGGTGAGCACAGTTTCAGCCCTGAAAATGTCAACGTAAAATTCTCCTTAAGGGTGCAATTTTGATAGTGCAGAAATATAAAGCATGTCTCTCAGACTTCATTGTGTCTCAGATTCCATATTTAAACTTGGATGAACAGAGATATGTCTGCAGTACTTTTATGATAATTAAGATACATGCAAGAGGAGACAATACATCTTCATTACTTAGAATTAATTTGTAGTGATTGATGAAAAAGATATAAACTCTAAACACACACATATAAGATGTGGTCTATTACTTTTTTAGATCATAGGCTTAAAGTAGGCAACTAGTGTTTTTAAAGCTTTAATTCCATCTTTTAGGATGGAATTCATATTAATAAGAATATATGAGTATTAAAATTCTTAACACTGACTATCAGTTCAATAGCTTGGCAAGCTAGAATAAGAATATTCCAGCTTTAACCTCTAGGCCATATTATTAAAGCCAATTTAGATTTGTTCAGTTTGAACATTCTTTTAGTTTGATAGTTATTTGGCTAGCTGAAATGTGATGATAGAATGAGTTCACAGGCTGAGGATAAAGAATTACGTTACAAAAAAATTGCACATTATGACAATAGTTGACATCTTGCAATCATGACAGAAAGGTCGAAGAGCTGATATCTGTGCAGAGTCAACTGCACCTTAAGTCAATAAACAGTTTTTAGTCTTGTGGCTCAAGATGGATGAAGAGCCCTGGGAAAAAAGTGAATGCTCCCACACCAGGCAATACTGTAGCTGTGGTTAAATTTCTGGTTCATTTAGCTACTTACCATCTCCAGAAAATTCACTTAACTACTTAACCAACCTTAAAATTATGAAAAAAACCCTCCTTTTTTGATAAAAATCTATATTGTTCATAAAAATATTCTTATTGAAACTGAGAATAACATAAGGCAAAGAGTAATTTCTAATGAAGGAATAGTGATTAAGCAAGCAAACTAATGGAATTGCAAAAAAATCTCAGTTCAGCACAAAAACATTACCAATGAAAATATTTTACCCACAAAATTCTGTGTGCTTCAAGTAATTTAGTTCTTTCAGAGTTCCTTCATTGTGTGGATAGAAACTGGAATAAACAAAATATTCATGGACTAGTCAGGAATCTATTGAAAGTATTTCATTTTTTTCTTCTTGCTGTTCTATTACAGATTTTCAGTGAAATGAAAGGGCAAACATTTTTAATGTGTATTTTTCTTTCCAAGAAAATATTGGTATCACTCCCAAATATACAACATACAGCAAATAGTAGTGCAAAGAAATATACAAACAGGTCAATATTTCTCAGTTGCTGTGTGCTTACCATAGTAGATGAGTCACAAAAGGCAAACTAGAGTTAGAAAGCAGAGGTTATAATAATATAATTTGAATTAAAAAGAAAATGTTGCTTCTTTGCAACTATAATTATACTTTTTACAACCAGGTAGTTCCGAAATTATGCAGCAAAGGATCTGTGGTCTAATTTTAGCATATTAGTAGTACTTGTGCCTTTTTCAGAAGTCAGTTTATTGAGAGAGAACTTTTTAAAGAATATTTTTAGTGCAACCTGTTGTCATACATATAGATCAATCTTCTATTATGAATATAATATCCATATTGTATAACCATGAGTTCAAAAATTAGTGAATATATTCATCATTTTTCTTACATGTTTGAATTATTTAAAGAAAAAATATTGTTTCCCAAACGACATTTTAAGATCCTGTACAATTTTGAGAGGTTTTATTGCTTGGTTAGTGTAGTGATGTCCGTATTCTCAAGCTCGGCCAGCCCCGGCACCGCTGCCAATGCTGGTGGAACTTGGCCGGTCTGGAGCATCAGTGAGACAATGGCAGGAAGATGAAGGAGGGACTCTTGAGAGGTTTGTTCACAACAAGTCTATTGGAACTCCAGCATGGAGTCCTCACCTTGGGACGTCTGCCTCTGAGAGAGACCAAGACTGACCCCAGGGAGGACCTCTTAAAGGGAGGTGTAACACAGGGGAGGGTTCAACCAGGGACCAATATGATAGGATAGGGAAGTGGCTCATAACATAACAGACATATATAATAACCATACACTGAACAGTAGGAGGTGACAGCCTGGATCCTGTCCAATCACTCGACACCTCTCCTAGAATCTTCCAGAAGCAGGGAGAGACCCCCAAAATGATGGACAGGACCAGGGGGTTACATGACAGATCAGATGGACAGATAACAGACAGAAAACTGTCTCTTGGGGGGGAAAAGCTTAGGAAGAACCAGAACCAATCATAGAACTGTAACTGGGGAGAAGGCAGGGAGAAACCAAAAGTAAGTAACAGAAGGGGTACATGGAAAAAACCATTTTGCAGAGGAACATTAACTTATGAATTAACATTAAATTAAAAATGCACCCCCACAGGTTAGGGTTCTGAATACCTGAAGATTAATTCATAGTTCACAGAGAACACCTTTTTGTTTGAAATGTTTTTTTGCAGAATTGGCCAAAACTTCATAGTAAAAGAGCCTATCTTCCCTCTGTGTATTCTTGGCAGAGAGCAATATAGAAACTAAAAAAACAAGAACAAAAACAAAAACAAGAACAAAAACAAAAACAAGGAAAAAAACCAAAAAAACCCAACAAATAAACAAAAAACCAAAAAAAACAAAACAAACAAACAAACAAAAAACAAGCAACAAAAAACCCACAAAAAACACCAAACAAACAAAAAAACCCCAAACAACAACAACAACAAAACTTGTTAAAATCCTTTTGCTTAGTAAATTTGGATTTTTTTTTCTTATTGTTCTGATTTTAATTTTCGAATTCATATAATAGAATTCTTACATATATTAAAAAAAGATTTTATTGTCTGAAAGCAGCAATGATTACATGCAACTATGTGTAAAATCAGCACTCTTCTAAATTAAGTTGATTTTTATGCATTTTTATGTAGTTAATTGATAATTGCAGAATCACAGAATGGGTCAGAGTGGAAAGGATCATCCCTCCCTCTTTCTTGTAGATTCCCTTCAGGTACTTGAAGGCTTTAGTTAGGTCACCCAAAAGCCTTCCCTCCTCCAGGCTGAGCAGTTTCAGCTCTCCCTTGTAGAAGTTCTCCATTCCTCTGATCACCTTGGTGGCCTCCTCTGGACTTACTCCAGCAGGTCTGTGTCTTGTGCTGGGGACCCCAGAGCTGGATGCCGCACTGCAGGTGGAGTCTCACAAGGCTGTGTACAGGGACAGAATCAAATAACCTCCCTTATCCTTCTGGTCATGCCACTTTGCATGCAGACCAGAAATGGGCTGCAAGGTCATTTCTCATCCAGCAGATCCCCCAGGCCTTCCTCGGCAGGGCTGCTCTCAATCTGTTCACCCCACCAGCCTGTGTTGGTACTTGGGGCCCAGACCTATGTGCAGCACGTTGCAAGAAATGTTTCTAAACTGGTAAGCAACAGTCAAGATTTGCAGAATTCAAGACTGACCTTTAAAGTGTTTTTTCTGATGATAATATGAAGCTTTGGCTAAGGAAATAATACACATATAATAATTTTTTACCCCCATCATCTCTTATATAGCTTTTTTCTTATATAGATTTTTTTCACCAAATGACAAATATTTGTCACAATTTGTTCTAATGCAGAAATATATTTCTAAAGAAGCAATGAGTATTAAAACTTTTTCATTGAGCCATTTACTCTGTGCTACTGTAGGTGACTTTGTTCTACTCCCCTTCTTTTTTTTGCCTGCTTCAATTTTTATCTAAGGTAATAACAATAATTATAAAATTTAAGTAAGCAGCTGTTAGCAGACGTATTTTTGTTGCTGACAAATTCAATTAAAGACGTTGCTAGCTAAACCAATCAAGTAACAGGTAGCTCAAAAAAGGTCAACTCTAAATTATTGTTTCCCATAATAATTTCCCAAACCATTAAGTTTGTAAAATTAATTTGAAATTTAAACTCATAAAAGTAAATTATGGAGAATGCCTTGCTAGTTTGTGGGTATTCTAGAGCATAAAACTGTATGTCTTCCATGCATAATGCTCCTCCTAATATTGTCCAGGTTGCGGCACAAGCACAGACAGGGTCTGGCAGTATTTGCATTAAAAACCCCTTATTTCCAGGAATGTTTATTCTAATCAGAAAGCTTTTTTCTGCTCCCCTATAATTACAAACCAAATGTTCTTCTTTATTTTGTTTTGAACTATGTTTTGAGACATTTGAGAAAGACAAGAAAGAAGGTTTGGTTCACAGTAACAAGTAAAGCTATTAAAATAACCACAGTATTTTTGGAAGTTGAATAATTCAACAGGGAATCAAATTTCCAAAATTCTAGTGTAAGTTTGAACTTCGCCATGAATTAAAATGAAATGAGAATTAGAAAACCTAACTGCGAAAGAACTTAAGACTAAGACAGGATGAATCAGTTATTTATACAGCTACATTAAGCTTTTACTTACTGTGAACCAAGCCACATTAAAAGTAATATTTACCAATAATTCTACAAAACTGAGGTTTCAGGTTCCCTGATTTGTTTCTTCTAAAAATTACCACATTGTGGAAAATAGAGATTGAAAAGCTACAGAGGTAGGGAATTGACCATGATGACCGTTGTTTTTAAACATTATTTTAACAGTGAATGCTGGTTAAAGACTGAATCAGGCTCTTCCAGAGATTACCAACTAACAAAACAATAAGTCAGTAAAAAATAGTCAAAAAGAGGGATAAAACCAATATGCATAGAGGGTTTATAAAGGAAATTACTAATAAGGACCTAAAGTTAGTCTTGTAGAAACTTACTGAAACCCATAATGGTTTTAATGATCATTCATCTGGAATTAAAATGTCTGTCCTTCTTTCTTTACTTCACCATTGTTTATGGAGAAATTAAGTATGTGTCTGCTGAAGTATCTCATGGATAACTCATATGCAATAGATCTAAAACCCAAAACAAACAAAAAACCAAACAAAAAAAACCCAACCACAAAACCCCCTAAAATCATCAGGCTTATTCAGCTCATTAATATCTCTTAGAAAGAAAAGAGCTCTGTGGCATCAACAGGCAGAGCCAAAATAATTTTGCATCCCTCACTTCTACAAAAATGTGGAAGTAGTTGGTTTATAATTACTCCAGAACAGTAATTTAGCTCACATGAGCCAAAACAACTTCACAGTTCACTGTAGATGCTTGTTGACATGAAGAAGTGTAAATCCATGACGTTCTTCAAAGAAGGCAGGCATTCATATTGTTTTAACAGACTTAGGTGATGCTGACTATTTTGCTTACACTTTGTCTGGGGCTTTCTTTATAACAGCTTTAATTTAGTAGTAGAAAAATCTTTTTCAGATTTTCTTTTATATATGAAAACATTTTTTTGACTACTTGCTATCTCAAAAGGAATAAAAAGTTTCTGACATATTTAAAGACACCATATAGTTAAATAGCACCACACTGAGAGACCATAGGACTTAAATTTGACTATAAATTTTATTCTAGTATATAAATAGATCTTAAATTTTAAAATTTAATAAATTTTAAAATTTTATCCTTGGTAGTTGTGATTTTTTTTCCTTTTTAGACAGAAATTCCTGAAAAATTGCAGCAATGTCAGATTCTTAAGTGCAGAATTTCAGATTTTTTTTTCTATTCTATAGACATTATTTTTTTGCAAATTGTAGCTACACATTGGGTTTACTTAGAAAAGTGGTTGTTTGCAAGCCTTTTTATTATAGGAGGCTATGTGCAATTTGATTTGGCATGAAAAAGAGAACTCTTTCTTCCTTCTTGTCAATCTTTATTAGTGGATAGATGTTCAAGGTTTCACATGAAAGTATAAATGCCCAGCTGTCAGTTTCTAACTTGAAATTGTGGTGTGAGAACCATCCACACATAAGTTTAAATGTTGTATGAAGTTGAGAACCTACATGCTCGTATTCAAAATATATCACTGCCTCAGACATACATATAATTTTTGTCTGTTATTATACAAGCTAAAATAACATGTGTTTTGAATAAAACTCAATATGTAAAGTTTAAGTAAACTGTGTGGAAAGGGATAAAATGTTTAAATTTATTATATATATACATATTAGTCAATAGAAATATATTTTTTGAAGAGTCCTTCTAGTTAGACCAGTGAAAGCTGTATAAAATAGATAAGCAACTTATTTTCTCAAACTGATTCCATACAAACTGATGGTAAACCTTTCAGTTTCAATGGGAGTGGATGGTGATACCTGCCAAGAGAATTTTGAGAAGTTATTTCGCCCAACTTTCAATGTGAAAAATAATTGACTGTAGGGCTTTATAAAAGAACTATAAGAAACATAATATTCATTCTATATTTTGACTTTTCACAGTATAAGGAGTTTAAAAACTTTAATTTGCAAATGAAATGAACTAAAGTTATACATCATGCATTATTCATGTATATATTTTGTATCATTCTTTTATGTGTTGATGTTCATCAGTTTTAAATAAAAGCATAAATAACTTGAAAACAAGAAAACAAATGCCCAGTTACAATCTTTATACTTCATGTCCTTATACTGGCCAGCATAATTGAACCTTCTGTTTATTTTAGGTTTACAGATAGGGAAGACAGAAAAATGGAGTGGTAGTGATTACAGCTATTTCTCTGCTAGGTTTCTTGGACTGAAAGATTTTCTGATGTGAGATTTGAGCATTTGGCCAAATTGTACATGATTCCCAACATCCAGCAGTGGACCAGAAGCATAGCCAGAACTATAGCTATTAGTTCCAGCTAATCTGCATACATTGGGAAATAGAGAACAAAGACCAGCTGTGTATTTGTAGTTCAGTCATCAGCTTCAAAGGAAATACAGCTAGCTGGGGAATGAAAAGGAGATCAAACCAGTGCCTTCAGTTGTGTAAAATTGAAACAACTAGTTTAATTGTTGCATGTGATGAGTTCAAGCAGATGTTGTACCTGATAATTGGACCTGAGTGTTTAAAAATTCTAAAAAAACCTAGAGATTTCATTGATTATCTGAGCTCCAAATACTCATTACAAAAAAGATTACTACTGAAGTCTTTTCTATTACAAACCATGGACTTGTAAAGGAATATAAAGAAAAGGGAAATACTTAGGATATCTTTAGATCATTTTTGCTAATGACCATGTTCATGAAGAAAAGCATCCTTTGTATGCTTTGGAAAGTGAAAGAAAGCTCAACAGAACTGTTATGTCTTGGAGTTGGTTCAAACAGGAACAATGCTATAGCAGCCATAAAGATATTAGTTATATTCCTATGAGAAAATTCATAGATACAATTGGGATGCAAATCTATGCAGCTGAACCAAGGCTTTCAAGATGGGAATAAATTAAGTGTTTCAAAATCTGTGGTTTATTTTTCTGGTGAGAATCACACTGAAAGGTTAAAACAATTTCATTAATTATGTACCTTTAAGTATATGATTTTAAGTATCTATCCAATTGCTGCAGTAAGGGTTATCATCCATTTTACTTCATTTTGTTATTCTGGACAGTTCTGTATTTCTGAAAATATATCTAGATATATTTTCTACCTACTGGGAAAACACTTTGATACTGCTTTGGAAGTTCTTAGTTCTGTCGAAGTGTTTCATGCATAAGGAGGTGAAATTGATTGTCTTCTCTACTTGGAGTTGACAAAATTGTAGTGGTAGTGAAATACTTCTTCAGTAGGGAAAGAGCTGAAGGCTATTACTTCCCTGGTCCTCGTCCCCTTCCCCATGATAGTTTGTTGTTTTTGAAGGAATGTGGTGTTCAACACAACCCTCCACTTTGTGGGCTTTTTGTCCTTAACTTCTCTACTATCTGCAGTGTCAGATCATCGTCATCTTTTCAATCATCTTCAATCTTTGAATAACTTCCTCATTAGTCATCAGGCTCCTGCAGTAATTTATGGTATGTCAAACTTCCCTGCTTAATTGAATACTGTTAAAATAACACAAAATAGCAGAAAAAAACCTGCTAAATGGCTCTCCCTTGATACCACTTTGTAAATATAAAACAGGATGCTCTTTACATCTTTTTAAACTAATTTTCAAGATATTTTTAAAATGCTGCAATGTCTCACTATCTCTTTTCTCTTGATCCTTGGGGCATGCTTTTCCAGCTACACCATGGTGATACAGATCTGTCAGCCTCTATCAATGCCAGAGTTGTGCCACAGGTTCTGTGGAAAAATAATATAAGAATATATGCAGCTGTGTGTAAAAGACTATTTTGTACAGATAATACCACCTTGACTCAACACAAATCCCCACCCAGTTCTGTAGTTAAAATCATTTATATGGGAAGCAAAGGATCTATGGGGGGGGGAAAAAAAGCTGCTTTGTATTCAGCCTTTTCACCAGATTTAATATGCTTGTTCCCGGGAAGGGAAAAAAAATTCATAATAATTAGTCAATTTTCATAAAAGTGTGGGAATTCTGGGTTGTAATAAAGTACTACAAAGAAAATTACCTTAAGCCCATTTTGAATTGCTCATACTTCAATTTTCTACTTAATGCGAACTACAATATATGTTATCATAGGCATCTTTGTGATGTTATAAGATAAACCTCCTATCTCATGTAAAGTACTTCAAGACTGGCAAACCAACGAAAAGTAAATTCCCAACAATTTTAACAAATGAAATTAAAATAGTTTTTATAACATTTAAATAATATTTAAATAATATTTATTTTGCTCCAAATAACAAGGAAATTGGAAACAAGTAAAAAATAAAAACTCAAACACAATTTTTTTTGTAGTTATGGGCCTCTTAGTGAAGTTAGCTTCTTGCCTTCAGGATGTAAAACCAAAGGTAACAGCTTAAAATACAGACATTGATCAGTGTGTCTTCTTTCAAAACAAAACCTTATAAAATAAAACCTAATATATATTCTTTTTCCTGTGTAGCGTTATCTAGATTTCTGATGGTGGTTTTAGCTAATGTTTTTAGTAGATTGTTTTTCAAGGAATGTATGCTTCAATTTGTTTACTACTTTTCTTCATGAGAATTCACATTAACCATAGAAAACATAATTCCTTCACCAGAGAGACTTCTGTAATTTATTTATGGCCACCCATCAGTATTACATAAAAATTAAATGTCCTGAACTTTCATACATCATTTTGAACTACAGATTTTTAAGATGGGAATGTGTTTGTCATATTACTCTGTACGTTCCTTTTGCACCCTTTTCTGACACCTTCAGGATTCAGCATAATACCACCTGGATCCCAGTGTCCTGGTTATTTCTTCCAGATCTCTGTAGTCACATCTGTTATGCTCCAGGTTGCCTCTTTTAGTAAAACTGGTTCCAACAAGGAAGAACAGCAAGGGTTAACAGTCACGAGGACAGGCAAGCTTCGACTATCTCTCTACCACATCCTGCGTGTGAATCCCCACAAAATAACTTACTTCCCGAGATAAAAAACACAAGTCAGCTCTTGAGTGCGTCCATCCCCCACAGCAAGAAGTGACCCTCTGGTATCATTTTTTTTTCTTTTTAATGCTCCTGCATTGGTCAAGGTCACTTGACCTGAATGATTTGTTTGAAAGCAGAATTTTATGGATGTATAAAAATGGATCTGTTTTAAGAATCAAAAAGAGTAGAAAAGAATTTTGGAAATTTTTGAGGTGTTTGCCTTTTTTCATATAATATTAAAAATATGATGTTCAATCATATTAGAAAGGGAAAGTTTAAAAAGATGCAGTATGTTAAGCTAAGTTAAGCTTAGATGGTTCTTTATTTTATAAGTGCACAACGTAAAAGACAATCATATTGTTTTTTGGAAGTCACTTCCATCCTGTTGCTAGAACACATCTCGTCCTGAAAATTGGAGTGAAAAAATAAGATTACATTCTTTTTCTGGGTTGGTATGAGATGGGAAACAGTGAGAAATATGTACAAAGTTGTAATGTGAACTATCATGAGAAGATTCTTCTATCTTTCATACTACTGATCAGATAATACTTACTGAAAGGTTAATCAAGATCAGAACATATTAGGAGTTTAGGGAAAGAGACTGAGGGAGCTTATAAGTCAAGAGGGAAAAAATCTCTTAAAAAGGAAGATCTTGAATGTTAACATGTCATGAAAAAGAGGTACCAAGGTATAGGAGAAATGGAAGACAAAACTAGACAGCATCATAATATCAGTGCTGTAGTAAAGTGGAAATTTATTTGTTGAGTTTTTCATATGTGTAAACTGCCAACAACCTTCCTAGTATTTTTTTTTCTTTTACTACTTATTGGGAGAAAAAAACCCCAAAGTATAATACAGTCTTATAACTGAATTTAAATACCTAAATGAGAAATGTCATATTTACAGGACACTTCTGCAAACATCCACATACATAAATTAGACAGGTAACAGACAGGGAGAGACAAAAAAGCCTAAGTACAGTGCAACATACTGTATTGGAAGATCAGAATCAAATGAAATTTATCTAGAACAGTTCTTGTTTTCCATCCAGTTAACAACTTCTGCTTCAGGACAAGAAGCTCTTGGCCCTTAAATTGATTGCAGTAGTTCATAGAATCATTGAATGCATTGGAAGGGACCTTAAAAATCATCTAGTTCCAGCCCACTCTTGACCTTGGCATGGATGCCACCCACTAGATTAGGTTGTCTGGCTGAATAGTTCCAAGGATGGGATGGATAATCTTGGCTTGACCAAAGATGGGGACTATTAGTTATCTAGGTTTGATTGTGATACTTTCCCACTGATTTGGCAGCTGTAACAAAATTATATTTGGCTGAACTCCCAGACATCAAAATATGGGGTGGACCAAAGAGAATGAAACCCCTCCATATGTCAGCATGATTTTATCACTTTTAACACAACATATTTTATATCCATGCTGCATAAAATTAACTAATTTTACTGAAACCAATCAGTTAAGCTTTCTCCTAGTATTAGTAAGGTTTACTATTGACAGCTTCTGGGAAATGTGTAGCATTTTGCTCTAAGAAACTCAGCTTCACAGACACCCCTTTTTGCTCACAGTTTCTCATTGATAATTATGTCTTTGGAGTTTTCTGAGAACTCATCACAAGTATGTCAAGAAAAGAATGGAGACTGGTTATTTATTTTAGGGGATCCTTCTGTTTAGTGGTACAGTTGTAATTTGCAACTGCTCCTAAAGAGAAACACACAATTTTTTGAGACTTTGTGTCCCTTTAAACTTTTCTTCAGGCAAACAAATACGTCAGTCAGTATGCAGATTAGAATAGTGTTTCCAATACAAATTAACACATGACAATATGAAAAGATATTTAAAGTACCTCCTTTTTTAAGTAAAAACATCACCCCTTTTTGGAAATATCATAAAGTAAGCTGAAAACTTGTAAAGAGTATGTGCAGGAAGAGGCCCAGTTTATGCCTCGAGAACAGCTGTTCATCCTATTAGAACTGTTTCCTGAGCGTCTCCTTCACTTCTACAGCCTCTATCCTTTGCCGAAGAACTATGCCCCTGTTGTGACTTGAACAGTGTCTGAAGCAAGCACACCATATACTCAAAGTTACAGTGGATTTTTTTAACACTGCTGCTTTTATGTGAGTTTGTGTGTATGGGCTGCCTTTTTCAGCTCTTACAGATAGTTGCAGGGATATGTAAAATATATGTATTGTAATAGAATAACAAGCGTTGTTTATAAGAGATTTGTTTCAATAACTTCTTACAGATTTCATATTTTCACTTCATGGAATCAGGTTCAGACCAATAAAATGACCAATTGCAAAACTTAGTTGATTATTTTATACATTTTGAAATTTCTGATTTTCTCTTTCTCTCTCTCAAAAGTTATAAATACCTACTATGGTAGACTTGGCTTTGACTGTTCATCTTTATGAGTATGTCCATCCTGTACAAATCCATTGATATGAAGAAGTTTACTATAATGTAAAACTGAATGATTAGGATGGAGAATGAGATCATGAGTTACTATTATCTATAAACACTATTAAGAAGAAGTACCATATTTTTCACTAGCAGGCTGGTTTGTTTTTTGTGGGCCTTACCTGATATATGAAATGAATTTTACAATATATTTGTTCTTTTGAAGCTTATGGTTGCCATAAGAAGGTTACATAGTTAAAATGATAAGAAAAATAAAAATATAGGGCAAATGCAAAAAAACCTTCTGAGAAGTACTTGGCCCTGCTTAGTTTTATTTATATGTGTATAGATATATTTATCCATAATATATGTTCTCTGCAGGAAAGACATGCAAGTAAAATCTGAACATCTTTAACCAGGGAAAAAAGTACAGGTATACATAGAAATGTACAGATAAAAAAAAAAAGTACAGGTATACATTTTATTTCATAGAAAGGTAGTTATATTTTATAGCTTTATTATAATTTTGGATCAATCTTTTTATTAGAAACCCAAATTTAAATTGTCATTTTGCTCAATTGGTTTAATCCTTTGAGGTTTCAGGTATTGTACAAGAAAATGCATACTATTGTCCTGAATGATCCCCATCATTCACAGGGTGTGAATTGTCTCTGGCAGTAGGGGATGTTAGAGACAATTGATTATAGAGAATTAAAAGTGACAGCAGGAGGATAGCTGGTGTCAGTAAGTCAACTATGCCAAGTCAGTTTTCCTCGGTGTACTATGAAATGATCCATTTCCTTTGAATTACACACTGATGCAGTCTTTGACTATCATAAATGAGCAGAAGGAATTTATTAAATTTCTGTCAGCTAATCTGCATTTTTAAAAGTGGATTATACTGCAATTATATGTGTAAATATCATCCTACTTCTTTGCCATATCTTCTTTTTGCACATCTCTCCAGAGTTTATTATATTTTCTGCACATATGCAGCAAAACACTCTTCCTTTTGCAGGTAAGTGGGACAGAGGGTGTGAGATGGAAATCAAAATTATCAAAGCAGTAGAGATGGTAAGCAGTAAAGGATCTGCGGTCGCATAAATACTGGAATTTTGACCTCAAAATGTGTAGCAATAGTGTAGCTGAAGTGCAGAGATGCTGTATGTTCATATTAATGTTCAGAGCTTTTGGCTGGCTAAATTCAACTGAAGTCATGAAGTCTGCTAGTTCTCAAGCTGAACTGAAATACCAGCAGGCCTCTATGGATCCCATAAGAGAAGATGGGAGACAGGTTCTTCACGTCTGTAAAGCTCTGGATCTTGATGCTGTATATCAGATAAATCTCTTAAGATCTAGTGGAAGAACCTTCTGCAGTATTTATTTTTATTTATATATACAAGCAATTAGTTTAGATAAAATTTTTGATAAAAATGCTTCCCAGACCAATACCCACCTAAACTTCCAAAGCACTAGGATTTTTACAGTCCTCCCTTCCCAGGGAACATTGATTCAAAAGTTTGGTGTTCCTAATATTAATGCAACTGTTAATATGAGTACATTTTCTTTCTGATCTAATATGTTAGGTTATAACACAGATTAGAGTCAACAATACCTAACTGATTTTTTTTAGGGTTTTTTTTTTTTCTCTGACGGATCTGCAGTTAGGTGAAGAACTAGGCATATTCTATGTAAGAGGTCACCAGTGACCTATGTGATTATTTTAACAGCTGGGCAGGTTCTTGCAAAGGGTGGTATTTCCCTGAGATTGAGCTTTTTTATTTGTGTGTGTGTAGGGGGCTTATATCTCTATATATTTCTTCCTTATGTATGAATGGAACCTCTGCTTCCTAGTAGTTGTTAAAAGGAATTATCTTATATGTGGGACATAAGTAATTATGAATAAGTAGTATAAATAAATTCTTGTCCTAGAGAATGTGCCAGTCAATGGTAAGATGAAACATTTTTAAGCCATTAATTGACTATTTTGATGATACAGCTCTTTTGAATATTGATATATAACCCATGATGTCAGATGGTTGAATTCTGCATAGCATGCACTAGCAATGACAAAGTGTAATGCTCAATAGGTATGAAAAACCATTATGTTAATATAATCAGAAACAGAGTATGGAGAGAATATTTCAGTGCCCATTTAAAATGTTAAAGTAGTATACAGTTAGGTGCTATATCTGTACAATGCAGTGCTCTGCACAGATTCTTGGTCAGGTTCAGATCCAGATCTGTGTTAATGAACTTTGTTGTTAGGGTTTTTTTTTTTTTATTTTTTACTTATCTCTATAGAAATTATCAATTTGGGTGCTCAGATATACAGACATTTAAAAATGGTGGGTGTTATTAGTTCAGTGATCTCTGCACTATGTTGCAAAGCTTCAAAAATAAGGTACATGCTGTTGGTGCAAGCAAGTAGCCATATTAAATAAGCAAAATAAATAATAATAAAAAAGCAACCAAAGAAGTAACAACCCAAAATACCTAACTTGTCAAATTTAATTCTCTTGTTTTAGTTTTATGCAGAAAAGCAAGACAGTAAAACCTGAATATACTAAGGTTCCATTTTGTGCAAGCTAAAAACTGTAGTTGTTTCTCTGCTAACTAATATTCATATGAAGATCACTGTAGGTTCTCACACAAATTATTTTAGTAAGACTGCTACCATCCCAGATTTTCAAAACAATGTGCCAATGTGAATCATGTAGAACCATTGTGTACTTTTACAAAACACTGTGTCAGTGACATATAATCAAAGTTGTGTTCAGCAATAAAACTATGTTCTTTAGTCCATACAATATAATTAATTTTAAAAAAATCAGTTTGATAAATTTTGTAACAAAATACACAATGCAACAGTACCGTTCCCTTTTTTTACACGTATAACTATAGTAAGAATACCAAAGTTTTGGCAGTCTCTAAAAAATATCCTTTCAGAAAACAAGTTTTCCCAGATCTGTGATTGATTAACTTTTTATGAATTCTATCACAAGTAAAATGTATTTACTATTATCCGTTTTTCTGTAATTATTAATGGTGGCCTAAAACACCTAACTATTGTTTATAACAAGAAACAAACAAAAATAAAACTACCAATACCCTCCTCCAACCAACCAAACTGCAAAAAATGATACTTTAAGCTGAAATTTTGTGTTTCCAGCTTTCTACAGTTCCAATTAGAGCCCAAAAAATAATATAAAAAGTCCTCTCAAAGCATCATAAATAAATCTGGTGCCTGTTATGTGCTTGTAATTTTGCTTGCCAGAAAATGCTTTTTAGAGAAGCCTAATAGGGGACAAACCACTGTTAACTGAAATTATGGGTTAAGAGATAAATTGATAGTGTAAAACAGTTCCTTTTGAGGGAATATGATCTTCTACCTGGGTAGCAATGGGGCATAGGCAAATGAATTACTAGGGCAAATGAAATGTGATTGTGTAGCAGATTGACCCTGTCTGCATGCCAGATACCTACCAAAGCTGCTCTATCACTCCCCTCAGATGGACTGTGGAAGAGAAAATAAAAGCAAAGTTCATGGGTCAAGATAAGGACAGGGAGAGATGACACACACCAACTACCATCATGGAAAACACAAAATTGACTTAGTTTATTTTACTGCAAATCAAATCAGAGTAGGATAATGAGAAATAAAACAAAAACCTAAAAATGTCTTACCCTCCCAGCTTCCCAGGCTTAACTTTGCTCTGTACCTCCTTCCCTCTCCAGTGGCACAGGTGGATGGGGAATGGGTTTTGCAGTTAGATCATTGCACATCTCTGCTGCTACTTTCTCCTCACACCCTTCTTGTGCTCCAGTGTGTGGTCCCACCAAAGTTCTTCAAAAACTGCTCCAGCATGGATTCCCCATGGGTCACAAGTCCTGCCAGAAAACCTGCTCCAGAGTGGGTTTCTTCCTCCATATGGCAACAGGTCCTCCCAGGAGCCTGCTCCAGTATAGGCTTCACACATGGTGACAAGCTCCACAGGTGATCACAGCCTTCTCTCAGGCACATCTACCTGCTGCAGTAAGGATCTCCATGGGCTGCAGGGACAGCCTGATTCTCAACTATCTTCACTAGGGGCTGCAAGGGAATCTGCTCTGGCATCTGTAGCACCTCCTCTCACTCCTTCTGACACCCACCACCAACCTTGGTTGACTGAAGGGCTGTTTCTCTTCTGCGACTTCATGCCTCTCTACTTTGGCCACAATTTCTTCTGCACAATAATTTTTCTCCCCTTCCTGAATATGTTATCCCAAGGATTCTACTGACATTGTTGGTCTGTCATGGGTCTATCTTGAAGCCAAGTGGTATTTGCTTTATTGAACCATGTGGGAAGATTCCTGAAGCTTCTCATGGAAGCCAACCTTGTAGCCACCTTCCCACACTCCCCAAAACCTTGCAATCCAAACACAATAATAAAAGGTGTAATGACATCACAAAATTAATTGTAAAAGGTATTTTTGAAAATTGTTTTCATAAATAACTTCTGCTAATATCACCAAGCTATAGTAAAAGCCTTAGAAATCATTGTATACATAGTAAAGAGTTGTAAATAGTTTGTGTAGTAAATAACAGAGAATACATTTAGGTTCCATTAATGTGATATAATAGTGTGTGAGAGAGTGTATCACACCCAAAAATTGCTCAGTTATTTTTGGCCACTATATAAAATGAATAAGAATATGTAAATTGCAGCCTTGAATTCCATAAGTGACTACCAAGGAGATATCTGTTTTGTTTTTTCAGTACTGGAAGACAGGAGAAGTAAAAACAAAAAAAGGAGGAGGGGTGGGGAGGGGCAGAGGGACAGGGATGAGCAGGGGAGACAACTCCCAAACCATATTTTCCTGCTTAGACTTTTCAAGCATAAAGTACATTGCTTTAAATCATCACCATCTGCAGTTAATGAAGGACATTTGGGGCCCTAAGTCTAGATCTGGACTCTATTAATTGGAAAACATTAGGTCTGAAATATGACCTTAACAAAATTATGCCTTTAAAAGTCTGTGTGCTCATATGTAAATGCTCATTATAAATGTATTTTGACCATTATTTTAAAACTTCTATATTTTTCTAATTATAGTAGTAACTGTTATTTTTTTCCTTCATGTTAGAAAACCTTTTATGGTGTTCAATTCTTGAGATTCAAATTTGCTTTTTATCACTGGTCTGTCTGGAAACACAAACCTTCAAAAATCAAACATACAGAAAATCACAACCACAAAATATCATTATAGTCTCTTCCCACTAGTTTTCCAGCTTTGATTTTTCTAGCATGGGAATTTAGGTGTATCACTGAATGTTCTATTTCTTATTTGCTATTGAAATTGACTTTATGAATCTTTACTATCATTAATGTTTTCAAAGCTTTCAAAAGCTGCATTGTAATAAACACAGTTAATGATCCTTATTGTAAACAGCTGTCTTCTTAGGTATGAACATATTTTTCATAAAGACTAATACCTGAAAGAATATTTTTGAAAAATGGGTAGAAACCCACTTTTCCCCCATGCCCCTTGTCAAATACTATTTTTCCCTCATAAAAATGTAGAAATACTATGCAATAAAAGAACATATGAGGTTGCTTGGTTTGGTTATTTTTAAGTATCTGATTTTATAAAAATTAAATTACTTAAGAAGATACAGCAGTCTAAGAAAACATCTGTAAATGTTCAGGTCACACTGGAAAGAATTAACTCATCTAAGATGTGTGTCAATTTATGACCAAATAATTAAAATATTAAAGACAAGATTTTAAAAATAACATATAACTAAACACTTCCATGTAATTGCTGGAACCTAATCTTAGGGCAATATTTGACCTATGTGACCTATTTTTCAATAAGATCTGAATTTTAACTTGACAAGAAGCAACTCCTGAATGCCCAGCAATTACAGAAATGACAGTGCTGCAGTACCTTTCCTATCATCTTCATTGGCATGCAATTATTTTGCACTTAAGTTATGTAAAATATTTTTTCATGACAGGCAGAGGCACAGATTCACCAAAATTACTATTCTTTTCCTATCTTTTCTAACCTGTCAGTCATTTTGTTTTTCCATCTTGTATATACATGTTTTTCTTGGTTTCCTATGCAGCAAGAGCAAATCAAAAACTATTTTTGAGACACAAAACTGACAGGGAAAAAAATTACCTTGTTCATTGGATATGCTGGGCAGAAAGAGTTAAAATATCATTGTGGAATTGCAAAGGAGAAATCAGATACAAACTTCAAGTACAGAGTAATCCATTTCCATAATTACTCTTCTGTAAGAGTAGAAAAAAGTCCCTTCCAAAAAGCCATTAATTTACACATTACATGGCTGTTCATGTACCTTTTGAAAGCTGAAAAATAGGGGGTTTGGTTGGGGTGGGGATATAGTTCTGGGCTTACGGGGAATTGGTGAAGAACGGAACTTTTCCTTTTACTCAACAGTCAAGACACTCATTAGTGCACAAACCAGAAAGATGCCTAATATTCTCATATCAGTTGCCTGTGTTTTCACCTTTTGAAGTCCTTTGGGAAATTAATATATCTGTTTATATATTTCTGTGTGTGAAAATTTACTGTATGACTTAATGGGTCCAGTAGTACCCATATAGAACACCAGATTATTATTTTTATATTTTCTGCAAAGCAAAACATTTCACTCACATACAACAAGCTAACATCTTCAATAGGACAATATAGTTTAGAGCTATTACAAAATTAAAATCTTATTAGTCAAAAATCATCAAAAAAACTGCATACTAAACACCCTTCCCCCTGGAAATCTGAGGGGTTCTTTCATGCTTTACTTAGGTATAAAAGGTATATGTACATATTAGGGGTCTCTCAGAATTATTAGTAGTAAAATTACAAAATTTCAAATCCTTTACTATCCTTGATAGGTAATTTTCATTTCATAAATTAAAGAATCATCAATCTTGAGTATGATTCCTTTTATAACATATCTCTATGATTTAGGTTTCTTAGATTTCTTAGATTCTATGAAGATATTTCTTAGTTAGCTGATTCTTCAAGGTTTTGGGTATGGCTATTTGCAGAATAAAATACATTTTGTGGGGTTTTTTCAGATTTCTGTTTCAGCATTTTTAAAATGTCTAATAAGAATGGGTTCATTTTAGTGCTGCAGGTGTTATTTATCTGTGAGAAACAGATTAGATGCAGATGCTTGGTATAGAATAAACATAGTTATTCAGGTGAATAACATTTTTGTAAACGTCATTAAATTTTATTTACATAGAAAAATAATGTCTTACATAAGAAGAAATGTATTTGACATAACTTTAAAGAAGACTTACAAAACCTTCATGCTATCTTATTCTACTGCTATTGTTCAAATACACTGTTCACTGTATGCTAAGTCCAAGTACAGTGTCTATAAACTAGACAGTGGTCTTTGGAACGTTCAGGCATTTAAGCATATCTGGGATACTCAAGTTTGTTCAGAAAACCTTCAAAAATGCTACTGAACCAGCATCAGCATCTTCCCAGAAAATATGTAACTTGATTTTCCACAACTATGGGCACAATCCTATGACACTGTAATGCAGTTTGTCTCTGTGGGGCTGCTTACCAGCTAAGCAGTAGTTCCCAGACCAACTAAAATAGTTTGTGGGTTACTCAGTCTCTTGGCTGTGCCTGATTTCAGGCTTGGAAGAATGGAGCAGGCTCTGACGTGGGCTGGGGAAGGTGTTTATTCCAGTGTAGTCCATGTGCCAGAACAGTGAGCTTTGGGCCCTTGTGCTCTCTTTATCCAGGGCGCAGCCTGGGCCGAGGAAACTCTGGGCCAATGAGGGAAGGAAGGGGGTGGTCCAGGACAGGGTGACACCAGGTGATTAAGGGAACAGGGGAAAGGGCTTTGTAAGGGATCTACCAACACAGGAAATCAAACAAAATACAGATACAACTTTGAAAACTTCAGTCATACACTGCAACACTGTAACAGTGAAAATTTGCAGCTGAAAATTTATTGATTAAAAATCAGGATACTTTTAGAATTCTCTGTGCTAGAGATGATCTACACTTTACATTATCCCCTTCTATTAATACTAATAGCAGGATCCAACCCTCATCCAAAAGTTCTGTATATTTATATCTATTTTTTTTCCTATTCTTTTAGTTTCAAAACACATAATATAAGCACACAATATTGAAGCTAACCTACCAAAAGCCACAAGCTGGAATGTAGATAGATGAATTCCAACAGCATATTGGCTGGGCTTGATGAATGAGGAGTGTGTCTCCTCTGATTTCTGTCATGCTTTGGGGATGTAAGTTAGTGTTTGAATTCTTAACTACTTCACAGAAGTGACCTGTTGTAAAACCTATGTGTAAGATCAGTAGATATTTTTACAGAAGCATATTTTAAAGCTAGCATTGAAGCTATTGGCATGCAAAATTTTTTTGTGAGAACAGAGAACATAACTTACAGAGAACACCTGTAAGTTTCAGGTGACAACATTATGACCTGAGCATCAAATACACTTCAAAATTTTCAGTAGAAAATTACTGGAAAACAATTAATAGATCAAAGTTTATTAAAAACTATGCTGTAGTATTCTGCCTAATTATCATCAGTACATCAGTATTTAAAGTAAGGGTAAGAAAATATCCTGTATGGATCTCAAACATCTATTCCTATCTCTTATGAAAAGAAGATTTCTTTCTTTTATAAACTACAAATGGCAAAAAAGTACTACATCCTATTTTAAACACATATTTTTATAACAATAAATTATTTAGGTCTGAAATAAAACCAAAAACATTTTATGTATTTGCATCAAAACAATACCAACTGTATTCTTCAAACAGCCATGAAATCCAGACACTTTGATTTCTCATTCCTGAAAATGTTTTTTCCAATCTCTTCTTTATCTTGTTTTTATGTTTAGGAGGGCATGTATTTTCTTATTACTTAATATAAAGAAAAGAAAACTCTTGATATAAAGAAAATCACATGGGCATTTTGAAAAGTTGGTTGGAACAGCTGTAGCACAGAGCAAAGTATTACAGAATCACAGAATCAATTAGGTTGGAAAAGACCTCTGAGATCATTGGTTCAATTGATCATATGACCCAGCACTATCTTACCACCTAGACCATGGCACTAAGAAACACATCCAGTCTTTTTATAAATGCCTCCTGGGACAGTGAGTCTATCGTGTCTCTGGGCAGCCCATTCCAGATTATAATCACCCTTTTTGTAAAGAATTTTTTCCCAATGTCTAATCTAAAGCTTCTCTGGCACAGTTTTAAGACTATGTCCTCTAGTCCTGTTGCTGGTTGCCTGGGAAAAGAGGCCGACTCTCACCTGGCTACAGCCTCCTTTCAGGCAGTTTTAGAGACTGATAAATGGTCCCCTGAGCCTCCTCTTCTCCAAGCTAAGCCATCCCAGCTCCCTCAGCCACTCCTCAACTTGCTCCCCAGACCACTCACCAACTTTTTTGCCCTTCTCTTCAGCACTTCAATTTCACTTCTGAATTGAAGGGCCCAGAACTGGACACACTACTTGATACAGCCTCACCAGTGCCAGGTACAGAGGGACAGTCTGTGCCCTGATTCTCCTGGCCCTGCGTGCTGATCCAGGCCAGGGTGCCATTGCCCTTCTTGGCCATCTGAGCACATGATGGATCCATGTCCAGCTGCTGGCAACCAGCATCACCAGGTCCTTTTCCTATGGGCAGCTTTCCAGCCACTCTGCCCTCAGACTGTAGAGCTGCCTGTGGTTGTTTTGTCCAAAAAACCATTTTAGTTAATAAATTGTGTAGAAATATAAAATCTTCTCACAAAGTTAATTTGTGCATCTGTCTTTCCAAGATTTTTTTTTTCTTCTTGAGTGGCCAGGGAACACAGTGAAAACATATGTACATTTACTAATAACTGCAAATGGTCTTTTATAAGTACATAAGAAAAAGTATATTAGGACCAAGATACGATGAGGCAATTTTGGAAAGGAAAATAACTGCTTTTGAAAATTGTTTTCTCACTGAAGTTGTTTCTTTATTCTAATTGCTTATTGTTCAAATGAGGTTCAATATTCCTAGAAAGCTAGTAAGACTTTTTAAGATATATGTATAAATAGTTCTATATTTATGACTCATAGGCTCAGAAATCATATTTACTAACCCTTGGAATTGTATTCTTTGTGGCCCTATTAACATAGTATGAAAAATGTAGGCTCTTATCTTTAACATAATTGAATTTCTTTTATCAACTGCTCTCAGAAAAGCAGCTTGACCTGCAACTTTGTGAAGTCAGTGATTTTTGAACTTAGTGATTCAATAAAGATTATCAAGCAGGAATGTGTAATAGCAGTGCTCACCTCAGATTTGCCTTCAGACACTGTCAGTTGGAAAAAAAAGTAGATTAAACATATTTGCATTAAAAAGATTTTTCAGGTAGGTCAATATCAACTAACTTCACAGTTTGTTCCCACTTCTACTATTCATTCTTTAGCCTGTTTTTTTTAATGCTGTTTTAAGCATAAAAAGTGAAATTTCATTATTTTTTCTCCATAGAGCAAGTTATATAAATTGTCTGTAGCCACAAAAATAACCAGTCAGCCCTTATTTGTAAAATTATAGCTAATGTTAAGTAGCAGATTTATTATAAGCAGAGAGAGTTCCAAAATTCCAAGAATGGCTGGTAAAAGCAGGTGATTGTTGTTAGTCAGTTGTTGATTTCTCTTGTAAGAAGTGTTGACATCTCTATAATGAAATGCTGTTAGTGCATATCTGTCTGTTAATGTTACTCCTGAGCTGTGTTGTTGAATTTCACTATGTATTACAGTAAATAACATTTACTGTGAAAAAGTGTAGAATTAATATCAGTGGAGCAATTTTATTCTATTTTGAAATAACTGTACTAGAAAAATGTTCTACAGGGAAGATAAAATTTATTTCATGTGCTGGTATAGAACTAAATAATCTGTACATGAAGAAAGAACTAAAATCAAAACTAAGATATCTACTAAATTGTTTCTAGAAATGGTATGATTAAAGAAAGGTAGTGCTTGATAGGGGAAATTAGATCCATTTAGAGTAAAATATCAGGACAAATTTAAGACAGCACACTAAAAATCTTACCTTTTTTTCCCTACATATTCTGAATATATTTGAACTTGTAGGCCCACATGAATTGCTTTTTTTCCATTAAGACTTTAGCTGTAATTGATATCTCATACATGAATATACATTACATATGAATCCTTTTTTTATAAATCATCCACAAAAGTAATAATTAAACACACACACATAAATTACCACTTGAAATAATTAAAGAAGGGAAGGGAATTCCAATGACAGTACTTATACTACCTTTCTGATGCTAATAAGATGGTTTTCATAGTACAGTATACTATGAGGAAAAAAAAAAGAATACCAAAAATTGAAAACAGATTGGTCTGTTTATACTAATACACAGCTTTCCTCCTTTTCCATTTCTCAAATCAATCACCAGAGTCAGTTGATCTTAACAGCAATATTTAAGTATAGAAAATATTTTGTATAGAAGATAAAAGGTTTTTTTAGATAACAGTGCCCTTGTGATTTTAAAAAGAAAATTTTGCTTTCATTTATTTTACTAAAATAACTACATATTTTTTTCTAAAAAAGAAGGCATTATCAAAAATCCTTAACAGGAAGAAATCCTCACTCAGTATATTAAATTCAAAACAGCAATGAGAGATAAACCTGCATTTTTCATTAGATAAAACTTTCATAAAAATTCAAGGCAGTTGCACCAAGACAAGGACTGCTGAATTCACCCATCCTTACCATATCTCAACCGTACAGCAAGAACATTATTTAGAACACAGTCAGTAGATTTTTTTTTGATGAGTCCTATAATGATTGCCTTGGCTTAGTTCCCCAAAAACCTAACCACATATCAAGTGCCAAGAATTTGCTGGCCCTGCTCCCAGTTATCAGTTTCAGACATTTGGCTAACCTCCCTGACTAACATGAAGCTTAGACACTGTGCTTTCCCACATGTTCTCATCTGGAATGCAGCCCACACAGATGATGGCAGACTGAACAACCAAGCATGTTTGTAGGAAACCCTGAAATGTAGCATAGCTCTCTCCAGAGATTCTCTAACAGGGAAGCATGCATAAAAGTATTTCTTCCTTTGTTTAGTATGTGCTCTGCCTCATCTTTGCTTGTTTATTTTTTCAACATGGTGATAAGTCCTTTCATTGTTGTTTTGGGTTTTTTTAAGACTTTTTCTTAAAAATTTCAGATTTTGATCTTTCTTGTCCAAGGAATTTTCCAATCCTAGCCTACTTA
The DNA here is from genome assembly GCA_024734555.1 of Trochalopteron elliotii. Taxonomy (NCBI): domain Eukaryota; kingdom Metazoa; phylum Chordata; class Aves; order Passeriformes; family Leiothrichidae; genus Trochalopteron; species Trochalopteron elliotii. The sequence continues at coordinate 205,515 of JANPWX010019536.1, read as the reverse complement.
AATAATGTGATTTATTTAAGCAATTATCTAATTATCAAGAGAGGTTACAGTACTGGATGCTGTTTTACATCAGGCATTTTTGCTACATGGAAAGAAGGTTGTAGACTCCAAGACAGGAAACTAGCATACTGAAAAGTCAGGCCCCTTTACCAGAAAAATGGCTTTGACGTTACATGAACTTTTGATCTGCATTAAATAATGTCCTATTTCCAATGCTGAGAGGATAGATGCATTCCAAGCACGCTTATTTCAATGTTTAAGGAAAAAAAGGAAGACCAAACTACTTCATATCATTTTTTCATAACTAAGAGATTTGTTCTAACTTTTTGGCCTCCAAAGACTACCTTTCAATCTTCAGCTATTTTTGCATGATTTTCAAAATTACGAAATTGTTTAAATGTAAAATTTTAAACAGTTTGCTTTGAAAGCTTTCATTTGAGCCTTATCCAATATCTGGTTTTGAGTTTGCAAATCATTATTCAGAATACAGTTTCTCATCACAATCAGGGAAAAACAGTGTCCTGCTTGTGCGTCATACAAAGTAATGCAATGACACTGAATGTCATCGTACACAGCTCTTCATAATGAGAAGGAAGTGCAAGGTTTTAGCTTCTAAATGAGTCATTCCTGTTTGTTATTTCAACTGAATCTTCTTTACCCAAAACAGAATTGCAGTATTATCCACTCTATTCAATTCTAATTTGGGAGTTTAGGCACATACTTATTTGTGGCACACCAACACTTATTTTCATGATCTCTTGCAAGAATGAACAAAGTTAGGCTAACAACCTTCCAGGAACTGTGTCTCAAGTTTCCACCTTATTAGCTGCTGGGCCTTAGTTTCTTTTCCCTGTTTTTTTTTTTTCTCAGTGACAGGACCTTGTATGGCAGCCAAGGATCACCTAACTGTAATTCCTTGTTGAAATAGTTTCTAATTTTTTTACTATACCTCCTCGTTAATCATTCCTACATTCATGCCGCTTTCCATTCTGAGACCTTTAATCTAACAGTGTTACTGGTGCAAGGCATTACACTTGAAGGCTCTGTACTTTATAAACATTCATTTGTATCCAAGTTTTTTTTTATTTTCAAAATGTTTTCATTAATGAAAATGTTTAAGTTTTGCTGCAGTGTGCTGTTGTACTTTCCTGTATTCTTTAGAAAAGTTTAGTGTTTTCCCTACTTAAGAAAATGCAAAAAAATACTTCTATGTATTTTTAGTTGAAATCCTAATCAGCTAAGAATTTTATTGACTATTTAGTTCATTTGCAGAATTCAGAAAGGAAACAAAAGATTAAAAACATATTTCCATATGAAACAGACTCATTTTTAACACAGCCCAAACTATTTGAAGCACATAATAATTATAACAAAGAAAATGCTTTCAATACAAATGGAAATAAATATCCATGCAATACAGTAGCTCTCAGTGAAGGCGAGATATTCCAATATAAGAAATAAATCATCATGGTCTCAGTATACAGGAATTTTCTTTAATTTTTTATCTTGGCTCTAGATAAGAACTAGTTGGCACCTAATTCACTCCACCAAAAAGGCAAAACTAGTGGACTCTGAACTTTTGTTTGTTGCAGAATATGATGAGTATGTCAGAGAAGAACAAAATCAATTATCAGAATATTTATAAATGTGGGGAAATTCCATACTCCTTTCTTAGTTTACTGTTATGAGCCCCCAAAACAGACAACAAGTATAATTTGAATCAAAATTTGTCATTTACAGATCAAGAGAGGCCTAGAACTAAGGTTATTTGTCATGACAGTGCATTCTGGGAAAGTTCAACAGAATTCTTCAGATAACAAAAAAAGCTCTGGAAAATACAAATGATATATGAGTATCCTTAACTGGTCCATGATTGCATGACTGGGTGGGATTAAAGCTCCTTTGCCTGAAGTGAAATTTTTCAGCAACATATTTTTCATTCATAGTAATGTGACTTAGTGGCAGTAAGTTATTTCCCTACAGAGACTGACTGGCATACTATGCTATAATTACTAAATATAATACAAGTTCTCTGAATTTTCTCATCTCCTTCTTTTGATCCTTCCAGCTTAATAATTTGTTGCCTATTCAGGTGAAAGATATCCTTTTATTAACATAGAAGGTTATTTGCTTTTGCCGGCATTTAATTTTTTCTTATACGCCACAAGCATATGGAAGAGTAGCACTGCCAAACAGTTGAGAAAAAAATTTTGGCTGTTCCTTCTAAGAGAGAATTCATTCTTGAGGCGGAAAGGTGCAAAATCAGTTTGTGCTGCCAGAGTTTAACTTTTGTTTGTCCTATTGATTTTACTGTTTGGAGAATGTGTTGTATTGACAGCCCTTATTACTGAATTTCCTATTTGTTCATGCACCAGCTTTGTGTATCATCAGCAGAGATAAATTTTTCTTGCAGCCTTACCCATGTATCAGCCACTTCAGACTCTCAGACATTTTTATCTTTGACTGCCCTTTAATAATTTAGCTAAAAATGTTGCTTGTGGAAAAATGCCAATCACACAATAAATTTGATTCTGTACTTGGACCCTACAGTCATTTATGGTTTTCTGGATTTTTGACAAAACAATTACTCAGCTACAAACTTATCTCAAGTCTGTAGTGCTTTTGACTTGTAGCCTTATATCTGTCTCTGCTCAGTCTTTTCCACCCTGTGACCTATAACAATATTGGATGATCTTTGAGTTCTGCTTTGTTACATCATTACACTGTTCCGAGGAGCACTGAGATAGCAGTTTCTACACTAGAAACTAGTTTATGTGTTCTAGTGTATACAAGCCCAATCTAGTTACTTTTGTACACTAAAGCGCATAAACTAGTTTCTATAGTGGCGTAGTGGAGCCACAGATGTCACCTACAGCTCTCAAATTTTTTTAGTTAAGACTTAGAAAAAGCATGAAATTTTTAAAAAGTATATTCAAATAAGTTTTGTGACAAAAATATCAGGTGATGTTAATTAAATACTTCATTGATTTTACTACATCCTATCACATATCATAGGAGCACATAATACAGATCTTTATACATAATCTTAATATGGAATACTATAACATGAGCAACACAGTAAAAATGAAACCTACAGTTCAATGTCACCCCCAAGTTATTATTTTGAAAACTTTGACAAGAATATTAAAATAAACTTAAAACAGTATTTTAAAATTCTATATCAATTTTTACTTTTGAAATAAAAGTTTTCAGATAGGCCAATAAAAGTGAAAAAACAGCAAAAAATTCCTGAAATCATTAGTTAAAAAAACAGTTGTTACAAGAGTTAGACTTCAAAGACATGAAAAATAATAAACAGCCTAAATACAGATTTCAAATATGTTTTTCCCATAAACATATATATCTAATTGTGTGTAATTCTTTTTAGATTTATGACTTAAATTAACTTTTCTAGATGAAAATCATAGACATCACTTTCTACACTGGGAAACTGAATGTGTCAATGAGTTTTTTTAAGAATTAGGATATGGCTGACTGAATAAGCCTGGAAAAACTCTGCAGTATTTTTCAGGATGACAGAAGGAGCTGTTGTTTTAAAATACCAGGAACAAGTATTAATAATCCAACGGCATTCATAAATTGCATTCCTTAGTTTTTGTACATATCCTTCAATTTTAATAGTCAAAATTCCATAAATAAACTCATTCTTTAAATCTAGAAATGTAACTAGCTAAAATAACATTCAGCTGAAATTTTACTTAAGTGAAGCAAAATCAAAAAAGCCTACTGGAAATGATTGACAGATTCCATTTTTTTTCTTTGACCTTTCTGTAAGCATCCTGACTGCGGTCTCCTTCCTAAAAGTTTACTGGGCTGAGTTAGGGTGTTCAGTGGAATCAGTTAAGGCATTAAGTGGAATGAATGAAGATATTTAGTCAAAGCTTGCCTCCAGATTTTCTCCCTGATGAGAAACAGGAAGTTTGGGGTGCTCACCTTCTCTGGGGAACTGTTTTCCGGCAAAGTCTTTTTCTGCTGCCCTTGCCTGAGTCAGGTAGCAGATCAATACTGTGCCTGTGCCCAGGATCATATTGCCTGACTCATGACTCAACATGATTCCTTGGACACAGCTTTCAATCCTGCTCTCACCCTACCTTACCCCAGTAGAGTATTTCTGTGTCTGATCCTGACCCTGACTTGCTGCATCTGTGCTCTGGATCAAAGTCATCCTTGCAGTCACCTTTTCTCTGGGCTGCCTCCCCATGGAGAGCAACCACAACTCCTCCATGACATTGTTTTTCATAGTCTAGGCTAAACATTCATCAAAACTGTCTTTATACAGAAGACACAATGAATTTGCTTTCATACCAGGAATTTAATAGTTCTGTTAGCAAGGTGGTGCAATTGCAATTTCTTTGAACTCACAAGAACCACTTCACTGATTCCTTCAATCTGGTGAGAACATGAAATAATTATCAACCCTTCTTGGCCTAATGTGAATAGACAATAGTAGTATTTGACATAAAATAACTGAAATTCAGCAGCTCTTAGAAGTAATAGTGGAGAAAACAACAGCTAACATGTTTTGTCTGTTTGCTGACAGCACTATGTCCCAAATATTGACTAATTATCTTCAGTTTCTGCATTTTGTTGTTGAATTACTTCTTAAATACAAGCTACTGTTCCTGTGTATTTTGCTACATATTACTATATATTTTTGGAAACTTCTATAATGATCCTGTCACTATCTAAGGTTCTATAATTAGATTCTGGTTTGTTTCCAATATTTTGTCTCACTTTAGTTTTTTTTCTTTCTGGATGGGACTGTTTATCAGGAGGTGTTTGCTTTTTTTAGTGACTTGTTTTTTTGAGAATTTTTGAGTGCTGTCCCAAATATGTCTCAAGAAAGAATCACTCATTAAATGGAACTTAATAATATCAACCAAAAATAACAAATTGCATTGTAAAAGATCCCTTCTCTCATCTTTTTTAAATGCAAGAATTCTGGAATGAAATAGGCCCAGGGAAGTGACAGAGACAGTATTATATTTGAGCTGGCCATAACTTGAGACTGAAAGAAGTAAATTGCTGTAAATGAGCACCATGTTAGTAAACTTGATCAAAGAACAACAAAGAAAAATCTAAGAAGTGAGACAACTGGAGTAGTTCTCTCCTATGCCTGTGAGTACTTTGTAGCAATACTAGCTCACAGACAGGACTGCACTCTGCTAAGACCAGCCAGTTACGTTTGTAAACTTGATCAGTTCTTGATCAGAAATACAGTTTTCTGAGAATGAGCACTTAGGCATCAGACACTTGTTAAAGCAAATTAAAACAAGTTCAGGTTTGGGCAGGCACATCAGGGCCCTGAGACCCTGCACTGCAAGGCCAGTAAAGAGCCTGTGGACTTACACCAAACCTGGTACAAATCATACATGCTGAAATGCAGTTTCAATTTGAACTAGGTGTCACTATGAAATCTCAAAGGAAAAAAGTTTATGCACATGTACTGATTTCTTAAAAAAACTGTCTATTGGAAATAGTATTAGTGTTATTAATGATAACAAAAAGCAAGAACAATAATAAGCTGGTAAAAGATATTGATTATGATCTTTCCACTATTTTCTTATGACAACTGGAATAAAGGGGATCTTGACAGTTTTCCCTTATGAACCCAGCTGACATTTGCAGACAATTCCTTGCCTCGTGAAAAAATAAAATATTAAATTTGACAGAAATCAAAAATAGGTGTATTTTTTCAAGATAGAAATGCAAAAGTAAAGCCACTGTTAGGTGGCAGATGATTAAAAAGAGTAAGAAGGGCTAAAAAGATCTGCATATAGCTCGCCTCATTACTGAGGTGAATGAAACTGGAGTAACAGAAAACGCACAGAAGAATCTGTTGGCTGAAGAGGGGTAGTTTAGGTTTGGCTTGTCTTGAGATGGTTTGTTTTAGTTTTGTTTCGCCCCAGCTCCTCATCCTCCTTTAGATTATTCATTCTGGATGTCAGGATTCTGAAAGGTCTGAGAAAGGATCTGAAAATATAACTGATTTTGGTTTAAAAAGTCCTGGCTGACTCTGCTTTCATTTCAATGGTACAGCTAACTATGTAGGCATGTTGTAGGATCTGATAACATTTTTATAGGAATAAGAAAGAAATTGCATGGGAATTGGATTTATGATGAAAATTTGAGCAAAATCTATATTTGTTCAGCATAAAGTGCTTTGAGACGAAGACCCTGAGAAATATTTATTTTTCAGTTTTATGCAGTGAAGCACATTTGAGTTGTACTTAACAAGCAGAATTGTATTTGAATTGCTTTAGGAAAAAAATCAGGTTTAAACTCTTTATTACTTGTAGTTTAATGTGTTCAGAAGTTAAACAGTTCAAGAAGATAATGTTCAACAAGAAAGCTGAGTTTTACATTGTGTAAGATATAGAATTTATATATTGTGGAAATGCCTAGCGCAAGTGTGCTTTTCAAGATCTGATATGGTACCACATAGTCCCAGATTCTTTGCTGAATATCTGAATTTAGTCATAACAGTGTGTTTACTCTGTGGTTTTTGATTGTGTAAGCAGAAAGAATCTGCAATACGTAAGCATGACCTTCAAGTATATTAAAATTAAGACTTACACCAATCTTCTATATTAAGTAAAAAGATTTATTATCTGTTATCTGGATTACTAAGAATATATTATCATAGGTGAGAAATGACTGAATTCATTGAATCAACATTCAGCTTTTTTATTAAAGTACCACTGTCAAAATAAGGGAGGAGAAATATTGCACCTCTTTAAACCACTACAGTTATAGTTTCTCCATTTAGTAAAGATATTTGACTTCTCACATTGTTTTTTCTGTATGTTCAGACACAAATAGTATGCAATCTGTAATAGCATAGCCATGATAACCTTGATAATTAGATTATGCATTGAGAATACTCCTAAAGAATTATATTAGATACAAAACTAGATTTAGTGAAGCATCTTAATAGCTGCCTGCAAGCCTATAAAATCTAATACTATATGATAGGTTGACTAAATTTTATTATGTCTGACAAGAAGTTTTATGTCCTTTTTGTTTCCTCATTCATTATTTAAAAATAATAATAATTTTTGGGGTTTGTACATGATTTCTTGGCTTAGTAAACCTATATTATGATTGTCAGTGTCACACTAACAACAAACCAGATTATTTGGACTCCATATCTTGCAGTAATCTCCCATCTTCCAAATCAAACCCATTAAATATCTCAAGACTTTTTGCTGTATATTCCTAAACAAGGAACAGTAGGATCTGGTATTTGTGGCTATTCATCTAGTCTACTGACTATTCAATCTGCATCACAGCAAGTTCTTCTCTTGCTATATAAATGGTTTCAATTACTTTTGATCAAGTTATTACCAAATGAAGCCATAAGGCAGGTTTTGAAAACAGTTTATTACATCTACCATATTAGGAGTACCACAAGATTGAAAACTAGCTCTTCCTTTAGGATTGAAGAAACAAAGGCAATGAATGGCAGTTATGATGTCAAAAGGTATTTCTGCATAGTGAGGATTCAGCCAGCAGGCATAAGGAAAGGTTGAAATCGGAATGAACCTCTGGATTACACCTAGCTGACAACTTCTATTTACATAGGGTTACCTAGACTGAGTTTCCAAGACACATGTCCAGAATGGCTTTTCATCTACAAGGACAAGGATCCCACAGTCTTTCTGGGCTTTTTCAGTGGTCAGTTCCCAGAAGCGAAGAAGAGGGGTTTTTTGTGTTCAGATAGACCTTCCTATGTTTTAGTTTCTGCTCATTTCCTCTGATCTTGTCATTAGACACCTCTGAAAAAGAGATTGATTTGATCATCTTTGCACTTTCTTTTCAGATTTGTACATGCTTTGATGAGATCTTCCTTGAGCCTTTCCTCTATCATCCAGATAATTAATAAAGGTGTTAAATGTGTTAAATGTGATCTGTCTTGTGTTCCTATGATCTAACTTTCCACAATATATTTCAGGGTGTTATGTGGCATAGGGGATCTCCTTGAGGCCAGGAGTGGTGGGGATTCCCTAGGGTAGCACCAGAGCAGGACATCACCCAGCTGTGTGGAGATACGGATAGACTGAGTTCTAGCTGTAATATCAGACTGCACATGGGTGTCAGGACTGGGCCTGGTGATAGTAGCCAGGGTCAAATACAGACCCATGGTGATGAGATGACTGAAAAAACTTCATCAACATTTTATCATTGACAAGGAAGAAAGCGTCACTTAAGTAAATCTGCTGTTCGTCTAATATTGTGAGAGAACTTTTTTGATTTAGGAGGAAATTATCTTTTCTCTTCCTTTCCAGAATGACTTTTATATTCAAGGTAAATTATAAAGGACTGCATGCAAAGCAAGTCTAGTTGTCAGTTCCTTGATGATAAAATACAAAAAAATTATTTAAACAGGTGTTACTCCAGATCACATCTTCAATGCAGCTTCTGCATGGTTAGCATCTTCACCATTCCCTAGTTCTTGGAAGCAGACAGCAGCTATTCTGATTCCTGATAGAAACTACTGTAGATTTTGATTGTCTTTGTATGCGTTTCTAATAGCTAATCTAGATTCTCAGATTCATCCACAAAGACAGACAAAGTACATTATCTATACCAAACAATGCTAGAAATAAGCTGGAAACCTTTATGCCTACGGTTATTGAATAAATTAGAATCTTTCCAATCATAACTTTTGTTAAACTAGATGTTTTCAGAAGGAAGGGTAAGAAGGATGGTCTTAAATTTACAAATTGCAGGTCTTTTATTTGGATTTCTGTATTTTTTCTGGAGCTATGACAATAATAATCAGTGATGTGTGAAGCTTAAAAATGAAATCCACCTATGTGATTTTTGAACATGGATTTATGCCTTCAAAATTGATGGATTTAAACTCTTTAAAATTGTTTAAATAGCATAACCATTCTTTATCCACGGATTACAGATGCAGGGTGAAGGATTTCTCAAATCAAATCAGAATGTATTAGTAATCACATTCTTTCTTGATAATGCCTTTATTTGCTACTGAACAAGCCTTTCACAATATTTATCAAGCAAAAGGGAAGTTAGAGCACACCTAAAACATTTGGCCAGATTGCACTAGTACATTTCAGACACATGATTTATAGACTAAAGACAATTGTAAGCAGATTGTATTGAATTGGTCTGGATGAATAGTAAGTGAATGACAAACAATATATTCAGGAGAATGGGAAAGTTACTGATTTTATCCTTGCACAATGGACTTGGGCTCTTTCCCTGACATTCACAAAGGTTACTTGTTAGGATTATCTTGGCCTCTATTTTCAGAAGCACAGGAGTTGAATTTTACATGAAATTTTAAGCACAATGCATAGGAAATCCCAGAAAACCCAAACATATTATCATTAAAGCCAAATAATTAAAAAAGGAGTAAATTAAGAATTTAGAACTTCTAAAGCCTAAAAGATCTTTTTTTTCAAATCCCAAAACCTCTTAAGTATTATTTTTGCAAGTATTGATTGATACAAAGTTTTAGATCAATCCATCAGTGCAGAATTTTAGGATCTGCTGGATTTGCCTTGACTCAGGCTGATTTTATCTTGGTCTAACAAATGTCTAGAAGCCAAGAAATGATTGCCAAACATTTTGGAGCTGCAGCTCTGTGAGTTTCATCAGGTCAAGGTCTGATGCTTTATATCATCATCAGCAGCACCATCATCACTTGAATTTCTGAAAATTTGCCAGTTTGATGAGCCGTATTTAGATGATAAAATACATTATTAAAAAAGTTTGTTATATGAAGTATTTATCTTAAACGTATGCAATCACATTTTAGATAACATTGACTGTGAGAACATTTGGATACGTGTATCAGCTGACTGCTTTTTTTTTTCATTGTTAAGTAAAAAAGATGCCACAAGGAGTCATCAGGGATATTTACTGAGATGAACTTTTTAGTCATCTTACTTGGCTTGCAATTACAATTATTCACTGTCAATGTCTTGCAGTCCTCTTGAACAAAACCTTTAATAGTGTTGCTATAGTAATATATAAAATTTAAAATATATGCATATATGTTATTATTCCTCACCCTAAATTCCTTTCTGCTTACATTTTACATATGTCTCAGAAGAACCACATATTCATATACCACATACCACATATATCCTTTGTTTCTCAAATATGTAGATATAGAAGAAAAAGAGCATGTGCTGTATTTGGTAGCAGAAAAAAATAGAAAACATATAGAAAATAGTCCTCTTTTCAAGCAGTCAGCATAGCATAGGAAATTTAGAGAGGTAGTTCATCATTCCATTTTTAAATTGAAAGTGTAAGTTTTACCTTTAAACACAAAAAAATTGAGCTTTCAAAATTTAATAGCAATTTGAACTTTAGTAGTATGTCTCCCTCCCTCATTAAGCTGTGTTTGCTAGGGTTTGCAGGGTAACAGCTTCTATAAAAAATAAGGAAACCCTACTAAATACATGATTTTTCTGGTAACCAGACTCTGAACTACATTCCCCTGAGTCTCGTTTTTATTTCCTCCATTCCAAACTTGACGACATACAATCCAAGTGCGGTTGTCTCTGCTTTCAGCAGAGAACTGGACCAGACAAATCACTCCCATATTACCTACCTACCTAAATTATTCATTATTCTATGGCTTTGTGATAGGAAAGCATTTACAGTAAGTTTTTTCTGAGAATTCATCACTAACTGTCCTTGCCTTATGTCACAGTACTGCATACCAGCACATCAGAAGATAATTTGTCTAACCAGTTCCCCCAAGCGCACTATGGCATCTTCTTTTTCACCTCTGGAATTAACTTACATGTTGTGGTGGTTTTTTGTTGTTGAGGTTTTTGTTGTTTATTTGTTTGTTTTTAAATTCAATGAAAATGATCTTAAAAATCACATTAGAAAATAAGTATGATCTAAGTAGGGATTCAGCAGTATGTTAAAACAGTATGTGAAGTTTCTCTTTTTTTCCTTCTTCCTCTTGGTTTGGAAGTATATGTGGTCCCTGCGGCTACCTTATCTATTGCATTTTCACAGACTTCATTGCTTATAAACTCTGAATCTGGCTCTAGGATAACAGTTTAAGATTGCTAGAGAAATTTCTGGATTTGTTCCTTCTTACCCTGAGAATTATTTATAAGCAGTTTGGTCACCATTATGATTGTAATAATAAGGGTCTGTAGTATCAAAATGAAGTGAAATTGCATTTTATTTTACTAGCTAACAGTTTCCAGTCTTTTCTGTCATTTTCCTGCCATATGCATTAATTTCTCCATGTCTCCATATTAAAAAATAGGACAATTTATTTAAGAAATACCAAACTGTAGCATACATGAACGATGATTACTCTCTCAGCCATGAGTTTTAAGGATAGATGTGTTTGCCAGGGACAGAAGACAGAGCTTTCATTCTGAAAATAGAATCAAGCGACCCTTAAAATTCAAGACCTCTGAAGATTAAGTTGTCTAGCTTAATCAGAGAGATGATTGAGGGATGAATTCTACATGAATATATATGTATATGCACACTACTTTAATCGAAAGGAGAGGACAGCTGTTTAGCTTTGAAGACAAAATGATGATATAAAACCAGTTACTGAGACCCAACTTTTAGACATGTATTAGAATTAGAAACAAATGTTCTAGTTCAGATATTTAAATATTATCAGAGTAATGCAACTTTCAATCCTTTAATTACACAACTATTTCAAAGGTATACTTCAATCCAGAAGATTTTATAACCTCTGTGCATGGTTTTAATAAATATAAGATTGCTTTGGCTCATTTGGGCTGTGATATGTTTAAATCTCTGATTCCCCATTTTCCTCCTCCTCCTCATCCTGCTCATCATCATCATCATCATCATCTTTCAAGACTACTGGGGAAAACAAAATTTAATGCATTGACATTTTAATGTTCTTTGTACTTGCATCTATACACTAAACCAGTAACAAAATCAAATTTCATGCTTCAAAGCTTTAGCCAGTCATCAGGAAAGTGAAGGAGTACATTGACTGTATGAGTAATTAGTTAGATATATTATTTCAGCTCTTCCTCTAAAGAATCAGAGGCTATAGCTGCATCTATAGACTGGAAGAAAAGAGATAAAAAGACACTTAAAAATATTTTTAGCTGCTGACATAATCAAGGTCATGCTGATCACCAGATTTTTATGCGAGTAGCAAATTTTCTGTGATAAATCTGATGGGGAGTTTGGGAGATTTTTGTCAACTTTCAAATTTTCTTTAGAGCAAAATGAGTAGATAGAGGTCTTCAAATGACATAATATGAAAATTATTTTTCAGCTTCTAAATTTTACAATCAGAATAAATCACTTCTTTCAAGAAGTGGCAAAACTTAGCTCAGTTTTGTTTGAATTATCTGTGTATATTTCAGATAATAAAATCCTTTCAATATTTAAAACTTGGAGAAGAAGAACACATATGGCCTCCCTTGATGTCATGACCTACTCAGGGAGAAATGAGTACAATCATTACCTCTGGGTACTCTAACAAAGGGAAGTTACCAATTCTGACAGCACTCAGATCAAAAGGCTGACAGTTGTGGTGGTTGACCTTGGATTGCTGCCATATCCCCACCCAGCCACTCACTCATTTCCCCTCCTTATCAGAACAGGAAGAGAAAATAAGATTGAAAGTTCTTGTTATTTGTTAATGTCTCTACACTATTTATGGGGACAGAATTATACCACACTAGAAAATGACCTGGTTAAAATTAGATAAATAAAATAAACCAACAAAGTTCAGATTAATGATTATACATTTAAAATAAAAATAAAAAATGTAGAAAATTTTACCATTTTAGCAAACACTGTAACAGTGAAGTTGAATAAAATAATTACTTTATAGTTCTAGTTAGATAAGAACACAATGAACCTCAAGCAAATCTTAGTTCACTTTACCTAACATCCTGCATTTAAACCACAGCTCCAGCATGGGTCATTTCCATGGGGTACAGGCCTTCAGGAGCAGACTGCTCCAACATGAGTCCTCTATGGGCTGTAGGTCTTGTGAGAAAATACGCTTGGGCTTTTCTTGGGCTTCCCTTCACACTCTCCTGTGTGGATTTTCCACAGTCCACAGCTTCCATGAGGACATGCTTTTCTGTAGTGTGGAGACCTCTACGGCCTATAGTGTTGATACCTTCTCCAACGTGGTCCTCCATGGGCTGCAGGAGGACAACCTGATTCTCCATGGTCGTCCATGGGCTGCTGAGAAGTCCCTACTCCAGTGCCAAGAGCACATCTTCCTTCTTCCTCCCCTGATCTTAGTGTCTTGCAAAGTGGTTTCCCTCACATTTTTTTCCCATTCCTGTCTCTCAGAGCTGCTACACGGTGTATGTTGTCCTTTTCAAGATATTATCAGAGAAGCAGAGTCATCTTTGTTGATGCATTAAGCTATGTCCTGCAGTGGATCCATTTTGGAAATACTTGGAACTTTCTCTGTCTCATGTTGTGAAAGTTCCTACTCTCACAGAAACCACCCCTGCAGCTCTCCTCCCCAAAATCTTGCCACAACAGGCAGGAAATGTTTATAATTAGGACTCTTGCATTATCATGACAAAATATTGAAAAACATAACCAAAACCTCTCTCTATAAACCCAAATTTGATTATGATTTCAAGCAGTTAGTACTAATTTCAATTTTGGAACAGGCAGATATGTTAGAATCTGTACTTGGAAATCAACTCTTATAACTCCACAATGCTTTAAAAGATGCATTTGCTTTAATTTTGTTTTTTTTTTATAGGAGAGCCATTGCTTTTCTGGCATAGATCAGAATCTTAGGAACTTCAAATTCTGAAGTCAGGATCAATGTATTTATTAACACTTTGCAGTCTGTGAAGATATGTTAGAGATTTGCTGTCTCAGCTTTTGCCCTGTATTATTGTGGAAATTCTTATCTCAAGCATGTTATGCCTTGTAGTATAAGGACTTGCAGTCTTACCTAGAAGATACTGCACCTGATGAAAATCTTCTTGTTAGGTCAAGAAAACATAGAAAAATTTTTTGAGAAGCCAGTAAAACAGGTAACACGATGCAGAACTTACAACTTTGAGGGCAGCAGGAAACTAATAAGCTCATTCTCTCTTGAAAGCATGATAGAAAAAAACAGGTTCCTTATGATTCTTTCCACAAGGAGAACCAAGCTATAAACATATATGAATTTTTGGTGATAAACAGAGTTTTTATAAAGGTACAGTGATTAATAATATAAAGAGGAAATAGGGAATTCTGTCATGGATCGCAGTGTTTTGTAATGTAAATATCATAAACTGGTGTTATGAATAAAAATTCTGAAATTCATTTGATAGGTATGATAATAAGTTTATGTTACTGGTCTTTTTTCTGTGTGTGTCAGTATTTTTGGTTAAAAAGTTATCTTGTACACTTAGAAATTGAACTGTGGTGCTCAAGTACTGGCAGAAATTAAGTGTATTTTAATATTGTTCTAACTTCTATACTTTTTCTGTGCCATGCTTTTAGTGTAGTTACATTCTTGAGAAAAACTTAAAAACATAATCTACACAAACCTTGAAGAACTAAAAAGCTTTCATTTTAGAACACACTTTTATTTTTGCTCTCTCTTTTTTCTGCTTGTTTTATTTTGTTTCTAAATTGTATGACTATGTCTGTAGGAAAGTATTCAATGGAAGATGTTCTGACATCTTTAAATAAAGAGAGAAATTAATCTCTCAAATGCATAAATATTCCATCACTGGGAAAGCAAAAATTACTCTTAAAGGGAAATTTTATGTAATATATGTGTTCATAAATATGCTTTATTAATTTGACAGGGTTTTTTTCTATTAATTTGATAGTTTTTTCCTATGTATAATAAAAGATAATAGAAACACAAATATATCTGCAAATCACAAATGCAGGTAAAACATGTAGAATAAATGAAATTTCAGAGTTAGAAGGGCTTATGTAGCTGTAAATGTGGATGACTGTATAATGTAGGGTCATATCCCACATGTGGGAATATGAGGGGATTGAAGAGACATAGAAAAAAGATTTAATTTTTTTAAAGGGAAGTTATCATCATTTTATGTAGCCACCCTTTCCACCCAAAGAAATAGGCATAGGCTTACTGAACTCTGTATTATTTATAGAAGCTAAAAGAATATAATTTCATTTTTATAAATAATTTCCCTTTTAATCTAATTTACACTGCTAAGGATAACTTGTGTACTATTTTCCCTTTTTCAGAAATCATGAGTATCACATAAACATTGGGAATGTTTACTGGTGTGTTGTTCCTGTGATATCTGAGGCAGGACTTCATATTATGTCTTGTGATTTTAAAAAGAAATTTTCAAACAAGGTATAATATCCATGTGCCATGTGGCATCTAGCATATCGGAAATCTTCTACCGTATATTCCTTTGAGCAAGGGCTTTTGTGCCAGAATCTTGTCATTTCTTCCTATCAACTGATCTAATAAGAGATATTACTTCTCCTCATAAGCTTTCCTTTAATGTCTAGCTTTTGCCTTTGTGGAGCAGTGTCATAGGTCTGAATTGAAAAATTTGGAATTAATTGTGGCCAAAAGCACGTATGTAAACATCAATGCTGAAGCTAAACCTGTTTTCTAACTCTGTCAACTATATATTGGCATCTGGCTTTCTCAGTCCGTTTTCTGAGCAAATGTAAATATTTCAGGCCTGTTAGCAGGGAATTTCAGCATACACTGTAGAAGAGAGAGACAATAATTAGCATTAGCACAGTGCCCTGTTAGTGGTTAACAGAAGTAGCAGACAGCCCAAAGCGCCATGCTTATCTGTTGCTTTCATTCAGGAGCCAAAGTGATGTTTCCTTCTGTTCCCAACTGATAACAAGTACAAAATACAGGCAAAAATAACTTTCCCTATTAAAAAGGAGAAAAACCAACTGCTGGTCTGATTGGCAAGAAGATGTTGAAAATGTTCTTAGGTTTGCTGACATTGAAATGTATAGAAGTAGAACTAAGGGCAAGGGAAACTGAGTTCCAGGAAAGAAGTGGAGAAGAGAAGCCAAGAAAAGACATAGGAAAAGATGAAGTACAGTGAAAGAAATCAATTTTAATTTAAAATTTAAGAAGGAAAAGGAATTCTGAGAGAAAGTAGCTTTTGCTTCACTGGAATAGAAAATGTGTACCCAGTTTATTTCCCTACAGCAGCTGAAGTGTGCAGAAAAGTCTCATGATGCTGCTTCACAAGGTTGTTTTCCAATTTCAAGTTAGGAGTAACAAAAGAGAAAAGATCTTTTACCTCTTAACCTCTGTTGATGATTCAGTGATTAGTTAATTATCATAGGTCTCCTGCACTCCTCTGCCTTGGAGATTTCCAGATTAGAGTTGTTTGGAAATTCACCATTAGAATAATTTCTTTCAAGAAATTATTAATTGGTTTCAAGATACAACTTATGATGACATATATAGCAAAGGGGATTCATCATTGCAGCACTTTGAAGAGATTTAGTTCTTGGTTGCACATTCTATTCATTTATCCTTGCAGTCTAAAAGTAACAAGAAGATGTGGTTATATTTCCATGTACTTTTCTTTTGGAATAATTGTTTGGTTTCTGACAAAGTCTTCAAACACTTTTGGAATCCTGCCTGTGAATAAATGTTTTGAAATTCAAAAATATTAGAGGAGCTGAAAAAAAAGCCCGAGTTCTGTACTGATAGTTATTTGTGGTCAAATCTGGAAGCATTTTAAATTAAATTTGTCTGAAGAGACGATTTATGTATAAACAATTTTCACTAGAGCTTGTACTGAAGGAGCAACTACAAAAGGGCTTCTGAGAGAACGAGTTTACTAATTGCGTTAAGTCTGGAGCTGCAAAGTGTTTGTGGAACAATATAGACTTTTTATTTCTTGGAATTATGTATATGTCTAAGATTATGAATTTGTTTTGTTATATTAGAATTAGAACATAGTAAAGGGAGCTTTCAGCTGTTAGGATATTGCATGTTAATTTCATAGGATTTTTTCAATTGTTTTGAACTAATGGATTATTGAAACAATTAAAGGACAGGAAAAGCATTACTGAAATTTCTTTAAGTTTAGAGCCTAATTGTTTTTCTAATGAAATAAAGATATGCAATTTGCCTTCAATAAAATAACCATAATTCATAAAATAATATCAGTATGTGACGAAGTCTAGTTCTTCTAAATGTTTATACTCTAAATGAAAGGACATAAATTTGTCAGACATGCAGCACCTCTCCAACTATATATTACCGTTCTGTCCATATTGCTAACATTGCATGCAAGTTCACTATTAAGTTGTTTTAAGTCAGTGAGTTTCTGAAAAATTATGTCTGCCATAGAAATCCATTCACTGCATTTTAATACAGCTGAGAGTTGTAATATGTTTGGTTTTCTTTTGACTGGAAGGACAGACATATCATATTGTCACAAGACAACCACATTACTGAATATTTACATGTTCTAGGTGTAATAAATGTCTGTTTTTCCCACTGTGTTTTTACACATATCTTCATGCATATCACTGCCCCTTCAGATATCTCTCTGCTGCCCTGCTGCTACTGCTTGTCCTTCTGCCTGCAAATAGCTTTCATGAAGACTATACCATAATTTTTTCCCAGGAACTTAAGTTAAACTGATTGAGCTATGATTTTCAGAACCTTTTTCAGAACCCTTTTTTCCCCATCTTCTTGTATATGGATATACATTATATCTATTCTATTCTATTCTATTCTATTCTATTCTATTCTATTCTATTCTATTATCAGTTGCTCTTTTGGTCAGTTAGGACTTTTTATCTTCATTTCCTTTCAAAGGTGATACAGAGCAGTTTAAAATTGAGAGACCTTTTCTTTAATGTTTTGTTTTATAAATGATTTTGTCATAAATTGGAAGAATATAGTCCATAATAAGGTGAAGAAGCTTGGAAAAAAGAAATGGTACTTCAAGATCAAAATAAAAATGAAACTTTGCTAATTAGATACCTACATTAAACTACTTTGCTCTGCAGCACTTCTATTTGCTGCTGCTAAATTTTCTGACTTTAATTTCTTCAGCATAAACACTTAGAAATGCATAGATTATGTGAATAAATATATATATGTGAATAAATATACACTAAATAATTATGTAGAGCATAATTATTTATATGCATATTGTATCATATAGTCAAGGAAAAATTCAAAGAGTGAAACAGTTTATGCCTTCATCCTTTGTGCAACTGTTTTGGTGACCACCTAATGAGACAGGCTAAGATAATGTAATAAATGTCTTATTGCACTTGGAAGATAAGGAAGAAAAATAGTAATTGACACTGTGTTTCATTTCAGGTGGGAGTAAAAAGCAACTGCTCTCCTCACCCTTTACAACCCAGTTAAGAATTTGACTGACAGAATGTTGGCACCAGCTGTGGCAGAACTGATCAGCCTCAACTCCAAGTAAGTGATGTCTTACACATTTGGAGATTCATTTCAGACTAAATTTATAAAGCCTGCTGGTTTCTAGCAACAAACGCAAATTAAAAATACACTTTCCATGGCACTGTAGAGGACTTTCATTTCCATTATTGTAGAATTATGAAACACATCTTTAAATAATTTTGTAACTTCATCTGTTCATAATGTTATTTTGCAAGTTTGATGCCATCACATTCTGATTCCTCTTCCTTTCTAGACAATGAGAAGTACTGTCTGAAAGTAATGACAAATTATTATAAAACATAAATATAAACATTAACATGGGGGAAATATTCGAAGATCAAGAAAATGTAAATAAACAGTAGTCTATTGATGTAGAAGACAAACTGATTAAAAAAAAAAACAACAAACCCTAAGCAAGATTACTTAGGTGTTAATTAACCTTAGTTCCTACGGCATTTCTCATGGGAGAAAATTGTGGGTGAAGGACAGAGTAAGATGCCATGGTGGTCCAAAAATTATCTCCAAGCGAAGTCCCCATGTTGTCCTTCACATGGTAAGAACTAAGGTGACACAGTGCTGCCGTCCCACACCCAGGAATTATGCATGCACATTAAAGTGCACCTCTCATCCTTCTAGTCTGATTCTTAGCATTCATGGGCACCAGTATCTCAGTTCTACTTAGAGTTTTGTTTTCTTTCCTGATAGATGTTGGAAAATTCCACTTTTCTTATAGCTAATAGGAAACTATGGAGAAGATAACAGAAGGATGGTTTTCAGTTTGTCAGATCTGCTTTTTACTCACAGTATAATCTCTTTGTGAAAATCTATTTTCCCCTTTGAACAACTGCTAAGAAACCTGGATGATACTAGCCTGGGAAAAGAGGAAAAGGATGAAAAAGAGAAAGGGAAGAAAAAATAAAGAGGTGGTAAAGGCAGAGTATCAGTAAAATATGTACATTTATCAGAGAGAAAGAAAAGATACTCTACTGTAAAATTGTTGAATGTCTGAAAACATGTTGGTATCACTGCAAAACAAACAATTAGCTCACATTGTCAAAATACTTGAAAGCTTGAAAACTGCTCAAAATGTATATATTTAGAGCTATTTGCATAGACGTAGTCTAAGAGAGAAGTTAAATTCTTTCCAGTGGCAGAATTTGTCTTGGATCATCAATTGCTTTACTGATTATTAGAAATACTGAAAAACTTGAATGTATGCTTGTATTCTTGGTTCACTGCTAGCAAAACCAAGGAAGTTATCACTCATAAACAGTATTTTCTACATAGAATAAAGAAATAGGACTCTTCACAAGTTTTCAAATGTATTGAATAAAATGTGTTAATATTTGTCAGTAGGTACTGAAAAAAATGAATCCTAGCAAGATTTTACAGTAAAAAATCCTGAGACTTTGAGAAGGGGAGTTCTTTGTCATTATCTAATTAATGACAAAATGAAGCAACTAATAAGCAACATCCCATATCGTTTAGACATGTCTTTGCCAAAAGCCACTCTTGAATAGGATACATACTTACAGAGGGGAAAGATCGCAAGCTATAGTATAATTACCTTGCCTAGGTATCCTGGAGACTGGTAGATATGCATATATGTATATGTATGCATATTTGAAATATACATATTTTTTCTAGTTGCCAACTTGCTCATTTTGTTAATATTTTTCAATTCTTGTGAATGGAGCAAATTGGGGTTTTTTAATGTTAAAAGTAAAATATTAGAAACAAAATTTTCTTCTGTTTTCTGGCAAAAATTAGTCATTAGAGGTAAAAAGAGTAAGAATATTTTTTTAAGTTATTTACCCAGTATTTCAATATTCTAAGGTCAGACAAAAAAATCAAAGTTTATCCAGTTCTCAAGCAGCAAAAAGGTTTTGCTTCTTAGACACATATATAATAAGCAGAAGCCATGTGGAAGTATATTGGATGTTACCTATTTCTTCAATCACATGCAAGGTGAAATTAGCACCAGTACTTCTGTATCAATACACTATATTTTATGGAAAATTTTATCCATTCTGTTTACTACATAATCTTAAAATTCTGTATTTCACAAACGCAAAATATTTCTCAGGTGTGAGAAAAATTTATGGAATTATCAGAGTTAATTAACAAAGAGATGAATAAAAGCAAACCTCAACACTCTGATGAGGAACTTGAATGGTATACACATCCATCTGAGGTCATAGTTATCAATAGCAGCTTTATTTTACTTATTTCTTATTTTTAAATTAAATTATTAATTTAGAGAAATCACAATAATCACATATGACAGACAAGTAGCATCTTATATTTTAACAGCTGCTATATGAACTGTAGAACAGAGGTGGCTCTAGATCATAGATTCATTATTTAACAAGTTTGGGAAAATCCAGGTCTATGCAAATCATACCTATCCAATGTGACAGCCTTGATGAGAAGACAGTGGACAGGCAAAGACGCCTGCCCTTGATTACTCTGACTTCACAAAATCCTTTGATGCATATTTCGTAGTACCTTTGTTACAAGGTAGGTAATATATGAACCAGATAAGCAGCCTCCAGTGTGACAGTGTCCTGGACTGCTGGTCTTACTGTTGTGATCCATAATAAAAAGCCTAGCTAGTGGAGAGAAAGCTGAACTTTCTGTCTAGGATACATACCAAGACTAATAATAATATTTAGTGTTCTTCATTAATAGCCTCAATAATAGTGCAGATTTCACTCTCATCATGCTTGCAGATGATCCAAAATGTTCCAGAAGACATCAATATAGTACAAGTTAGGGCTTCTACACAGACAAATTATCCCACAGGAAACCCATGAAAATGCAGGTGAAGTGTTGCATTTTGGAAGCATGAGTATAGATTGATGCTGACCAAGTGGGGAGCTGCTCTGCAGTAATGGCTCTGGGACCACTAGGCTGTCCTCAAGGCAGCAGCAGACGCAGGAACAGCAGTCTCATCCCCTGGACTGCATTAGCAAGGGTGAAGCCAGCAGATACAGGAAGGTGATTTTGCACTTCTGTTTGTCCTGTGAGACCACATCTGGTAGGCTCTGGGTACAAGACTATGAGACAGGCATTGATGTAGTGGAGTTAGACCTGACCTTTATGGTCTGGAAGTGGAGACTAATTGCAAGGAAGCCTGTGAGATGTTAAGGTAGTTCTCTACTATAACATATGTACCTCTTTTTATTTTGGATGTCAAGACAACCTTCTTGAGAAAAAGTATGAAGAGTAAGTGAAAATATCAGAAATTTAGGCTTGAATGGGGACATTATGCTTATTGTAGCAGACCACAGCTAAGAGCATCCCAGATTCATTGTTACAGTGGTAAATATATTCAATATGTACCATTCAAATCCCAAATATTAACTGGCATGTGGTGAAAAAAATTCACAATGAAGAAAGTGTGATGACCATGTTGTTTAAGATACTTATATACTCTGGAACACAAAAAAAGAGTCAGATGAACAATGACTGTGTTAAGTTATATATTTCACAAGTAATTCTAGTGAGCAAAGTACAAGAGCTAAAGCAAAAGACTACTTTTGATTAAAAATATAATTTGTGTGTATTAATCAATTTAGCTTAACGTTTACAATATGAGTGACAAAAGATACAACCCAGAAAACTGAAGGATATAGAGCTTAAGACTATGGCTGATCATGTTACAGCAGCTTAAAATACCCTGATACCAGAATACTCAGTCTCTTTCTAGGCCATCTTTGTCCCAATGACAGCATAAAAGGCAAAGAAAAGAAGTACTGTTGTATTCATTCTGCATTTGGGAAAAAGGTCACAGCAAAGTGAGCATCTGACATTATGAGTCTGCTATTGGGCCAGAAATGGAACCTGTTTATTTTGACCCTTGCTCCAGGGTTTCAGATTTCATCTCTACAAAAGGTTAACACTTTTCATCTGGATAACATCAGGATCAGATTTTCACAAGCTTTTAGTACTCTCACTGGATGAGGTCTTCTGTTCTTTCCAGAGAGAGCACTTATCTGATTATCAGCTGATAGTCCTAGATTTTAATACATGCTGAAGGTCAAGGTTAATGTTTAAGCAGCTTTCCTGTGTGATGACAAAATTTGACAACATCTAATTTGTTGTGATTCGTCTCTTAATCTTGTAATCTCTTATTGTTCCATTTATATGGAAGATAACAGAATTTAGAGACACTGAACTGACAGTTCCCTTAGACGTGGGAAAAGAGAAACTGTATATGTACTGATGGCATTTCTCTGGATTGATTCAAGTCATAAATAAGGGCAAGAAAAAAGCTTATTTTTTGTCTCCCTCCTGCCTACCTGGGCAGGTAGCGAGTAGGGCCAACAGTTCTTGTTACTGGTTTTGGAGCTGTTGTTTACATGGTATTGTCTGCAGAGTAAGAAGTTCTGTTTACTGTTTGTTTATCAATAAGGAGTTTGAAAGTTATATATAGATAAAAGAGGAAACTGGTTTTCTTTAAATATCATGAGAATTCTGTCTGCAGTTCTTCAACTAAGGCCTGTTAATATATTATAATTAAGGCTTGACAGCATTTTACATAAGTTTAAAAGTATCTTTTGAATAGTAGAATGTTTATGTAAATAACATATTTTTAAAAGTCTTTGAAACAAGAGCATCTACAAAGATAGAATTTTAAATACTTTTGCATATTTATAAGTGCAGAATTTGCTGATGGTTAATGTACTGTATGTGCAATACACGTACAAACTACTCAATAAATGAAGCAGTCCAAGAGCAGACCAGAGGTGGCATGTGAATATAATAACATGAGTATCACTGCATGCAGAAGCCTGACATCTTCTATTTTCATAATTCTTGTGGAGTGAAACTATTCTTTTTATGCAGATGTGAAATTCGGGTGAGGAAAAAGAAATTAATTTCCTTAATGTAATATAGGAAATACATAGAAGTCCAGGAAGATACTTTTCCAGATCCTATGTTAGATCCTATGTTAGAAAAGAAGCTGCCCTTTGTGCAGGGCTGACAGTAATACAAAAAACAAAGAGTCCATTTTCAATTTCACATACAAATATTTGTATTTTAAAAGGGCAAAAAATTCTGAAAACAATTTCTAGAAATGGGAATACTGATTTTTTTTTTTGTCATACTTTACAGACTGGTGTTATGAGAAAGCTGTCATACATCTGTGTTTCATATGATACACACATCTTATCATATGAATTTTCATATATCTTTTAAGTCAGGTAATATACTTGACTGAGTTCTGGGATAGGGCGTGCTTGTTGCTGTGTGATACAAATTTGGGCAGATACTATCTGTTCATAATAAGTTGATCTCAGTAGAGCTTTGTGCAGACATTTAAACTGACTATTTTCACTCAAAGTTATTTGCCTTTAGCTGAACATTAAAGTTGCAGCTAAAACTGCTCAGTCATATCCTAGGTGAAGCTTAGATAAAATGTCATGTTATGTCCATTATTTTTTAAAAGATATACAGCTTTTACTCAAAATAAACTATTGCTTCCGTCACTAGAAATCAGAGTAATTATTCACGAGACCAGAATTTGCTTCAATTTCTAGCAAAGATTTCCACATTTTGCAATGTGATTTGCCTCTGGAAATATAGAAGTTTGTATCACCATGGAGGATACCCCTATATCACATGGCTACTACATGTGACTATGTAGGCTTTCTGCCTGTATGCTAAGGTGACAAAATCTTATTAAGAGTGAAAAGGTAACACTTTTATATGTAAAAAAATAATGTATTATTAGTAGAATTGAAATACTGAAAGTCTAAATAAAATAGTATTGCTGGTCCAGACCTTATTATTATATAGAAGGAAAGAAAGTTTGCTGATGAGACCAAACTGAGAGGTTTTGTTGACTCTTGAGCGACAAGAACCCTTGCAGAGGGATCTGGATACATTGAAGCAGTTCTGGGTCCCACAATTTAAAAGGATTTTAAGATATTTGAATATATCCAGAGAAGGGCAAAAAAGCTCATTGAAAAGCTGGAAAACATGTCCTGTGAAGAATGTCTAAGGACTTTGGGCTTGTCCAGTTTGGAGGAAAAGGAGCTGAAAGGTGACCTCATTTCTCTCTGCAGATTCCTGAGAAGTGGAGATGAAGGTGCTGACTCTTTTCTGTGAGACCCAGTGATAAGACAAGTGTGGATGGTTCAAAATTGTGACAGGGGAATTTCAGACTGGACATTAGGAAACGATTTCTTACCTAGAGGGTGGTCAAAGCCTGGAAAGTTTTCCTAGAGTGGTGGTTGATGTTGTGTCAGTATTTAAGATGCATTTGGACCATGCCCTTTGCAACAGGCTTCAACTTTGGATCAGCCTTGAAGTGGCTGAGCAGTTGGAGTGCATGTTTGTGGTTCCTTTCAAACTGAAGTGTTCTATTCTGCTCTAAAGAATAAAAAAACCAGATATATTATTAGAGGATGTCTCCATAATCATCACAGAATTACAATACACCAGATTAGAACGGGATCTCAAAGAATCATCTGGTCCAAACTTTCTTGTCAAAAGCAAGACAAGTAACAAGTAACAAGCAAGATGAGTAACACCCTGTCCATCTGAATTTTAAGTGTCCAACACTGTGGAATCTACCATTTCCCTGGAGAGATTATTCAGAAGTCTGATTGTTTTGAAAAAGTTTACTCTCACATATAATCAGATTGTCCCTGGAAGTAACTTGTACCCATTATCCCTCATCTTTTTGAAACGACTACTTCTAAGAAAGGGACTCTCCAACTTCTTTGTAGTCACTCTTTAAATTTTCCTGGGTGAATGCTGTCAGGGCCCATCAACTTGTAGGGGCAAAGTTGCTCACCCTAACAAAATTTACTCACCAACTCTTCCTTCAGTGAAGGTGGGTTTCTGTTGATTTCAACCTGGACTTTTGCTCCCAGGGTTTAGCACCAGTGCTGATGCAGGCAGAGCTGAATAAAGTATTGAAAACCTCTCCCTTTTCAGCATTTTTGGTGACTGATTAAACTCACCTATTTAACAGAATGATGGTATTTTCCTTCTGTTTCTACTTGTCATTGAACAGTTCCTTGTAGTTTTGACATCTCTGGTTAATACCAGTTTTAGCTGAGCTTTTGCTTTTGTAACTGCATCTCTGCACACCTTGGAAATTCTCTTGTGTTTCCCAGTGGGTCTTCATGTGTTTTGACATTTTTGGTATGCTTCTCTTTTGGTTCTGATCAGATTCAAAAGCCTGTATAGTTAAGCCAAGAGAATCTCTTGCTCTGCCTACTTCCCTTATCTTTTGAGGGGATTAACTGTTTTTACCTTCCAGAAGTGCATTCTTGAAAAACTCTCAGCATTCACAAGCTCCTTTTTCTTCCAGGGAAGCTTCCACAGAATACCTTCCAGCTGTATTCTGAGGATGTTGAAGTTTGCTCTTCTAAATTCTTTGTCTTAGTATCAATCTTGTGTGTCCACTCCATCCCAAGCTTAACAATATTGTGATCTCTGCAGCTAAGGCTATGACTAACCAAGATAATTGCATGGCAGGTTTTCTTGGTTTGTGAGCAACAAGTCCAGTTGTGCCTCCTTCCTTTTTGATACATCTACTAACATCTAATATTTGTTTGAGGAAACAGTCCTCTACCCATTCCAGAAACTTGCTCGATTTCATGTGAGCTACTGTATTCTTCTTCCTACAAATGTCTGGGTTCTAAAAGTGTCCCATAAGAATCAAGTTCAGCTGATCCAAACCTTGATAATTTCTTTATAACCATAGAGTCTCCAGTACCATCTGATCCACTTTTCTTATCATTTACTCCCTTTGGTCCTCTACACTTGATTATGCACCCCACTTCCAAAGCCTCTGTCTTCATCCCTCTAGACCAAATCATGAAAACCCCATAGATGCTGCATACAGACTTTACATATTTCTTATTAAACTCTATTTAAAATTATGGTTATACACCAAAAAACCAAAACCAAATAAAACAACCCCCTCCCACATACGCATACAAAAAGAGAAAATCCCAAAGCAATCAACCAACCCAAAAACATCAAAAAACTCAACAAACAAAAACCTCCAACTAAAACAAATCAGAGATACGCAGGTCAGGAGAAAAGATTGTATCTAGACAAGTTTAAACACAACTTCAATCAGCTGAACGCTGCTTCAGACAAAGTGAGACTGATGAACTTAATTTGTGAAAGTCTGCAAAATGAACATAATACCGGTGGTCTGGTAATGGCAGTAATGAAGTTTTTATTTGCTGCAGTGAGCATTGTTCAGTCTGTAAGTACTTGTCCTAGTACTAAAAAACTGATACATTGTCATTATGAGAAAGAAATTGTCTTCTCTATGCTGCCACTGTTATCTGATTTGTGGATACTGCTGAATAGGACTTAATAAAAAACAACTATCATAAAACTTTAGCAACTCATTAAATAAACATTATCTCTAACCTTAATTGCTTACATGTGAGACTTAAAAATGTCAGAATTGACACAAATAGGAAAATTCACTCATTTAAAGACTTTTTAA
Organism: Trochalopteron elliotii; assembly: GCA_024734555.1. Lineage (NCBI taxonomy): Eukaryota > Metazoa > Chordata > Aves > Passeriformes > Leiothrichidae > Trochalopteron > Trochalopteron elliotii. The sequence goes on along the minus strand of JANPWX010019536.1, from coordinate 178,621 downwards.
ATGTTTTACTTTGACAAAATATCCACATTTACTATGAAAGGAAGTGACACCTTCCCTTATCTGTGAAAAGCTTTAGTTTTTACTAAGTTTTATATTTTGCATATTCTTTTCTTTATTAACTCTCTACGTAATTCTCTATATAAACTTTTCTGTAATGTGTTTTACTCAAATGCAGAAGTAAATGTTTAAACATAAAAAGTTACTAATTTATTTCCTCTCAGTGTAGGAGCAGTCACAAAAATTGTGTTGTTTTCAGCTTAATATATTGGAATAAAATACATACTAATTGTAGCAAAATGGTTTGGATTTTCTAAGACAGAAAATAGGAAGAAAAAATCTTGTCTCTATTATCTCATCCTCCTTGACTCAAACCCTAAAATAAATAGGTAACAAAATCTAAAAGTGACATCCTCTGAAAGCTTTTAGGTTTCTTATTTCTTCCCTTTCTCATATTGATTTTTATTTTTGTATGTGAATAAAATACATTGTCCATAGCAGTATAGCTGCTGACTGAATTATTTCTAAAGAAAACTCTGGTTCCTTCACTCAGGAATATTTGCAGTAACTCATTGGAAAGAAATTCCAAATTAACTGTTACCACTGCAAATCAAACATACAACCAGACATATTACAAAAGCAAACCCTGCGGCGGTGTCCACCCTCGGCTAGCCCCAGCACCACAGCAAGCCGGTGGTTCGTGTCTGCCGAGGAACACAAACACGACTGCGTCTCGGAGAAAAAGGAGGGACTCTCCAGAGATGGGAACAGACTAGGAGTTTATTGAGCCCAGGGAGGAGCCCTCACCTCATATCCAGTGTCTCCAGAGAGACACACAGCCCCAGGGACAGGCCCTTATAAAGGGAGGTGGGACTTAGGGAAGGGCTCAACAGTGAGCCAATGGAAGGGGACAGGGGAATGGCTGACAACATAACAAGCGTACATAATAACAAACTACAAGGAAGTGGGAGGAGGGATCCTGGATCCTGCCCAATCATTCGATGCCTCTCCTAGAACCTTCCAGATTCAGGGAGAGGCCTCGGCATGACGGACAGGATCAGGGGGTTACACAACTCAGGATTGACAGATATCTGTCATTAGGGAAGGGGACCAATCAGGGGGCTGTAACTGGGGTAGGGTAAGGAGAAGCTGAATACATATAACAAAATGGGGTACATAGAACAAACCCTTACATGAAACCGAAACCAATACAGAACTGAAAATTGCACCCCCACAAAACCCCTGTAGATTTTATCTGTGGTCAGTCCAAACCTCACAAACCATTGTAGTTTGACAATGTGTGTCATTGTTTTTAAAGCAGTTTAAATATAGCTTACTCTTCTTTGTAAATCTTTAGCATTCAGGTATTGTCAATCAGCTTGTCAAACAACCTACATGCACACAAACAAATCACTCCTTATTACAGCAAAAATCATGTTTAAAACTTTACATCTTCAAAGCATATTCACAGTAAATATAAAACCTGATCCCTCAATCTCAATATATTTAGTGAGGTTGTGAAAAATTCAGCAATGTTACAAGACAGCAGCTAATTCATCTGTTTCTTTTTCATCTTGTGTTTGGAGTCCCTTCTGAAATCTGTGTGAAACTTGTTCCAGACATGGTGTGTTTCATGTTTCCCCATGAAACTCAGTCCTTGTAGGGCAGATCACTTCCATGGTGACGTATTGTGTCATCACTAAAAGAGCACATGCAAACTGAACTTTGCAGTGGACCACAGTACAGGTCTTAGATATACAATCATTAACTTATAATGCCAAACATGTGTGCTCACATTCAGCAAAGAAAAGACTGAGGAGCGATGATTACATAATAGATTCATAGATTACATCTCCATTCACACATTTTGGCTTCACTGTCTGTAACTAACTCTTCAGACTGAAATTACAGTTTTTTCTCTCTTCACTCCAGCTACTCTCTTCTGCTCCTCAGGGAGCATGTGTGAAGGACACATGGCCTGGAACCAGCATGCATGTGAATTCAGCTTAGAATCTATGTACTTTTACAACTTTAAAACAGTACAGGTAGTGTACACCTGTCTCCTGTCTGACCACAAAGGTTATACACTGTTAGCTGGAAAGATAGCAGATATTCATGCAAAATAATTGATAAAATAATTAAGAAGAATTTCTGATTTTATGTAATTGTTATTTTAAATGCAATTTCCTTTTTGAGTAGAGAGCACCTAGAAAAAGTTATGCTTCCATTAAATATGGCTGGACATAGAAGAGATGCTGTCCTAGCTAGATGAAACTAACGAGCAGGAAATTCTTCAACTTACATTTTCTTTAATGTGTTTAAGGTAGTCCTTGTAGAGAACAGGAGAATCAGCAGGGACAGAACACTGGCATTCTTCCCATCCTAATGGACAGCTGGATCATGATGGACAGATTTCCAGCAGTAGTATGACATTTCTGGAAGATTTGTGTATGACAGATGGGATACCACCTGCTGACAAATTGAAGGGGCTATATTAACATTGATGAAAATAGGAAACTCTAAAACATGAGTAAATTAAGGGTGTCACATCTTTTGCTCCTAATATGTCAGGAAATATCAAGATTTAGGAAGAGGTGAAACACAGAGGACAACTGACTCATTTGAAACTTATTCCAAAATTTTGAATATGTAGCACGTGAAGAATATTGGAGGTATGTATAGATTATTAAACCGGACAAAGGTCTTTAAGGACAGATTGATCATAGCTGTCATTATTAAACCAAATATGGATACATCTGGCTCTGTTACCTTCATGGAAAAGTAGCTTCTTCACTGCACTTGCAGTAGTATAACTATATTACTACCTTTTTCAACTGTCATGCAGGAGAATTTCTGTGCCTTTTAGTTTCAGTTGGTCTTTTGAATGCATCCAGTGTAGACTTTTAAGCAACAAATTAAATCAATCTTAACCAAACTTCAGCCATTTGATTTCTGAATGTCTGTAGAGGAATTAAGAGCACTTTGAATTTACCATTTCTGCAGTATCTTAACTTATTTTTAGGTGTGTTTATACAGAAAGGTTCCATCAGAATGATTGTAAAAGGCCAGCCTCCACATATACTTTGATTATGTAAAGCATAGTCCTAACTAAAAAGAATTTCTACCTTTTATATATGACTATTGTCTTGTTTAAATAAAGGTAAAAAAACCCCTCAAACATTATTTTAAATGAATAAAAACAACAGGTGAGGAACTAGCAGCAGCAGGTAATCTCTAAAACTGAAGGCAGTATAAATTAGAGCCCATATGAAAGAAAACAGAAAAAAAATTAAAAACTCCTGTAAGAGTAATGAGGAGAACTGGCAAATAGGAAGATAGGCACTTTGGCGAAGAGATAGCTTACAATTTAAATTTCCTGTTTTCTAGAAAATAAGTATTCCAAAATAATTCTAATCTCCTAGAACTACATGGTAAACTACCTCTTATTCTCCATTTTGTGTTCAATAGGGAAAATTTGCTCACTACTGAGTAGTGCTGTGCCACACTTTGCCCATACTACTCATAATGAATGCATCCCTCCTGTGAGAGGATTTTTACTGGAAACAGTGTGACTTGTTGCAAAACAAAGAACTTGTCAGCTCAGAAAGAAATGTGCAAATTCTTTTCTTTAATATTTGGAAAAATATTGTATTTCTTTAAGGCTCCCTGCCCATGGAAGATGGGACAAGTAGCTGATCCATTAAAGAGTAAAGTGCTTTGTTTTAGGAATGAAGTCCTGCCTTGTTGCAGGGTTTTAAGGGCTGTAGCTATAAACAGTCTCTTGTTTCACATTACTCGAAATTATGGTAATGAAAAAAAACTATTCTTTTCTTTGCTCCACCCTTTTTTTCCTCGTAAATTTGTACTAAAAATAGAAATCTGTTTCAGAAGACATTGAGGCTAATCTCAAGCTTGTAGTATCATTTGTAGTGCAAAAATCCTAAGTGCTCTGTTTTGTTTTATATTATTTACTTATTTTTCAATTGCTCTAAATAATTAAGATGTGTGAAAATTATAGTCATATAAGCAATAGTTCACGAACTACTGACTCATTCATTGATTACTGCTGCTTTGAAATAAAATTATGATGTCTGCTGACACTTACAAGTAAGATGATTTATGGACAACACTTTCCCAATTAACGTTATAATGTATAACTTTATTTAAAAATCATATTACTATGTAAAACATATTAAATAGGCAATAGAATTCCTATCGCTAAAGCCCAGATATTTATGTTATAGAAATCCACAGTTATTTAAATATTTATAAAATGAGAGTTGAGAGAAGCATTTTGAAAAGCAGTTAATAATGAACAGACATCAAGGGAGCCATCATTATAACAGCAAAATGCTGTGCAATTCCAATAACTTCCCTGGTGCAGAAAAAGGCCATCAAATTTAATTAAAAGCAGTCAAAAATAAACTGAAAAATTGAACTGCAAAAGCCTATCCTTTGCCAGCAGCTGAAGGCAAAGACGAAGAGAAGGGAGAACCTTGAAAGAAGTAATGAATTGATAAGGCTTTCTGCCTGCAACTTGTAATTTGTCCTGTCAGATTTTAGTATCAGTAAAACTAGATTAATAGAAAAACCACTGACTCTCTATCTTCAATCCTATGCCCAGTTCTTTTCTTATGGGTTTTGATGGTAAATGAAAGTCTGAGAGGGTCAAAATTTAAATTAATTTCCTTGTTTGCTCATTTCTTCTAAATAATTCTGTCAGGTACATTAGTCAGACACAGGAAAAATAAGAACAATTTAGAGACAGAAATAAACATTTCTATTGAATGTGTTTTCTGGTTCTTCCAGAGAGGTTTCATATCTTTTTATCCAACAAAGGTGGATATCACCTGGAAAGTTCATCTGCCACTAGAGGCTCCCATGGGGAAATGAAAGATAAGGAGAATCATTTGTAATGTACTAGAACTAGCAAACTTATTGCTGCTTTATATGCTCAGATTAATGTGGATATATTCAAACCGTACCACAAGGACAGAACCAATTTACTTTAGATCATTTTATTTTTTATAATAATAATGTTTTAATGAAGCTAAATCTTCCCTGCTGTGACCTTATTATGTTTTTCAACATCAGTGGGAAATAGATTATGTTGAATCATAACAGAGCTCATGAAACAGCAGGAATTTGGAAGAAGATCAATTATATTTTAGTGGTCAATACAAAATCAGGAGAGGCAAAAGCAAAGCAGTTTCTGGGAAAAAGAAAGTATATGATTTTCATGCCAGTAAACATTACACAGTACAATTTTTATAGGAGTTATGGAGACACAGTAGTTTCCTAAGATGAGAATTTCCACTCTAGAGACATTTTAGGAGGATTGACATTATCATATAAAACAAAGCAAAGTAAATAGAAAGTGTGATGCATAAAAGACTGCATAAAATTGATAACAGTATGACTGATGATTAATTCACTCTTTGATAATAACTCGACCCTTATGAAGTTAAAAGTGGCCTAATTTAAGAAATGTAAAATTTATTGCATGCCGTTCAATTTTCATCAGTTATCAGAATTTGAAAGGTAAATAATAGTTAATTCAAAACAGGAGTTGAACTCTTCCCTCATTCTAATTTCTCTTCTTCATCACCAGTCAAAGCTTGTGCTCTTGAGTTCACAAGTAAGCAAACTTTCAAGAAAGATTTTCTTATAATCCACTAGATATTAAAAAAGATGTTCTTAAGATCATTCACTCTGACTGAAATTACTAGTTATTCTTGATGATGCTGTATTGAATTTTAGATACCCTTTACATTAAAATAATGTTTAAAAAAGTCTCCAAAATATATGAAAAGAGAGACCCCAACCTTGAATTATATTTAAAAACTTCCTTATTTTAAGCATTATGTAGGAAGATTTTCTTGGATGTCATGCAAAGCAATAAGATTGATATTCATGTACAAGAATTCTTTGTACCTCTGATATGCATAGGTCTGCATATTGTTAATGCATATTAATTATAATTCTTTAAACTTATTCTGCATGATTCACAGTCAAGCAGAAAATACTTACAGGCACATGGTAGATTCTAAACAAGTGGGTAGAAAAAATTACTTGATTTTCAATCTTGAAGCGATTCTTTACAGTGAGGCTAGGATACCCTAGTACAGATTGTGGACACATTTGTGATTGCTCTGGTGCAGTCAGATGATTTAATAGTAAAAAAGTCTTGGAAATAAATACAGGAAACATGATAAATTCAGTCAGTCTGAATAGCATTTATCACTTGAGGTACTCAGATTGAGGAAATATCCAGCATGATGTTAAAACTGAATCTGAAGCAGATATGTGCCAAGGTTGGTCTGTAATATTGCTTTCCCACTGGCCCCACCTGGAAAACAAGTCACTGAGGCTATGAATGTCCCCGTGTATCAGCCACCTAAATCAGGACCCTTGAATTCTAGAGAAAGAAGTAAAATGGCTACAATACGTCAGTCATCAGTGTTTTCACATTCATTCTTAAAGAGGAGGTCATCTTGACTTGCCCTTATGAGGATAGGTGGAGAAATTCCCTTATGACCTGACTCAGTGAAGCAACTACAACTGTGTCTGTTCTATTTCTAGAAGGTTATCAAGAACTGGTTTGAGAGGAATGACTTGTGCATATTTTCAGATGGTTGCGAGGTCCCTGTTCTTGTCACAAGTCATTTAATTCCATGAACATATAGCCAGGCTGTCACACTGAGATGTAGTCACATTCAACCTGGAAAACAAAAGAGAGACTCTCAAAATCCCTCACCTCTTTATAGAGTGGAAACCTAAATATAAACTTGGTATCCTTTGGCCTAGAGTGGCCTAGAGTGGCCTAGAGTGATCATGCAAATGCCTTTTCTCCTGGAGCAAGATAAGACATTAAAGGACAAAAAGGGATTACATATACCATTCTGCTGTAAACCAAAACTCCTTTTCTCCCCAAGTGTGTTGCCAGTTCTAAAAAAAAAAAAATAAACACAAAAGTTTCATCTTAGTGAAACTAAGTCTTAAATGCTTTTGAATTAAAGTCTTAAAATACTTTTGAAATGAAATCTAAATAAAACAGAAGAATACTGAGCTTACATTTGAAAAACAATTCAGTATGGAAAATATTAATATTCAATGTGTATGCAAAAATCGTACTTGTTAAATGAATTTCAGTCTTGTGTATATACCTTGGTTTTATTTCTTGCAAGAAAATGGTTGCCTATGGAAATTAAGGTAACAGGAGGGAAAGGTTAAAAATAGTGAAGTTCTGGATAACACATCTCTTTTCATAAATCGGAATACTTTTGGTTTTTGTTTTTCCTCTTCCTCCTTCTTTTAATTCTTAAATAAAAAATTTTTCTAAGCATAAATTTAAAATCAAGATTAGCTTTACCCCACAAGTCTCTGTAGTGCAAATCTATGTCGGGAACTGCATAAAATCAATCAAATGTAAATAAAAGTTATAGAGGACATGTTAACTACATAACCCAGCTTTATTATCAGCAGGGTGCTGACTCTAACACAACTAAATTGATTATTAGATGCTATTCTTTAATCAAAGCAGCTTTTAAGTAATTTACCAGCCAATGCAATTTCTTTCTTTGATCTTCTGCTTGATCAAGGGAACTTTTTCAGTTGTACCTTATAGTTAACTAAGTTCAGGTCAGCTTTTTCAATGTGATTTAATTAAAAGATATGACCAGTTTGAAAATTCATCATATTAATAGGATTTTTGTAATAATTTTCCAACTGTTTTTTTTTTAACTATATATTAAAGTGTCACAAAAAATTATACTCCAGTATTTCCAAACAAATTTTAAAGGTCCAGGGAAGAAACAGTCCTTTTACAAGCACTTACATGCATACTTTAAAGCCTAGTTCAGTAATGTACCAATAAGAATGCAAACTGATAGAAATTTTTCTCATTATATCAAAATACTAAAAATATTTGTAACTTAGGAAGAAAAAACTGAATGCCAACAAATTTTCAAGGACAGTGATGCCTGACAGTTTTGAATGATGAGTGAATTGATTCTTAGCAGTTTTGACTTTACAAACACTAACTAAGCCTTGCCTTTCCCTTGATAAGAAATGTTTGACACATCAATTAACATATAAATAAAAAATCATGTTGAGGATTTTTCCTTTCATGTTACCATTTCCTTCTGTAAATGTTGAGCTATTACCATGCTTTATATATATATATTTTAAATTTCCATATTAAAAAAAATATATATATTCCATTTATATTGAGCTGGTTCTAAAAACTGTCATTCAATCTGTACCTTTGCATTCCAGTTTGAAGGCTACCTATATTACAATTAATTGGTATTAGCTTATGGTTTAATTACCTTTGTCCACCACATTGAAGATACATTACTGAGCCCTCAGGTTTTTATGTGGTCATTTGTCTTGTCCCTCTCTTTACACACTTTATTATTAAAATTCTTAGAAAGCATTCAGTTATTTTCTTTTCCACATTGCAATAATCAGTGTGTGATAGTTCAATAAAAATGACTTGGTGCATGACCAAAAAAACCATACAGATGCACAGAATAGAATGCATTCTAACATCTACCTAGCATATTCAAAAAATTTTATTGGCAATTGTATTATGGTAGGATGTTACTCTCCTAGGAAATAATGAAACATATATACTCTGAAATGTGTTTTTAAAAGGACTGCACAGGGAAAAAGTCATTTTTTCTGCATAATACTGCTAGAAAAATAAATTGCTATAGTTTTTTAACAGATTTCTGTGTAACTGAAACCTGATTGCCTTATTTTCTATATAGTCAGTATATACAACACAGTAGTCCCAGAAAAGACATAAAAGAAATACTAGGTTTGGATGTTTGCTTGTGGGGGTTTTTAATCACAACTTCAACAATCAATAAAACCATTATTGTGACTGCATACTTTTGTCAGAATGGAAATAAACAATTTCCTAATTTACACTATTAAAAAAATGCACAAATATTATTCAAGTTAACTTCCATTATGATTTTAAGTTGTGTTTTTGCAGGGAAAAAATAGAAAAGAACAGAATTTTTTTTTGATTGCCTTGAATTGTACAGCTAGCAGGAAATTTCAGCTACTACAGCTCTTCCAGCAAAATCAGTGCTTTGTCAATTTATGTGTGTTCTGTTGTATTGGCTAATATTTTCAGATCGTGAATTTTCTCCATTTATGGAAGAGTATCAAACATTATTTGTTATGCTAGCAAATTATCTGCATTCTCACAGTAAATATTAATATTGTATTACATATGCAGGCTTGCTATTCTGCGTTCCCAAAGTCTTTGTTCCTACTTCAAACCAGTAAAAGGTACTGAGGTGTTCCCAGCAGTGAGAAGAGGTGACTTTCAGTTTAGGAACAGTGGACAAGAAGAAATTAATCTCCAGCTGTGAGCAGTAGGTCATTGAATGTACTTTCCAAGTTCTTTCAGATTTGCTCGGCTATGGTTCCTCAGCAGGCTTATTTGAAGCGCCTGAAGCACAGACATTTAAACTGAGGAAAAACCCATGACCTGCCATTTTCTCCTCAGTCTTGAAATGTTCTCATAAACAATTATTTCTTATCAAAATAGTTTAAATATTTTCTGTTACAGTTACTCAAAATCTTTGGGCTCTTTGTTTGAAATTTGGTAAATCAACACTAGGTGTAAGAGTAATCCAGTGTAAAAACATTATAAAAAATTAGGAGCAATTAAACTGTAGATGCATTGGTAGGATGAGAAAGACTAAGTAGAATATTAATTCTTGAATGAATCAAAATGCTGTTAACAAATAACAATGAGAAAGCATAATCATTCAGTATCTTTGTCCTCCTAAAAGTCCACTGCAGGGTTTGCTGTATAAGATAAGTATGAATAAGAATTCAGGGTGCAGTGGGTAGGGAACAGTTGGAGACTACTTGAAAAAAATAGGCCTTTTCAAATATTTGACATATTTATGCATTCATTAACACTTATCTTTGAGAACATGCAGAGAATAGACCAGGTTCCAGAAGACTGAAAAACGTTGAATATATTTTCAGGCTTTCAGAAGAAGCAGCTGAAGAATTATAGACATGCAACAGTAACTTCAGTTTTTCAGAAAAACGTGGGAACAGATAATAAATTGTATTTGCACATATGGAGGAAAAAAGTAGAAGAGAAATATCCAGCTTTAATTTATTTTATCCATATCATATCAAAACAATTTTATTTCCTTCTAGAGCAGGCTGACAAAACTTACAGAGAAAGAAAATACATATGTCAGTATCATTTCCCAACTAAGACTTTTGTCATTGTGTTGTATGAAGTCTCCACAAGTCAGGTTGGGAAGCATGGAGGTCTAAGTGAAAATTTCACAAGAAAGATGAATATTCTATAATAAGGTTCAGGTAACCTTACTAAAAGAATAGCTATTATCAGCTTACTGTTAAAAGAGATACAGAAGTGGCATTCCCTGTGAAGTTGCCATAGATCAAACAATCTTACACAGTTAACTAAAAAGTAAAATAAAATTATGTTCTTACATGTTTTATGTGTTTATGAATTCAGTAGCAAATATTGAATTTAGCCTATGTATTTTAAACGTTACTTTTATAAATAGAGAGTTCTAGAAATACATGCTGAGAAGTAACTGTCTTCTTCATCTATGAAGTCCTGGCATAAGTTCTGGAAACCAACCTTTAGGAATAGAGTGAGATCTGTGTAAAGCCTAGAGAAATACATGAGGAAGACAAAAACTCCATAAAACTCTGGAAAACTTAATTAACAAGAACAAGTTGAAACACCTGGAGATGTATTATTTAAGAGAAGGACTGGTTGGAACTGAAAATACTCTCCAAAACCAGGTAGCCTGTTTCAAAAACAATAATCTGCTTTTTCCTGTCCATGGTGGCTAAAAGATGTAATAAGATTACATATGAGATTTCTATTGGACCATAAATATACCTTCAATAATGAGTATATACTGGGCATGTTGTAGAAGATTCATAATTTAAGACTGGTAGAAAAAAAATAAAGCTTAGAATACATAATTATTACTTTCCGGGGGCAAGGAACATCCTAAATATTCAGATCCAGACTTCTTTTCTGTTATTGGTTTTATACCTTGCAGTAAACTATCCTTTGCTGATAATTTCAGATGGATAGTTGAGCAGTCTTTCCTTTTTTTTTTTTTTTAGAATTTTAAATGATAGAACAATTACATAATACTATAATATTATCAAACAGGAAGTTTTTTAAAAATAATTCAAGGTTATTTTAACTGATCAGACAAATAGGTTTTTGGTTTTGCATGGGACTATAAGATTGTCATTTATGTGCCATTATATTTACATATATAATATGTAAATCAGGATAATATAACATCTTTAATACATATATATTTAGATATATAATATGCAATAGATGTAATATATTTTATATAATATAATATAATATTAAATATAATAGCACAATATTAACAATTTTATAATAATATAATATCTTTAATAATATGTAAAAAAAGATAATATATTTTGAGTGAGTGGGTCATGAAATTTATTTAATTTAATGCTAGACTACCTTCTGTAGCAGTTGTCATTTATTAATATAACAATATACCAAGTCTAAATGAATGTGCATATATTTATAGGGTGAAAAAATCTTTACAGTATTTGAATGCTAACTTGGAAACAGTTCTTATCCTTCAAAACTGCAAACTCGTTCTTAAAATCCATTAATCAGCATGCTAGCCATCCATAGCAGAGTTTTATGAAAAACACCATGCTAACCACACATTTGACAGACATGCTTCTTCAGGTAGAAATCTGCTTCCCTTTTTTAATTTATAATGAGCAAAGTGCGTGCATCAGCAATCAAAGACTGCTAAAGTCTGTAGAAGAAGCTGAACTTTACATTTGGGTCTGTGTTTATGTTTGAAAGATAGCTGAAAAGGAAACTTATTGGTTCCAGGATGTTTGTTATAAAAAAACGCTGTCAGAAGAGGCCTTCTTCCATAGGGCAGCATTTTGTTGACTGTGTAATTTACAGGACAGAAACTTACCTGAGATGGTTCTTGATTTCTGTTATGGAGAATGGATAACCGGTTGATATAGGAAAGTTATTTTCAATCTCTTTGGCAGATTCTCTGTTCCCTAAGTGGAAAAAATAATTTTGTATTGTGTTTCTTTAGTATTACAAAGCATCTGTGATTTATTTTGACATTTGCCAGTTTAGAAGCAAACTAAATACCACTAGGTTAATATCTTAATAAGATAATGGCCACCAGTTAGGCAATGTATACAATATCTTCTGAAAAATTTTGTTGCTTAGTTGATATATCTTGACAACCAGTTTGCAGTAATTTCTAGGGCAATTTGCCACTAATCCTCTCTCTTATAATATGTAGTAACAACACCAATTCTATATTTCTACTTTTATCCACCTCAAAACTGTTCCTAAATAAATCCTAGTTCTGAATTGGAAAGTAGATGGATTTTCAAAAACTGACTTTTATGAAAATCTTGTGTTTCAACAGGCAATCTAGTACCTATACCATCTGGATAAATATTGGAATGAGAGCATTCCTGTTTTATATACATATATATATGAAGTAGATAATACAGTCAAAAATGTCAGTGTAAGTACAGAGGTGGGGGGAAATGGTAAAGCATTTGGCATGTTTTGTACTTAGAGAGAGACATAAAAATCAGTTCTAGGAAAATTAGTCTTGAGATATTCAGGGAAAAAAAATCAAGGCTTTACATGTAGTTACTTTTGCAAGCATTGAATGTTTTAAAGTTTAACTTTACACTCTAAAATGTACCCTAAAGAGCACAAGGAATAAATTTAAACTGAATCACTTTCAGAGCGAGCAAAACTGTACAGAAATCCAGAATCTTGATTTTAACCTGGCATAGTTTTCATAAGCATTGTTTTCAGTTTTAATTTCATTGCTTTATAGCTTGAGGAAGAATATTCTTTAATTAATATCTGCTAAACATGTTCTTTTTTTGAAAAATCTGTCCTCTTCAGCCCTTCCTGAAATAATAATTGAAAAAAGTTTGATATATTGGATACAAGATAGATGATTTCAGTTTTATTGATTCTATATATTGATTCAGTTTTATTGATTCTAGTTTGGCTATTTACAATCAAACACTTGACTGAATCTGTGCCTAGCTAAATACTGTGGCTTGAGTTTTTGAAGTTCAGAGCACTGAATGTCTTAAAATAAAGACAGTTGTGACTGTCTTTGATGGCTGGGAGAGAGCGAGGTTGAAAATAAGCCATATGCCTAGAGGCCAAAGCATGGTAAGTACATTGCTGTTCCTCTCTGCCACTCCTTCCTTCTTTTTCCATTCTAGAGCATGGACAACAGCAAAATTTCTTATTTTCTCATGTGGGGAAACTGTCTACAAAATATTAGTTTCTGAAAGCAAACATAGAAAAGTTAAACAGGTAATGATTTTTTTTCTAATTAATTTGGGAACTACATGTCTTCAAAGTTTCAGTGTGTTTTGAAGAAAGAAAAAAATTAAGGAATTTGAACTTGTTGTGGTGTGTTTAATATTCAATTATAATTCAACTGGATGAAGTCAGAACACATTTACAGGATACAGACTGAATTAATCTCTCCCCTTATTTGTACTATTTCTTCACGCACACTACTGTGAGATGTCACTGTTATAATGGAACCTTTTGCTTTCATCATTCACGCATTTCAGACACATTGTTGACTTAGTATTTCTTTTCTCCTTAATTTTACAACAGTTCAGTCTTTTAATATAGAAGCAAATATATTGAGCTGATAGAAAGATTTTGCTTAATATTGCTTAGGGAAAATCAAAAAGGAAAAACTGAACTGGGCTGAAACACTAAATGCTATAAATTAAATATACAGGATAAACTGATTTAGATATTTATGTATACAAATTACACATTCTATTTTTGGGGTTTTTTTTGGTAAAGGAAGCTCAGAAAGTTGGGGTTTTTTTTGGTAAAAATTATGTGTAGTATGCAGACAATTGAAATATACTTCAAAATTGCTATTCATACAGAAATCACTTTGAGAACCAGCTTGCAGTTATGTTTCTGCCTGTTTGTCAATTTATGCATGTTTTAATTGCCTCCATGATTTACGTTGAGGTTTCTTTTTAGTTTTAAAATTACATCAATTCAGTTTTCAAATTCATAAGCCATTTTCCTTCAGTGTAACTGTGCTCCTTGCATTGGATTCTGCTTCTGGAATCTGAATTGCAATTTTGCATTCCTTTCTTGCATTGGATTGTGTTAATCAGATGTGTTTAACTGTGTTAAATGACACACTGCATTACACGTTAAAAAATGAAACTAAAAAATTAATTTAGAGGGAATGAAACGGAAAAAGAACTCATAATTCTGAAATTTATTTCTATTCACTTATGAATAAAATGTGTGCATTTTTCATTTGTCTACTTTTAACACTTCTTCCAGACCATCATGGCACAAAAGTTCTGACAATGATTTATTTGTCTCCATCACTATAGAGGTAATGGAACTTAGGTATCCAGATACTTTTTAAGTCTTTCTAAAAAATACATTGTTAGGCACCCACACACTTTTTGCAGTGTCAGTCCACTGTTTCTCTCCCATTTTTAAAAAAGAAATTTGACTGCATATGCCTAGTGAATTTTTGGTTTTTTTAAATTTCCCACAAAAATGTGAAACCATACATCTTTCTATTCCATTCATAATAGTTTTGTATTATTTTTCCTAAATACAATTCTAGTAGGATTGACTAAAATTAAAGATTTTAAAGAATTATGAGTTATCGTTGCATATGATGTTTTCCTTTAGCTTTGTATATGACACTATGATTTACCATAGTATTACATATATCTTACAATGCTACAGATTTTTGTTGCACTGGAAAGCAAAACAAAAAGGAAAATTTTTTTGGTGTGGAATATTCCTGTAATCTTAAAAAAAGCTCAGCAGCCATCTCACATGACATAGTATGATATGACCAAGATATCTGCTTCATAAAGGGCTGCAGGGCCCAGCTTTATTTGTATGAAAAATGGATTTGTGGACTGTCCTGATCCTGTAATTAAAGTTATTAGAAATGGCTCTTCCCAAACTAAGGTGCAAACAGGACCATATGCCAAAGTCAATAGTATGGGTTTTATTCGATAGTAAATTTGAGAAAAAGCAAGCAAGAAAGAAAGAAATAAAAAATAGGCAGAGGGGACAGAAAGAGAGTGACAGAGACAGAGTAAAGAAAATATCACCATCTGTGGATCCCGAAGATGTTCTGTTGATCCTTTCCAGCTGGTCATCTTGATGGTGACGGTCCCCCTGAAAGGCATAGAATGCAATGGGTTTAAATACTCAGTATATTTCCTACCCTAGTTCAGGCTAGATAGGAAAACCCAGGCACCTCCCTGGGGGTGGGATTTGCCATTGTCTTATACAATAGACTCTGGGTTTGTTGCATCACATGCAGTCCTGTGGTGCAAGGCCTCAGGAATGACTCTGGGGGCAGTTCAGGGGGCCTTTGATGGATTAAGGCACCCCCCCAGCTCCCTCTCACATGAATGTGAGCCCCATGGATGTGGCTTTCCCAGGGTTGGGAGTTCCATAGCCAGTTTGTGTGAGGGAGGATAGGTTCACTGCCTCTGAGGAGAGGTACAACACACCAAAACTTCCTCCCCGCACCTCTGTTGGGAGGGAAATCTGTGCAAACTTTCTCCCAGCAAACGGGTCTGTGGGTTACAGCTTTCCCCACCCCAAAGCAATGATTCTTAGCACAGCTGCTGGGTTTGGTTTGCATTCTATTCCTTGTTTACTTGTTTATTTCTCCCCAAGCCTGAGATGATTGAGGAATGGGTTTCCCTTTACCTAATCTCAGGAGTTTGACTTTCAGTCCAAAGTTCCAGTCAGGTATTCTTTAGGGAGCAGTGGGCTTCGACAGCTCCTTTCTACAGTTTTGCTATAATGAGAAAAACTTTATATCAATGTTTGAGACATGAACTATTTCAGTCTCTGACATGGACTCAATCAAAAATGTCTCCTTATAACTATAATGTTATGTCTGGTCTACATTTATGTGATTTCCCAATAATAAGCTGCAGAACAATGTGATGAAGTGTATTTATCATGAAACTCTGCCCTAAACTAAAATTTAGGAACTATATCAACCTTCCAAATTTCAGAACAGCTTTGAGTAATCACTATTTCTATGTGTTTTAAGAAAGGAAAACTGTGGTAAATTGAGCTGAGGACAGGCTTTCTTCCATGGCCTTTGAGGGACAAGCTGAATGTTCAAACTCTTAAAACCTTTAAGAATTTTTAAATCTTAAAAATCTTCTTGAAGACTTTTCTGTGTACTGCATGACACTGCAAACACCTTGAAATAAAAAGATTGCAGAGAGCTGTCAATTCTGAATTTTAAAATTACAGAATAGATAAGTGAATGTTATCTTTTTTGAAAAAGATAGTTGTGTTAAAAGAAGAATTTTTTTGTACTTTCAAATGGAAGAAGGCCATATGAAAGCAAAATATTAGAAACTTTACATAATTTCTTAACCATGATTCTATTAAACATGTAGGAAAATACATTATTATTAACCCATTTAGGATCACACTGGGAGATCCGAAGTGTTAGAGATCATAGTCAAATTTTCTTAAGTGCAGAACTAAAACACAGTAATAAGCACACCACACTGAAAGAATATTAATTTGAAATGAACATTGTAGATAATACATTGGACGAAATGTTTAGTACTGAGAATGTGAGCCAAATAAAAACTAACTTAAAAAGATAAGTTTAGAAAATGACTTGGTAAACAAATAAATTAGGTTGTAGGTTCAGTTTATAGCTTCCAGATCATCAAATGCTGAAATGTGATAATTGCAAGGTTTTTGAAATCTGGTTAATAATGACCTAACTCAACTATGGTTTCAGATCTTTTTTTCTCTCATTACTCCATGTCTTAAAATATCCAAGAATATCAAGGATTCTACAGAAATATGTTTGGAATAATCCTCCAATACCAATTTGTTAGCAGATATCCTAATATGTGATGGTATACGTGGGTCACTGAGCATAGGTTCAATTACATAACGATATCATATGAGTAAAGGATATCTGGAAATTGAAGCAAATTTTCAAATTCCTGAGTCACTAAGCTTGATAAATATATTTAAGTAGACTACTCTCTTTTATAGACCACACATTTCTTTTCTCTAAGTTGGTGGAGAGACAACATGGATTTAAACAGATATCAGAACAAAATTTTGATTATGAACAGGAACGCTGTGTAGGACTCAATACTTTGATCATAGCACCTCTAAGTTTGACATGGAATACTCAAAATACAATGCATTTTTTGCTATGTTAAAATGGAAATATTGGAAACATTGCTTTATATCTAAGGTTTTTACCAAAATTTTATTATAATGCTTGGCCTATGTGCTTAGTTTTCCTTCACTGAGATGAACTGCAAAGTGATTTCACAATATACAAAATTACTATTTTTCCAAATGTATGACAGTCAGAAAAGTCACTAGGTATGTACAACCATAAAGAAAAAACACTTTTGTCCCTCTCTCGTTTAGAGAACCAAAATGAAACCTGGCTCAGATTGATACTGGTTCCTAATTTTTATAATTGTTCCAAATGAATGTAATTTCAATTAAAGTTAATTGTGAGTTAGTGTTATTCTGGTAAATCACATGAATCTTTAACTGCATGTGTCTCTCTTTTTTTTTAAGATGCATTTACTGCTAGTTGATGGAGAGCTTCAGCCTTTTAGATGATAATCATTAATAGATTTCAAGTGCATGTGGCAGCATTTTAAGTGAAATCATAAAATTTCATCATATTGCCAGATTTTTGAAAATATCCTGTTTTATTTTAAACCAGTACTTTTTCTTAGAAAATGAAAATCAGAGTATTTCAGAACAGAATACATTTGAGAAGTTTAGTAGATAAGTAGGCTTCCTGTTAGATAGAGAGCAACCTAAGCCTGGCAGATGTTAAATAAAAGGTATGCAGTGTCTCACAGAATCAAAGCTCTTCAAAGAGCATATTTTGTCAGTGTGATAGTTGTTACATATGTATCAGAAAAGACCAGTATGAACGACCAAGTTAGTCTCTAATGGAGATCTTAGTGGGCTTTTGTAAAGATACTGGGAAAAGCAAGAACATTATCAACACAAAACATAGATAATGTTGAGGTTATTTATAGTCTGGTAATTTGTGCACAAATAAAAAATATCTACAGTTAATGCATTGTCTGTTCAATTCTGCTGGAAACAAATTTTAATCCAATTAAATACTCAAATTTATTTTAGAGTTTGCAGTTAGTTTGCCAGATCAGACCACAGTGCTCAGCACCTAGTTAAATTATCAATTAAGTTTATGATTACTAAGAAAACAAATAGCTATAGCAACACACAGGACAGCACATGGAATAAGCTTTGTTGGTGCCAGTGGTTCCAGTCACAGGTAAACGGGCAAAGGCAAATCAAACATTGTCCTTTATTTCAAAGTAAATGTAGACAGAATGAAAATACAGTTATGCAATTTAAATACCTGATGGTTTATCTGGTTATCATATTCCATGGGATTCTGTTCCTTCCCTGTCCTTTGTATAAAAACAGAGAGAGGATGATCAAAGTCATTTCTATATAAACTAATGAGAGAATAAATACATTACACCATTCAAGGTAAAAACAATATAACTGAAGGCATTATGATAGACATCTATATAAATTCATGGAGGATGGAAAGCGTGAATAAAGTACTATTAATCTTTACTTGGTTTTTCGTTTGTTTTTTGTTGGTTTTTTTTTTAAGAAAGGGTTCTTTTAAAAAATTCATTAAATTGGGAACTCATTGCATATGTTGTTACAGAAGCTGAAATTGTAAATGCATTCAAGCAGCTTTAGCCAGTGCAAATAAAAAGAGACTAAAGTCAGTCTTACAATTTTTAACACGTGATAGTAGGAAAATGACAACACTTCAAATTGCCAGACAGGGTTCAGAATTCCATACAATGAAAAGTGTTACTCTCAGCAGAGACATTGGATGTGTCCAGACTCTTCTGGAAAGCAACAAATATCTAGGGTCTGTGTAGTGATGCACCCCAGACCCCCAGCAGGTGTTTCCAAACAGGGAAAGAGGTTCAGTTTACATTTAGACATATGAGGAAGTTTGCCTGGATTCTTCCCTAGCCTCCTGACAAGGATTGGCTCAGGGCCAACACAGAGGCATGGACTGGGCTAGAGAATGTAACTCAAAACCCCTTGGTGATCTTACTGGCTGCAAGCCAGGTTATCCCGCCTAAAACCTTCAGTATTTAAGAGCGAGCACAAAAGGAAGTAAAGGCTTTTTCAAGATGTCTTAGTGAGGTGTCTGAGGTCTTCTCAGGCACCTGTGCATCATTTATAATTTGTTTTCTGCAGCATTTTGTTACTTTGTTATTTATTCTTTATTAAACCTTTTGATTTACAAAACATCTTAGAGGAGCAGTCTCGCTAATTATTATAGCTACTTTTCTGCAGGCTGGACCCTCAGAGTGTGGGGCAAACCCACAGGTCTGGGCATAAGCTTTTATATGACAGTAGGTGTTAGAGCCACTTCTTGTTCCTGAATCCATTTTCTCTACTTTTACATGGCAAATAGGAATGATTCATATAATATTAATATAGCAAATGAAGCAAATTAGCACCTTTCAAAATGACTCAAACAACCCAGAAACAGGAACAGAACAAGACAAACTGATCGGGGCAGAGACTCACTTCAAAAATTTTCTATGAAACAGAGTCTGGGTTGAGAGTCCAAGATCTTGCACAATCTCATGTGGAAATCAACCCAAAAAGTTCTCAGAGAGGGAGAAAGAGATTTCATTTAGGCAATAATTAAGTGACTTTTACAATATCTATAAGACATCCTACTTCAAGTGGCCAATATTGTTAATTTCTATTTTTCACCTGATACCATCCAATAGGTTATGATATTTTCTGACCTTTCAGAGCAATTTTTTTTTTCCAGAGAGCTTTCTACCTTCTCAGACACCATTACGATCCTTTGATTTTGTAGTTATTGATGGTATCTCAGGATATTTCTGGTTTCTGTGTAGCCTGAATGAAGTTCAAAGAGGACAGTTACAACTTTCAGTTTCTGGTACACAGGTCTAGCCTTCAAGCTTTCTAGTTCTGGAAGGCCCTTCTGTGTTCGTCTTTTTTGGCAGACAATTTCTTCTGTTCAGTAATTTTTTCCCTTCTAATCAGGCTGGATTTACGGTTGCTCATATCAACACATGAAAGTATTTTCATCTTTATGTCTGAGCTACAGAAACAGTTGGAAGAGACCCACAAGGGTCATTGAGTCCACCTCCTAAGTGAATATCCCACATAGGGATTTAACCTGCAACTTTGGTGGGATTCACATGAAGATCAGCTGTTTTACGTTCAGCCTTCCCTGTAAATTACACTCATCCTGGACATCTGGATTTTTTCCTCTTTTTTTTTTTTCCCTTTCTCTCTAGAAATTTTCTCCCATTTGTTGTCTAAGGGATGGCAATGACAATAGTTAAGAAACCAAGGATGTGGCTGGGAGGAGAATGAGGAAGGGTGCAGTTTGCTGCTCTCTCTTGAGTGAGGGGCTTTCTCTTGGGAAGTGCAGAGATACCACAAGATCTTGGCTGGGGGTGAGGGGCTGGGCCAATGCCTCGCTCTCACTCTCTCTCCCCGGGATTTGAGTGGACAGGTGTCATTTTGGTGCTAGACTGTTGAGGCCAGGGGATTCACTCCCACTGAAGAGCTTTTGTCCTTCTCCTTGTGATGGGTGAGCAGCTGCTCACAACAGCAGCGTTGAACTGGGCCTTTCCAACACAGCCTCACTGGGAAAGGGACTCTGACCCCCGATCCTTTCCTGGAGGGAGACTCTCCTGGCTGCTTGTGGCAGCTGCCTATAGCAACCTGCCTGCAGCTGCCCAGCCCCGCTGTTTCCTGTACTGCCTGGGGGGTTTTGCTGCACTTTAACCTGACACCCTGTGCCCGCCTGGACTCCTGTGGCTTCTGGCAGGGCTCTGGAGTCTTTGCTACCCTTTGTTGGCCACCCGGGGTGTGCCCACCTCTGCTGTTCCAGCGGCTGCTCCAAGGTTCCAACTGCAGTCCATTCTCCTATACAGAGGCACATTGTGCTTGGCTGCCACTGGGGGTTTGTAAAGGAAGCCCCTGTCCCATCCCGTCCGCCAGCCCGCCCGCCATTAGCCACGGAAGGGAGGGAGGTGGGCGGACTCGCGCCACAGCGCCCCCTGCAGCCGTGGGGGAATCATCGCACCTGCCCTGCCCGCAGGGGCCACCAGCGCCCCTGCTGGCTGTGACCGGAACTGCACCGACGCGGCAGTGCCTGCGGCTGAGACGGGTCACTGGGTTTGTGGTTCTGTTTGCTGTTAATGCCGGAGCTGGGCAGCTTGTATGTCTTGTTATACACATACAGTTATAGTAATAAAGAACTGGTATTCCTTTTCCCATATCTTTGCCTGAAAGCCCTGTAATTTCAAGGTTATAATAATTTGGAGGGAAGGGGGTTACATTTTCCATTCTAGGGGAAGTTCCCACCTCCCTTGGCAGACACCTGTCTTTCAAACCAAGACAACTCAGGTGATTCAGATAGCTAAGTGACAAAGGGAGACTAGAAAAGATCTTCCATCTGACCCTAATCAAGAGAAGAGGTATTTTAGGTGATCAGATGACTTTACTGTTTTGGACAGGGTAGTGAGTGACCCAATAGTATAAGAAAGTGATATAGGCTTTCTTTACAAGATAGTCAGCTAAAGGAAAGATATATATATATAACCAGTCCTCTTCTGGTTTGGCTACCAGAAATAAAGTTATTAAGAAAATGGTGGGTACATCAGGCAAACTGGAAGAACATACATGTGAGGGGGTAAAAGTATAGTATAGACACCCACAGCTATAATTACATTACAGGGTGCTATGGAGGCTGTTTAAGGACTGGCAGTACCTCACATCAAGTAGCCCAGTACCAGTCTTCACAACATGTCCAAATTTGCAGCGGATGTCTCTCTTCCCCTCTTTCTTTCCTTAGTCATCTGTCACACCAGTTATACACATTTAGCAGCAGAGAGGACCAGCTCATCTGGCAAAATGGGAATTAGAATTGTTTATCAGGTATTCCCATGTTATTGCCTGTCCCATCTCTAGAAAGAAACAACACTTTTCAGAAAATTCCATCAGTCTCCTCCATGACATCTCATGGCCATTGCACTTCAAGGCCTTTTGAAGTGCCCTTGGAATTGTCTCACTTTCAACATGCTCTGTGCTGCAGAGTCCCCTATGCTCCCTTTGAGCAGAAAGTTTTCTAACATTCAGAGAAAAGGAAGTTCCATAATATTTTGTGAGATATCAAGAATACATTCTGAAGTTGTTCCAGCTAAAATAGATTAATGTTAATCCAATATTCTGATGCTAACTTTAGGAAGAATAGTAGAAATCTAAACAAATAAAGTTTTCCTTAAAAACTAATTCATTGTTTATTTAAAAAATATTTTCGTACCCATCATCTCTTCTTCTATGATCAGAAAATTGCATGCTGCAATCTTGGTACAGGAAGCCAGGTGTGGTTGCAGACAAGTTAACTGGCATATCTTTCTAGCTCTTTTCTAAACATGGATATGACACTGTGTTCCTGTAACAAACATAAGACATACAAACCTCCAAAATAAAACCAAACTCTGTGGACTACTATCTACATTAGAATTTGCTGCATTTTGGCTGACCTTTTGGCACATGCACATTTGGTGCATGTGGACTGTTGAGAAAATTTGCCATCTTGTGGCCTTTAAGAAAATACTGTATTTCTCCAAACTGGGCATCCACTGGTGCTAAACTGGCCTCAGAAAATTTTCTTGTACAATACACAGAGAGAAAAAGTGAACATCTGGCATTTAAACTATATAAGATTCCCCCACTAATGAAAAATGTCTTCTAGAATAGGAAAGTCAAAACCTTTTTGTAATGTAAAAGAATAAGAAGTGGTTTGTTTCCTTAAGACTAAGTTATACATCAGGAAACAGCATTTCCAGTGCATTTATTCCTTTCAGTTAGAACAACCTGTTACAACCCTTCAATGGAAAACAGGAGGAAAGAGTTGGATTTTAATCACATTGAAGTTCTGAACTAGTGGCTTTTGAAGACCTTATTGATATAAAAATCATGGAAAACTTCATGAAGAATTTGTGACTTTTGGTTTTTTCCTTATCAGAGATTATACCATTGGAATTATTCAACTCTTTTATCTGAAAATGCCTACAATACTCCCTCTGTAATGTACAATATTAAAAAAAAATTCTGTCTCATACCAATTTTTATCTTTGTTCTAGTGTACAATATTTTCTTTCTCTTACCAATTTTTTTCCCTTTGTTCTAATGTATCTCTATCATTATATCCTCCTGATGGATATTCATACGTACTCTTAGCTAATAATATTTCACATTATTTAATTTCAAAGAAGCAACCAAAATTTTTATGCTCACAGTTGCTAATATGACTTGTTTTATTACAGTTTGAAAATATAAGGAATATCAGTGTACAATGCCACTTTATGTAAGCAGGATATCTGTTACTCTCTGCAATTGCAAGCAGGAAAACCAGCATGGCTAAATAACATTGTAGGTTTGGTGTAATGTTTTTCTTCACTGATAAAGTAAACCATCACAAGACATCATGAAGTGTGAAACACATCATTGGGGTAAGTATTTTATCTTTGTCTCAGTGAAAATCAAGGAGTAATACCAACTCTGTTTTACCCAAAGCTGTGGTTATTTTTGCACACAGGCTCAGCATTAAGCTTGGAGATAAATACCAGCTAGGTAAAGAATAAATAATCGCAGACATTAGTTGCTAGAAATAAATCACATCATGAAAGCTGTGGTAATATTTTGTAAGGATTTTTTCATCTAATGACTGGTCCTGCCGCTTTTAAGATGTTCTTTAGTTTTATTAAATTCCTGTCTTATGTTGAAATTTCAGAACTGTATTTTTCAAACAGGAAAATATTTTTATTTTTTATTGTTTTACTTATCAATGTTTCCAGAAATCAGTATCCTGGAAGTGAATATCTATTGTTTAAAATTTTCCATTATGAATTCAAGAGTTTCTGTTAACAATTTTAGGTACAGAAATATTTGAAGAGGACAGTAGGAGAAAGAGATAATAAAAACTGTGCTTGTGTTTAATGTTGAGGTACTTAGGTTGGTTTTCTCCCTGAAAATGCTAATTGTACATGTATCACAATTGTACATGTACTAATTGCACGTGTATCACATGCACATGATATCATTGTTAGAACTTAACCTGTTGAGTGGAGTTGGGTGAAGACATCCACCCCAGAATAAGGATACAAAATTATAACATAGACTAGGTATATAGTCTGTGCTTTTTCCAAATTAATCTTTTTCTACATATGCATAGTGAAACAGTCATTTTCTGTCTTCTCATAGGCTGCCTGCATACTTTTCTCCTCCTATACACTACTGCACGCAGACCACTATTACTAGTTAAAGAGAAAGAACAATAGAAGCAGCCTATTTTAGATGGAGCTCCTCACAAAATAAGATTATGTGTAGAAGTGTGTATGTACAATTAATGCAACCAGAGAAATTTCTTTTGCTCCCTGACAGGTGAAGAGAAGGCAGGAAAATAAAGCATAAAAGTGTATGCTGTTATTGAGCTCATTGTGCCACGTGGAATGCTGCTTTGAGCAAGCTTTGTGCCAGATGTCATTGTGATAAATTAAACACAGAGTGTGAACACTCTTGTGGTGACATTTTAAGGTCATGAGAGAGCTATGGAAAGGGCAAAAGTTCATCTTCAAAGAAGGTTGTTTCTTGTGATAAGATGGTAAACATGCATGCTTCTCTAAGCAGATTTATTATGCAGTTACTTGTCATAATGTTTGCCTTGACTGTAAAGTCATTGAGAGTTTACACCCACCGAACACTGATTCAGATGAAGTGATAAGGTAAAGTGTTTGGCAAAAAAGACAATGTGCTGATGACTATTCACAAACAAATTTTTTTTTGCAGACATGTATGTTAAAAACAGCCCTGAATTTAAACAAAAAATATGAAACTAACCTGGACATCCTATTTATTGATCAAATCTATGAAACATCCATTTGCATTATTATAGGTATTCTGAAAAATTTCCTAAAATATTAAACCACTGCCCTCCTTCCTAAAAGCACATTAAAATGACAATTTAAAAATGCTGAAGCGTTACCTTAATTGCAGGATTCATCAGCTATGGAATAATTTCAATTTTAAAATATAATCTGATATAGCATACACTTATTCTGTTTCAGTCTTTCATCCTGTTCTCAAAACACAGAAAAAAAAGTGGAAAATGAAGTAGTTCATGTTTTTGCTAATAGCATCTTCTAGCTACTTTTATGCAATTCTTCTATGTTCTTTAAAAATGAGAACTAACAGCTGCAGATTCTTTTTTTGTTTGTTTTTGTTTCAAAGTACAGATATTTAATAGAAACATGAATCTGTCTTTGTATGCAAAAGACTGAGCCAGAAGCCTCTTTTCTATCTTGTTTGTAACAGGCAGCATACGACAAAGATACTTCTTAGGTTCCTATCAGTGGTTTTAGAAGAAAGGTACTACTTATATTCACTTTCCACATAACCATGAGACAAGTCAGTATTCCATTACAGACAAAACTGCTGAATCCATCAGCTGGTTTTCAGCACTATAGCATTTCGTTTATTTTTCTCCCATATTGGTGAAAAAGGCAATAATGTGAAATCCACCCATATTTAACAGTACAGTTTGTGGTGTGAAAGAGAGTGGAATCGTGAAAATAATGAAAGCTGAAATAATGTCACTTATTTCTTCATTTATATTTACTAAAGCTAAGAAACCTTGGAGGAGCTCAATAAAACCATGCAAAATATGTACAATATTCTACATTTATGGAGTGGAAAACTCCATTCTTTTAACTCCTGATCATCCCCTGCCCCACTCCCCAACCCATGAACCACTTGGATTCTTTGCCCTTAAAGTCTTATATAGATGCAGTACATAAATCTTATCAAAATATAATGTGAGAAATGCTGAGATTTTTCAGCCTCCAATAAGACCACATGTCAGGGACAGAGTCCTGCAGTAGAAAATTTATTACCATTGAAATCCATTCAATACATTTATTCTCACCTGTGCTGATCATGTACTTATGTAAAATTGCATCTTCCTGTGTTGTAACAGTATTATGAAATTCTTACTGGTTTTAGTAATTTAATCTTAGCAAACTTACTCTATTTCAAGGCAAACTAACTACTGTCCTGATTATTACATCTGTCCTTCATAGATGCCACAGGTCTCTGCAAATGATGCATCTGAAGCTACGCCATAGCACTGGGAGAAAAAAATAGAGAAAAATTTTAACTACTTAAAATTTTCTTCTTTTGCAATTCAAAAAATTCAGGAAGACTTCCACAGCAATGCAATGAAAGCATACCAAAACAGACTGGTCAAACTGAGAGATTAACAATACAGCCAGTCTGTAGAAAGCTAAAAGAAAGGAATTTGTGGATCCTTTGTTGATTAAGAAGATGATTTGCAGATGTTTATGTTGCTAGAGTGTTTCAAAAGACACATTCACAGGGTTCAAAGGAGTAAAACCTGGTAAAGCCACATGTGGATTTTGCTTGCCAGATATCGTGGTTCAACCCCAGCTAGCCATTAAGCCCCACACAGCAGCTCACTCTCTCTTCCAGAAGTAGGATCAGGAAGAGAACCAGAAGGGTAAAAGATAGAAAATCTATGGGTTGAGATAGACAGTTTTATAAGGAAAGGCAAAGCTATGCATACAGACAAAACAAAATGAGTAATTAATTCAGTGCTTTCCATGAGCAGACAGGTGTTCAGCCATCTCCAGGAGAGCAGAGCCCCATCACACATAACAGTGATTTGGGAAGACAAATGCCATCACTCCAAATGTCCCCCCTGCCTTCTCCTTCCCGCCACTTTATATACTGAGCAGGATGTCACATGGTCTGGAATATCCCTTTGGTCACCTGTCCTGGCTGTGTCTCCTCCCAACCTCCCAATCACCCCCAGTCCCCTCCCCACAGTGGCAGTACCAAAAGCAGGAAAGGCCTTGCTCTGTGCAAGTCCTGCTCAGCAATAACAAAAATATCTCTGTATTATCAACCCTGTGTTCAGCACAAATCCAAAACACAGCCCTGTGCCAGTCACTGTGATGAAAAGTAAGCCTACCCGAGACAAAATCAGCACACCACATGAAGTGATGAGTCTTTCAATGGCCATTCTAAGTGCAGTATCAAGAAAATAAGCTGCATTACTTGTCTTAGCATCAGAACAAACATCACAAAGGAAAATACAGAATTAAATCTTACAAGGTGTATTTCAATTTTATCACAAAATGAGGGACAGAGGTCCCAAGGGAAGTGATACTATAATATGCGATAGCGTACATTTTACATTTTGTTTTACACAGATTTACTGACAGGACTAATGAGGAATTAACACATATTAACAGAATATTAAAGATCTTGCAGGAAAAAAGTGTAAATACATATTTAGGGTGATTTTTTTCATTCTTGTTTAACATTTTGTCTGTTTTATAAACTGTTAATTTTATTTTCTTGTGAAAGCAAGATAATATTCCTATTATAAATATTATTTCACTAAAAAAATCTGCTGACATCAGAGTAAAAGAATGATGATCTCACGCAGCTTCCCCATTACTATCTGAATTATTCAATTAAATTTTATCTCTGATGTATCTTCTGCTAGATTTTCTTCAATTAAAGAAAACTTTATTCACTTTCTACCCAGATGGATTTTTGTACTGCAAGATATAAAGTATTATAAAATAAGCCTTTTTATTATGCTCTTTTATGTTATGTTATACATTCTGTTTTCTTGTGTTCATTAAAGACTGGTTCAGCAGTCACCTAGGATAACAATTCCAGTATCTTGTAAGTAGGGGTGAGAGAGCAATACGATCTCCTTATTCTGTATTGCTTACATACCATTTCTGGTTTTGCTGGGAATTTTATGTATGGAATGGAAAAAGGCCTTCTTTAATGAGGCTGGTGAACAGTCTGGAGTACAAGTCCTGTGAGAAGCAGCTGAGAGAATTAGGGTTGTTTAACATGGGGAAAAGTGGGCTATGGGAAGATCCTATTGCTCTCTTCCAACTAGCTGACAAGGGGTTGTAATGAGATGATTCGCATTACAATATGCTTGATTCTTCTCCCAAGCAACAAGCTATAGCATGAGTAAAACTGGCTTCAAATTGCATTAGGGAAATTTAGATTTAATATTTGTAAAAATTTTTCAAGGAAAGGCTTGTCAAGCTTTGCAACAGGCTGCCCAGGGAAGTAGCTGAGTTGTCATCCCTAGATGTATTTCAAAATAGCATAGATGTGGTGATTAAGGGCATGGTTTACTGGTGGGCTTGGAAGTGCTGGGTTAATGGTTGGATTCAATGATCTTAAAGGTCTGTTCTAAAGTAAGAGATTCTGTGTTTAAAAGCACTTTGTCATTCTCTTTTTTATATTGTCTCCCTTCACATATGAAAAACTCCCACTGTCGTAGCTCTGTTCTGAAGTTATATCACTTTAAATAAAATGCTGTTAGATAATATGGGTACATCTTGAAACCCTCTAAGATATCAGATGTGACTTTGTAACCTATTCAGTCAAAGATGGTTTTATACAGAGATTTTATAATTTCTTTTCATACATGTATTGCAGTAGAATGTGAAGAAAATACAGTCTCAGTTTGTTTTTTGTTGTTTTGCTTTGTTGTTGTTTTTTAGTTGTTCTGTTTTGTTTCTGGAAGTGCTACAATGTGTAGGCACCAGTAAAATGCTAGCAATAAAAGTGAGATACCAGATACCAAGTTCAGCTGATTGGTGAATTCTAGGATTTCTCAGCGTAGTCAAGCAAGTAGCCCAAATACTGGTTAGAGAAGCAAAAGAGAAAAAACCTCACCGTAGAGGTCATTGAGTCATCAGTAGACTGAGCAGTTTTTGCTAATCGATCCACAAAAACACTTACATGCATGGCTGCTTTTAATAGCAGTTTCAGCACTAAATAGCATCTGCTTAAAATGATAGCCAATCACAGAAATGGACTGCAGTAATAACAATTGTTCTTATGTATATGAAAGAATATAGGGTCTTTCTCACAAGAAAGGACGCAGAAAAATCATGTAAATAATCCTCTATAAATTTGACACTGTCAGCTACATACAAATGTTTGTTAATGTTTGTTTTCTAATTCCACTATTTTATAACATATCAAGGAAGCTCTGCAGTCCCAAAGGGAAGGGGTTTGCACAGGTTATAGCCCTGATCTCTCTAACCTTTTCATTTTTCTGGTATGACTTCAACATCTTGAACATGTGGAAAGACCAAAGGACACTAGAATGTGCAGTCTACAATGAATGAAAAGCTTAGTATATTTAAGCAATAAAATGCTTTGTACATATTCGTGCACTCCGTTAAGCTTGACACTAGAGTTTTCAGTCATCTTTTCATTTGGAAAAGACTGAAGAGAGGAAAGTTCTGTGAAGTTTATTTGTAGTCTAACTTATTACTGTGAGAAGTAGATAACATGTTTATAAATATGTATGAAAATTCATGAATTTTTAATATGGTTTCCATAGTCAAAAAAACATTGAAGAAAATCACTGAAACTCAGAGCTTGTAGGTACTTGCCATATGTTAGTGGCAATCAGATATTTCACACAACTTTTGGAACAGTAGGAGCTTTACACGTTGCAGATAGCATCATCCACTTGCCTGGTTTACATTGCTTGACTCTTTCTCTATGGAGAAGTTTATCCCCATGAGATGGCACACCCTTTTCTGCTGGGGACATTTTTGATATTGTCAGATAACATGAGTTGCTCTCTCAATGTCAGTTCTGACAAAGTAATGCGTTTTGCCTTCTAATACTTATTTTTAGACAGAATAAAGTGAATTCAGAATAGCTACTCTTTTTATATTTGATTATTTTATGCATTAGAGAGAATTTTTAACATTTTGAAGCAAGTATTACACATTTAAAATATAAATTCAACTGAGATATCTCAGAAAAAAACAAAAACAGCAACAAACCTAGAAAAACATTATTAAATATCATCAGCTTTTAAGCTGTTTATTGATCTTTTTCATTCCTGGAATCATGAAATATAACCTGCAATTAGCTGACTATTATAAAATGCTTCCATCAGTAGTTATACCTGAAGTTATTTGCTGTTTGTCAAGGTGAATAATCTTGGAACTTTCTTTATAATTGTCTTGCACAAAGCTGAGGGTTACACAATGCAAAGAGAAGAAAACTCTTCTTTCAGCAAACTAGTAAATCCATGCTTGAAGTTTCAATTTATTTCCTATTTAACAAAATGTAATGTTATTTTATTTAGGTAGTTAATTAGCTATTTTAATTACCTTATCAGCAAGTATTCCTGAAAACAACTAATCTCACCTTTGTTTCTCCATGAAGATTTTTTAGAAATGTCTAAACAACAATGCATGAGAATCTTGTTTTTGATTGATTTCTCTAACATGTAGTTTATATTTCACATCTTACTTTTATGTTTAATTTACATTTGTAAATATATCACACTTAAGTAAGCAATATTAGGCATTACCTTAAAAATTATATATATATATATATATATATATATAAGGGTTTTTTTAAAGAAAAATATATCTCTGCTTAGAAGATATAATATCAACTTCAATGAGTTAAAGGACGTGCAGTGATCTCATATTTATCCCACTGCTGAAGAATGTGGGTGCCTTAACACATATAGTCACATCAGAACTACTTTATTTTATGATAGTTTTTACTTACATAATTTTGAAACCTTAAAATGGAATTTTAGTGTCCTGCAGAACCAAAGAATGAAGGGATACCTTATTTTTTTCTGCAAGTAACTGAAAGGAGTCTATTATGAAGTGAGAGTTAGTCTCTACTCACAAATATCAAGGGATAAGATGTAAGAAAATGGCCTCAAATTACAAATGGGAAGGTTTAGATTGTATATTAGGAAAGAATTCTTCACCAAAAGGGTTATCAAGCATTGGAATAATCTGCCCAGGTTGAGTACCCATCCCTACAATTACTTAAATGACCCATAGATGTAGCAGTTAGGGACATGGTTTAGTGGGGGACTTGGTGGTAACTCAACCAGGTGTTGGTTGAGCTCAGTGATCTTGGGATGTCAATGATCAAAGGGATCCTTGCCAGCCTAAATGACTCCATGATTCTAAGCTCACTAGTCAAATGCAAGCTGACTCTTAT
Source organism: Trochalopteron elliotii (assembly GCA_024734555.1). Classification (NCBI taxonomy): domain Eukaryota; kingdom Metazoa; phylum Chordata; class Aves; order Passeriformes; family Leiothrichidae; genus Trochalopteron; species Trochalopteron elliotii. The sequence continues at coordinate 147,300 of JANPWX010019536.1, read as the reverse complement.
AAGAATTAATTAGTAATTTCCAGGAATTATTATGTTTTTGAGATTTTGGGATCATGACTTCTGTATCTTCTGAAAAATACTGGTCTAATTTATTTGAAACTATTAAAAATTATTACCCTTGATCAATATTTTTGAAAACAGATAATTCAATAAATTTTAAAGGTCTATCATTTGTAGCAAAACACCTGTAATTTTTTAAAGAAAGGATTGATGCTCATCTTAGTTTGAGAATTAAGAAGCAAGGCAATAGAAGAAAATTCATCCATGTTGGCTATCAGTGACAAAACCTGGTTACAGTTTTAGCAAAACTCAGTCATTGTCTTGGCCACAGATATTGAAGATAACTTCCCTACCCCTCATCTAAACTATGTGAGAAATCACAGGAAAAGAAGAAAGAGGAGGCACTGATAGAATACATACATTAAGTTCTTCTATTGTAATGTATTTTTTTCTGTGTCACATTTCATACAATATATTTTTAAAACTAAGTTTTAAAGTAGCAGTAGCAAGTCAACAGTAGCAGTGACTTCTCTGGGGAGCTATACCTCCTATTAGTAGAAAAATTATCTGGGGACCTTATTCAGAACTCTTTATCTCTGCCTTTGATTCCATCAGACAACATGTTAGAAAACACCTAAACATTTTAGGATGATAATATGTAACGTGTATGAAAACAGTCTAAATTTCTCCTTATTTTTTTTCTTCTGAAAGTATATAATCAATTTCTTAATCTTGTACTTCCTTGGGGGTTCTTAATGAAACTTTTGTAGTCCATCAGCTGGAAGCTGTATCACAAGGAACACATACCTTAAGTTGAAATGATATTCACTGCCAAGTAGTCTCTATATGCTTATTTAGTATACTTCCACAAAGAGGAGCAGATTTCATTTACTTAGATACCGTGAAAGGATAACAGCAAGAAAAGACATCCAGTTGCAGAAGTAAATCTTTGATATCACCAAGCACACTAAGGGATTGAAAAAAACCCTAAGTCAATAGTCAATGTGTTTCATATCTGGAAAGGGAGAAAATGAATCTGGTCAAAAGCCCTTCCCACTGACTAATCACGTTGGTAATTCATACCCTTCATCTCCATCCATTCTTCTGATTTGATCCCGTTGACTAGTAACCAGTGAAATGTACTTGAGGCAAAGACTTGGGCTTCTGCAGGTGTGAGGCTCTAACACAGTGCAGAATTCAGCCCTTGTGTCTCTGCCTCTTTGCCTCTGGCCTATACTGGAGTGTCCACACAAATGGACTCTGCACACTTGTTCTGGGGCTGGTCTTTTTGTCTAACATACTAAAACTTCTCTGCAGTGAGACTACGCATAGCTCTAAATAAAAATTTTGTCCAGGGAGATATATCCTGAGAGGATATTTTACCAACATTGGTTAATACCTCAGTCCATGTCCATGTTTTCAGATGAGAAAATCTAGTATTAACAAACATGACTGATTGCTGTAGCTAATGACAGCTGACAAATTCATGGATTTTGGTATTCATGTGCTCTTACCTTGCAAAATAAATGTCACAGAAAAAACTCTGATCATTTTTAGAAATTAAGACTTTTTAAAGAAAAATAGAGCTTTTATATGTAGAAGATAGCTTGTCTTACAAAAAATATCACCTTACTTTCAGAATAAATTTATAATGTAGCCTTTTCAAGTGTTTTTTTCTTCCTCTTATTTTTTATCTGGTCTTGATAGTTTAGGTTATTTTTGTTCTTAATATGATATTGAGTTTTCTCAGAAGTTGGTAGATGTGTAATGTCAGCTCAAAATATTAATTTCTTATGATAACTCACTCCTCATAAATTCCTTTATTTCTCAGTAGTTGACACACATAATAGTGTGGTGAAAGAGCATCATGTGGTAGCCTATGTAATTCATATCACAAAGTACTTTGAGAAGTGTTTTGTCACAAATATAGTAACAGTTTTTCGAAGAACAGGATTAATTCATGGAAAGTGATAATATGGGATTTGGCACTGTATTGGGTGCAGCATTGATTGAGGGGTGATGAATACACATTTGTTACTGAATTAGTTTGCTGGAGGAGATATTCTTCAGTCTGAGATTTCATGTATTTTATTTTTCCATTCACCTTTTCATAATTCAGTCTGCTACCCAATTACCATCAACTTGACTGATGTGTCAGGAAATTTCATTCATACCTTTGAGAATTCTCTGCAATCTGTATGATGAGGAGAACAATTTTAGGTGTTTGCTAAACTCTGTTTGGTTTATTTTGCAACTCAAGCACTTATGGTCTGTTTGCTCCAACTTCTTATCCAATGCAATGTTTATGGAGTCTTCTGGAGATAGAATACTTACAATAGAAAGTACAGTGATGCTTAATAACTATAGAAATACCTAGATCATCTGCTTTCAGTTAGGATCAAGACTGCCATGACTATTTTCTTACAAGTGTAATCACCTTAACTGTACAACAATTCACTTTTGGTGAAAAGACCAATTTCCAAGAGCTTTCAGGGTTAGGGCTTAAAGTGACAAAGGATGGGAAGCATCTCAGATACCCTGATTAAGTCACCAACAGAAGTTTAAGAGTATGTGCTTCTCCCCAGACTAAAACACAAATCCATGTTCCTGAAACTGACTGATGAGGTCACATAGACACTGGTCTTGAGATCAGCAATTTTGTCCTTTATATATCTGGTCAGCTATTACATTTAATACAGTCACTTTAAAATTAGTCTTGAATTCTTCTAATAGGAGTGCTGATGCAGCAAGGCAGTTTTCTTAATGGTCAATAATGCTAAAAATAAGTAAAAGGTAAACTTATTAGAAAAATTCTGTTAAATCAAAGTTCAATAGCTGCTAGAAATAAATACACCATTTCTTACTACAAGAGTTCCTATGTTGGCTTAGCTGCTTAATTCCCTATAAACCTATTGTCACAGACAGATCTAAATGGAAACCTGAATTTCATATACCCTATTCAGCTCTCCTCTATATAATTCAAGATTCCTCACAAATAGCAAAAATTTTCAAATTGTGGCACACATTCATTTTAAGACACAGAGGTGAAACATGCAAAATGGAAATGTTGATAATTCCCTCCATTGAAATAAATTTTCAAATTTTGTGTTTGTGTTATAAATAATGTTTTATCATTTTCATTGAATATGCTTTATTTTGCCCTGACTTAAATATATGAAATATTAAAAATATCATTATTTTTAAAAAAATTAGGGGAAAATTTTATGACCACAAATAAAAGAATCATTTTAAAGATGATCATCATAAAAGACATATATGCCATTAACTCTAATATTCAACCTAAGAACAAAATAATTTATTTAAAGCATAATCTCTGTAGGCAGAAAACCAACCAACCAACCAAAATGAAACAAAAAAACCCCACCAGCTATAACAGTTAGAAGTAAGTTCTATTCAGTTGAAAGAAATAAGAATTGAGAAGACATATCTCTTATACTTTCCTTGAAAGTGGTCATTAGAGATCATGATAAGAATACTTTTGATTAAATAGCACAGACTACTACACAACAAGGCTCCAGAACGTGTATGAATCCTGTGTCTTTTAATATTTTTAGCTACAAGTTTTTTAGAACTTTTTCTGTATTTTTTAATTTAAAATGTTATAATTAGGAAACATTTTTTCACTTTTCTCTCCCTCTTCAACAAAAGCTCATTTTTCTTGACCGATGTAACAACCTGTGCTATAAATTCCAGCAAAGCAGACACAGGTGTGTTTTAACTGCAGCACACTGTTGCTGGAGCATTCTTCTTGCCTTTGCAAAACAGGTTTAATAGAAACTAAGTAAAAGATGTATCAGTTAACTTGCAATTGGAAACACAGGTGACATCAATGAAAAGTTGTCCTACATTACATCAGATGAAAGATTTGGTACATTAAGGACAAAACCCAGAACCATGTGTCTAGTGTTTTAATTTAAAAGTTATACACTGTTAGGTCAATTCATAAAATAGTTGGGATAGATGTCAGTCATAAAGTCTTGATAAAAGTTAAAAATGGATTATTGTTTTAATTAAAAAAAAACCCAAAACCCATGTATTTAATTGTCTAAATGACCCTGCATAGCATGAATGTAGTTAGACTACATCCAGCAGCTATATTCTATGACAACAACTCTATTTTATGGTAGCAGACACATTTCCCTTGAAATCTCTCTTAAATATTTATTTCATGTTACTATTTTATCAGAATGCTCTCATCCTGTGAGATAGCAGTTTTGAAGTCCTCTGTGCATTCAGAGCTGCAGGGTGCAATTGTAGCTACAGGCAGAAGAATAAAGTCATCTGAGATAAACTGGAAAGCATTTACCTTACTTTCAAGAAGAATATGCAAGCTGATTTGGTCAGTTCTTAGTTTATGTGTAATTTTATGACTAAAACTTTCAGAAAATGTAAGCTATGTATTATTATCTAAGGTTTAGATAGATTGCAGACTGAATTGGTGTATTGTGGAATCTGAAATCTTCCATGGGAGCATATGATTTTTAAAAGTACATGCTGGGAAAGAGTCTCCAGAACAGTTTCATCTGGTGGAGAAATAGGGACATGAACATGTAGCTCAATACAGGATGCTTACTAAGCTGAAGAATGTGGGAATAAAATCTCCTACTTGGCTTGAAACTGAAGAAGCCATGTTCAAGAATGAACCCTAAGTGTTTAAAAACAGTTGTTCTCTCTCTCACTAATTTTCTATGAAAATGTTCTTTTTATTGCTCATTTTTATTTACACTAAAACTTCCAATAGTTTCTCTTCTAATCAAGAGGAATACATTTCTGTGTTTTCAGCAGAAATATTTGTTGGCCAGCTTGCTGAAATATCACTTAATTATTTAATGCTTAAGTCTGTAGTGAGGAATACATATCATCAAACAACACAGATAAAAACAGCAGCTTAAATTAACTCTACATCTCAATGAAAAGCTTAGTCTTTAGCATTTGGGTTATGAAAATTCTATTCTTGAAAGTACGAGGTAGTACTTTGTTAATGCAAGAGAAAGTTTGAAGTTGCTGTTAGGTTCAGCTGAAGGATGAACTTCAAAAATAACCTCCCAAACCCAAAAATAACCCAAAAGCAAGAAAATAATAAATATTAAGTTTACACATTTCATTACATATTGCAATAGAAAATATTGTGGGCTCTGTTCTAGACACTTTTCAATACCAAAAGCATGAGAACTCTTGCCAACTAAGCATAATCCTCATAAGCATGATGCAGAACTTTAACATACCCATTGAATAACATAATCTTTAAAAGAGTCCTTTTAGGTAGAAGATCACCTTTTTCTTGCCTTTGAGAAATGCACCATGCTAATCACTCAGTTTTGTCACTGGAAACTTTTTGTAATTATTTATTTTCCCTGTTGTCTATTCAGCCCAGAAGAGTTTAATTTCTTCCATTTCTAGATTACATACATTTATCTGTAGTTCCGCCGTAATATGGTACAGAACACTGTTTAGGAGGTAATGTCATGGCCTGCTATTGATAGTACAAAGGTGATACCAGAATATGTCAGGTTACCTTGTTTAAATGGATAGAAGTATTTCCTTCTGAGCTGGCATCTCTCAAGAGATAAAAAGAAATTAATGAAAAGTAGTGTCTTTCACAGATGAAAAATCCCCAGTAGCACATGCCACATCAATGTCTGTCAGCTTATTCCCAGGAATACTCAAAATGATTTTAAGTGTCTTTCAAAAACTGCAAGATAATTCACAAAGGCTTATTGTAAAAGAGAGGTAAGCAAGATGATTGCAGAGATGGGTAATTCTAGTATAGTCTGATTAACTGCTATAAGGACACTTCTACCTGAGAAGTCAATACTGAGTAACTTGTATCCAATAAATTCGTATTCTAACTTATTGTGTAGTAACTCCCACAGGCAGACAACCTGTCAGTGTTGACTGATTTACTCAGTATTCAGTTTTTTCTGTAGATGTGCTAGCCCAAAAGTGGGGTTATTTTGCTTGTGGCTTTTGTCAGGTTTATTTTGGTGTGGAACACTGTATGTTGGGCTTTTTGTGTTGTTTTTTGGGATTTTTTTGGGGGGATAGGTAAGTTTGTTGTTGTATGGGGTTTTGTTGTTGTTATTGTTTTTCTTTTGGGGGGCTGTTTTATTTTGGTTGGTTTGGCTTTTTGCATCAGAGGTTTTTCATTCACATTCATTGAAATTATAACAAGAGTAGAATTTTTTTACTATGTTTGATGTTAGTCTTATGAGATAGCAAAAGTTGATCAAATTTGTCGTAACAAACCATTTGTACTACTCTCAGGAAAACTTGACACAAATTATATAAGTTCTCCCTGTGGCATTAAACAGCATTTTACATGGTTGAAATACTGCAGATGGTGCTCAAGAAGGAGGGAAAAAAATAAACCTAAATAAACTGTGTAATATTACAAATTAAGAAAAATGCATTTTGATGGTGCACAGTGATGGTTTCTTCTCTTATTTTTGTCTATTTAGACCAACATCAACAAAGCCATACTAAGCAACCACTTTATCTATAATCTTTAAGAAAGTGACTTGTAAAGTGACTATGGAAAAGGAAAACAAGATTATGCATCAACTTGACAGAAAATGGAAAGAAAACTGTAGAATATATTAAAATATATGTTTCAAATGTAATCAGGGGCTCTTTTTTATCAACATTAAGAAACAAAAAGGAGCTTGAAGTACATGGATTGCAAAGAGAAATTGTCAAGCATTTGAAAAACTAAGTCTTAAAGAGTGAAATGTGAAGAATGACTGACATAATTATGGGTATGTTCTTTCTGAATTCCATCATGGAGTTGACTGTATTTTACTTTTATTAGTTTTACTGTGTTATAGTCTTTGTTATTTTCACACATCACAGCACTGTCATGATGTACATATTTTTCCTCTGACTGTACCTGCAGAATCTCCCCTTTCCCTTAGTAGGCAAAATGTACCTTCAGCTCCAAGGACACTGATAATGCTATTCCTGTTGATCAGCTACTAAGGAGCTCATATGGGAACACATTCCACATCCAGTCCAAAAAGCTCTAATTAAAAATCCCCTCCAGGACACCTGACCACCCTTCAGCCAATTGTTACAGTGTGTTAACCTCCTGCATCGCCTCACCCACCAGGCTGAGCATTACTTATGGTGTCTGTGTTCAGTGGCTTCTTTAACTAAAGATGTATAATTTGCTGTGATTGGTGTGACTTGAATTGTCTCCTGACTGTCCTACTTACTATTCTTTTCCTAGCTATATGCTTACTGTTGTATAACTATGCTATTTTATTGTCTCAGCTTCTCTAGAGATTAAGTAGTAAAAATGCCCTTCACATTCTACTTACTTGGTTATTAATAGGGAAAGGAGAAAAATGTTTTAACTACATTCATCTCATATAGAGAGCTGTCAAAAATACAGTCTTATGTTTATGAATTCTCATATCCTAGCTTACTCCTACACTTTTGCTTTCATGATGGAAAGAAGTTAAATTTCTTCTGACGTTGTTCATGCTTAGGGAAGTTTTCTCTCCATTTGAAGTTAAGTTGTTCCATATTCCATGGCAATAATTGATTGAGCTGCTCAGGATAGTGTGATACTGATAACCATTTTCTAAAATTGTAGTTGTAGTTTAAATCAAACGATAATGCCTAGGCAATTGCAATCTATCTGTTTGGACCTTTCAGGTTTTTTTCCTATTTTTTCCCTTTCAACTGTATTCTGTTCTCTGTTGTGGTGAACATTCATCTTACTCAGCACTGTCTCATCTCTACAATGTCTGCCCTGAATACCTGCTGCATTTGTGTTTTATTGTGCTGTAACATAGCCGTTTGTTTAGACTTCTTTCTGCAAACTTTCATTGACATAATAAAATTAGCATAATATAGTGTAGCATCATATGGGTTAATCTAGTGCAGTATGGTGTGTCATGATGTAGGATGGCATAGCCTGATATAAAATAATGTAACATTGCAGACTTAAACATCTGAATTTTTTAAGCATTGGCTGAAAGTTACAGAATTTTTGTTTATGTTATTACTGGACTATGTTGCTTTCTCTCTGAAGGATAACAGTATTCTTCAAACAGAAGTTATTATTCTATTTCCTAGGTATGCAATATAGAATGATTATACCAGCATTACAAAGCTTCACCCAATAATGATTACCCAAGGAAGAAAAAAAAATGTTTCCTAAGATATTTTAAAACAGTTATTGTTATGTTACACAGAGAAATTTCTGAAGCAATGAAATTGTTGCAGCAGGGAAACACATGGAATGATCTGGTATTTATCCACAGAAACTTGAAAATTAGCAAAACCAATGTATAAATCTAAAACTAATAAATGTCTTTCATGTTGCCTTTGATGTTGTTTGCTTTTGCTGTTGTTACCACCCAAAATTAGGATCAGAAAACTGGTCTGATAAGATCCTCATCACTAAGTCATGCTGCTTGCATTGACTCAGGCTTCACTGAAAGGCAGATTTATTAGGTGGATAATGCTGGGTTTATTTCAGTGTCACATTAAACTCTTCTCTGTTCCACTGAACAGTCACCAATATTTCTCCAAAATCCTCGTCTGTGTTTTAATTCTGCATGACATCACTCTCCAAAGTAACCCCCTGCACATTCTTACTGGCCCCTTCCTGCCAATGCTTGTAAATCATTACTAAAATGTGTTGATAACAATCCAGCTCCATAAATGCCTACAATGAATGCTTCCTCACAAGACACTAAATAAATCTTCAAGCATAAACACAGTCTTTGTGAGAGGTTTATTAATTGTTCTTCAAAAAGTCTATTTCATTTCGTGTATTGGAAATTATCTTTCTCATATAACAAAAAATTGCTGATTTTTCCCCTTCTCATATTAGCATTATTCTCCTGATAGGAAGTAGACCATTCAAAGGCTTTTGCTTGAGGAAGAGAAATATTGTATAATGTCTCCCTGAAGACGTATTTCTGGATAATTTGTGAAGAGGACTCCTACTTTTCTGTCTTTCCTTTGCATTTAAAGATCTTTTTTAGACTTAGGCAAATAAATTAAAGTAAATTAAAAGAATGTACTGTTTAAACTGTAATCCTAGATAACTGTGAGAATACTTACTCACAATCTTTATTTCTTCTATTTTTTTCCCAATGTACCTAACTTTTTCAAAGAGTAAGTGTTTTTAAAAACCCATGATTGGCTGGACTCTATGTCAATTCGTGGAAATGATCTGTTTATGTTATTAACCTTTAAGTATTGGTGTCAACATTTATGTATTACATGTCAACTATGCAGACAATTTTTGCAGACAATTTTAAAGACATGCATTTTAATCCTATTCTATGACTGAAATTAGTTTTTAAAATTATTACTGTAAAATTTAAAGCTTTTTAAATGTACTTATTCTTAAGTGAGATAGCATAATAATGCATGCTGTAAAATAATTCAAAGGTGTAATACTTGAGGACTCATCAAAATACAGGAAATAAATTCAGAGATCTTCTATTTTTCAAGTAACTATGCAATAATTGCTTTAGCCCTAATGAATTTCATATAAAAAATGGAGAAAAAGTTAAAGAAATTTGTGTGATTTCATAGAGTGTTAACTGTGAAACATAGAGTATTAAATGTGGAGCAGAATTCCATGTTCTTTCTCCCAAAAAATGTAAAAGTATATGCTCTTAAGATATGGTTGACAAACAAGCTTTGAGTTTACCCTTTGAGAATATCACATGATTCTGCATTAAACACAGTGGAGAGAGCTGTGTTTCACAGCAGTCCCAGATAAGCCTGGGGCTTTGCAAATCTTTCACATAGTTTATTATAAATGCTTAATAGCCTCTGGATAAGCCCTGACTTAACTTATTTGGCTGCATGTTTTTGTTTACCACATTTTTATGTGCAGAGATCACTAAGCTTTGTTATTTTGTACTGCAAATAAACATTATAATCAGGTATAATCACCAGAAGCAAAATGTTACTAATGTTTGCTTTATTGAGAGATATGTTGTAGAAGTGATTTTGTTTAAAACTCTTTTTTATAATGCTATTTTTTTTCTCTTTGGTCATTTGCCTCAGAAGAAAATATGAAAAATGCTTTTTTTTTTTTTTTTTTTTTTTTTTTAATAAGCTTCAGGGATTTATTTATTTTTTTCAAGATTCACGAGAGGGATAGAATATTTTTCAAATATTCTTCAGAGAAAAGCGAGTGTGGAAATCTAGTGTATCCTAAAAATTACAGACAAACATTGTTGACTGCATTTTGTTGCATTAAATAATGAAATAAATAATATATTTCTCAAAATATAACTGTACTACAAATATCCTGTAGCAGAGGAACAAAAATTTCTATTTCATGCACAAATCTTTATGTAGACTGCAAATTTATTTAGGGTATATAATAACTATACTGCTTCATAAGCCACTGCTAACTATTTTCGGAGAGCTTCCTTCAGAGAAGAGTCAGTGTATAAATTCGTAGTACAAATCAGTATTTGGTCCTTTGCACCACTGTTCTCCAAAAGAACAAAAATATACAGGATAGGCCTAGAGACCAGAGTCAGCATACCCTCCCAGCAAATACAATTCTAATGAAGCTCTGTCTTGTGCAGTTGACTGAAGTATGAAAGTGGAGATTGCTTCAAGTTTTGTCAAATATCATCTGTCTGTCTTTCTGCACTACTTCCAGTTTGTTAATGCTTTGATTTTGCAATTATTTGCTCGCTCTCAGAGCTGTACTTTTTGGGTTATCTTCGTCTCAGAAAAATGTCATTCTAACAATTATTAGTTAGCCTTTGGTAAGAAGTATTGTACTGACTGCCTGGAAGCTGAGCAATGGCCATGGAAACTAGATATATCTAGTATGTCCTGGATTAGTTTACAGTGTAGAAACATCTGGTGCATCCCCATTAGCACAATAATAGTTCTATTTCTAACGCCTTAGCCAGTAATGGAATATTAGTGTTGGTACAAGGAACTAAAATGGACAAGTAACACTTTTTCTTCTTCTTCTCCCCCCTGAAAAGTGACAATATCCACTGTCATGAAAATCAGGAATATAAAACCTTTCATTTTTAACACCCCACACATTATGTTTGTGAAGTTAAAAAAGTGATGTGGAACTAGAAGAAACTTCTCTTTTGGACTATTTTAACTCTTTCTTGTATGTATTCTGAAGTTAGTTTTTAAAAATAAGGCAGTTCATTTAAATTAAAGATCATGATGCTGATAAGATCATGGGATTTTGTTCATACAAAGTTAGTACTTTGATACATTTTTGACATAGTTTTTTAATATAATTTTTCTCTGATTTTTATTTTTCCCAAAGTCATCATGGAATGATACAAATAAACTACATATGAATCCTGTAACTTTTGCATTTGTCTGTAAAACTCTATTTTTATAAGCTTATATTTTGTGAAAATACAGGGGGTTTTTGTCTCCAGACAGTTTTCTGAATTGTAGACAAAATATGACAGCATAGTGGCAATTAACAGTGAATAAACTCCTCCTATTTTTGACCTGCCTTAGGTCTCTGTGCAATGCAGCATTTCCCTACATGGACTTAGAAGCTTAATAGGTGTTAATAGCTGTGTCTTCTCTCTGTTCTCATTTGGACTCTGTACACATCCTCAAAAGGGCATAGTGTAAACAGGTGCATTTACAGGGTGTTCCTTTTCTGAGCAGTAAAACACATCTAGCAGAACTTTGACCTGCAGAGGACAAACTGTGGTTTCAGTCACTAAGGTCGTCTTTCAGACAGATTTTTTTTTGAAGAATTGACCAAGGTTACTTCTCAGAGTTGACATCTTGTACAGTATACAAACATAAATCAAGAGTAGCTTTTATCTGCCTCATATACATGATAAAAAGCTTTACAGTTTGACCTTCACAAGACACATATGTTCTAACCAAACCCCATGATATGAAAAGTCACCTTTAAAGAAAGAAAGAGGACAAACAGAATAACAAGAATTTGTTTAATTGTGTATCCTACAGGGAGGCCACTCATCATGATGTTTATTCTTATAAACAAAGTGCTTTGGCAATAAAAGTTTATTTTTGTATTAGTAAAAACATGGAAAATGAACTTTGAAATTAATTAACTGTTTATTTATGCATTTTTCTGTTCTAGAATTAGCCTGCAGGCTAACAAAATGTTAGCTTGCCTAAAGGATGTTCATTTAAATTAATAGTGAAAATTTTTCTGACAGCTGGTAATTTGCTTATTTACAGCTTCCATATTAAATCTTCAAATGTAGTAGATACAAATTAATAACCTTCAGCTGAAGGGCCCTTGTTCCCTTTTGATTATTCCAATTGCAGAGAGATGAAACTTCCTTTTGCTTTTTTTCTTTACAATACTCATCTTGTGACACCCCATCCTGTTTTTTTCATTTACATGAAATGTTCAGATATGTTGTTATAAAGAGAAAATAATTAGTTGGAGTCCAATTGTATGCATAATTCTGAATGACTTTGTTGTGGATTGAAACTATTGTACACTGGATTCCTTTTATTTTCTTCCCAAGCTGATTGTTTCCATGCAACTTTCATTTAATACCACAGGCATAAAGCAAAAGTAGGTGATTGGGTTATTGCAAACATCTAAAAGCACACACAAACATGAGAAGAGTTCATAAATCCTGTTACTAAGAAAGCTGTAATTTTTGGATGTCATTTAGGTTTTCAATTTTTAATGTATTCTTTTTTATGCTATCCATGCTTTTTATAATTTTCTAAATTAAATTACTGCATATATCATACCTGGGGTATTTGTTCAGGAAATGGCCTGCCCACATACCTCGTGCTTTTGCAATCTTCAGTATCTCCTGATCATTCTGAAATGTAACTGCTCTGTTAAAACCCTACTCCTTAATAAATTAAAATTTTCACAAATAGCTGAAATAATCCCATTGGCACGCACACATGGCCAGGCAAAACAAAAGATAGGAAAGTTGTACATTTGTAACATGAACCATAAGCTGAGTAATGGATGTAGTAGCAGTAGGACTGAAATGGTGACAGGATGTGTCAGAATCCTGAGGGTTCAAGGAAGAAATTGCTACATTTGGTGACATTGCCTTTTCAGTAGTAATTTTATTTTTACAGCTGGGATTTACACAAAATACATTCATCCATGCAAATGTCATGACGTCTACCAGGTACTTTTAATGAACCTCAGTTAAGTCTTCAATTTAACCCACTCACTGAACACACTGTTGAACTTATTGACTGTGTTGTGTATTGGACAATTCACGTTTGTCTAGCAAGTAATTTTAAAAAATAATATTAATTTTTTTTCCCCAGGGCAACAGAGGCACTTTATTCCAAACCCATTATAAATTATACAAGGGGCAAAAATTAATTTTGTTGTGCATTTTCGTTAATGTCATACATATTATTAGAGAAAATGTCAAATCCTTTTAAAAATTTAGTAAAATAAAAGGAATTCATAAATGGGGAATTAATTGGTCTGGGGGAGCCAACGGAGTTAGTGACGCTTAGAACACAGGAGAACACAACCAAAATGAAGTGGTTGGCAAAGATATTTGGTATTTATTTTCCTACAGAATAGCTTGAGGAAATACTGAGTTTGAGAGTTTAGCTATTGAGTTTAGTAGTGAAAAACTTGACAGTAAAAACATTAAATTATTTGATAATATTTTCCCAAGTAACTTTTTAGAATAGAGTATGTATTTTCTTCATTTAAAAAATACGATTATTGTAGAATGGTAGAGTATGCTGATTGAAAAGGACCTGAAAGATCATCCAATTTGCCCTCACAGCAGGGATCTTTCCACTAAACCCATTTACCCAGAGCAGAGCCCTATCCAGACAGGCCTTTACTATCTCCATGAATGGGACCTCACAACCTCTTTGGGAAACCTGTTCCTCACCATTCTCACAGTAAAGAATTTCTTTCTAATATCAAATCTGAACTTCAGCTTGAGTCCCATCCCACTTGTCTTATCACTACAAGACCTTATAAGAAGTCTCTGTTATGGGTCCCTCACAACATAACACTGTTATGACAAAATTTTTCCCATGTGTTCCAAACTGCTGTACTTTGGGAGAAAACCCAAAATCATCTTGGGTTCTGCCCACATCAGCTGCATGCAAGACTACCTACTTCAGTCTTGATCTAAACTTTCTTATTAGTCACACCATTTTACATGCTCCTTTACTCCCAAAATCCACATTTGTAAGAGAAAATTTGACTACATTATTTATAAAAAGCATGTGTATGGTGGAATGATACTGTGTTTTCCTGTGTTTATGGGAATGTAGGACATTTTATTTGTGTTTTGGGTACCTGACCTGAAATTCCTGGTATGTGATTTTAAAAATTCTTGGATCTTCACATGGCAAATAGAAAAGTCTATCCCCTTTTAATTTTTATTTTTTCTTAACATCTCTATACTTCTTGATTACACTGAAGACCAAGAGCTCTTTTACTTGAAGAGAAACATGCACTTAAAAAGAATCCCAGTCTCCATCTTCTATGCTAGATTTCCCAATTATTAAATATTTTTACACTGTTGTGTGTTCTCCATTTCCAAAGTCTGAAAGGCAGTAGTAGTTTACCTGTATTTCAGTTTGAGGAACGTAAATTAATTTCTGGTGAGAACATAATATGAGATATTAAGAGTAAATTAGTGAGGTAATCTGGTAAAAAATAATTTTCATCTCACCCCAAAAATTGAATAGGGCACACAAAACATTACAGAGGTCTGCATTAAAAAAAAAGGTAAGTCCAAAAGAAATGGTTAATACACTTCTGATCAAAGTACGCAATTGTTTGGGCTTTTGGAATATGCTGGGTCTATACAAATCCGCAAACATTGTTATATAAGCACACAGCGAGATACATTTTTGGGTATTAGAGAACAGCTGCACATAGAAATGATAGTGTTTGGAAGTAAGTTTGTGTAGTTCATCAGAAAAGAGCTGAGTTTGCTTGGAGGACAAATGTTCAGGTTTTTTATGGAATGTTTTCCACCAATTACTCCTTAAAGATTTAGTTCAATAATTGATTTTTCTTCCAGTTATACAAATGTAACCTGGTGGCTTATAATGATGTGAAAATCAAAATTAATATTCAAATTATAACTTCAATGAAAGCACAAAAGCAGGCAGTTTAAATAATTTCATTGTCTTTTCTTTAGATTTAAATAGTTGTGTACATATTGTTTCCAATGTTATGCAAAAAAACCACAATAATGGTCCCTATTTTAAGAATATAAGAACACAAGATTATTCAGTGCTGCTAGGGGATTATTCTTTCTGCACAGTTTAGACAATTTTGTGGTAGGATTTCCTTTCAGAACAAAAACAAAAGGTTTGATTTCAGCATTCCAGATATGATGTGAGTGAATTTTCTAGGTCTGTAAAACCATTTTAAAGTAGGTCTTTTCTGATGGGCTCCATCTATTGTATCAATCAGGTAGAAGGGGCATAAAAGTCACAGCTTTGCTTCCAGGAAGTTTTCTCTTCTTCTTTATTCTCCCTATTTTTTTCTCTATTCATTCAAAATATTTGTTCAAAAATTACTTTTCTCATAAAGAATTTTGTCCTTCATTTTCATATTATATTCACCTGCTGGTTTGGGTTGGATTTTGGAGGAGTTTTTGGGTTTTCTGTTTGGACTTTTGTTGTTTTTATTTGGGGGGAGTTGTTTGGTTTTGGTTTGGTTTTTTGGTTGGGATTTTTTCTGTGGTTGGGGTTTTTTGTTTCAGTTTTTTAAAATTACTATCAGGGAAAAAGATTGGTTTTGCTGCTGACATTTTTTTTGCATGCTTGTACACATCTGACTACATCTGAATCAATACTGAAGGAAAAAGAAAAGAAACAAAACCCAAAAATGAACTGAAACCAAACCACCATTTACCTCAGTTAAAAATTCCTTTCGGATTTTCTTCCACATTATTTCAGCAAATGCACTTGTTGGCACAGATGCTTCCAAGAGAATAAAATTTAAGCAAATGTTGGAGAATATTGACTAACAGTGAATTCCAGATGGGAAATTGTGAACAATCATATATAATGCCTGATACAAAGCTTTTCAAGCACATAAACAGTAAGATGTCATTCAGTTCAGTTATAGTGATTTAATGCTCAAGTACACGTTGATAAGCTTAGCAAATAGGGATTATTTCTTTTTTAAAAAATATTTGTATTAGTGAAGTAAATTACAGCCAGTTATGTGTTCTGAGATTCTATTTTCATAGGTCCTTAAGAGAAAAAGTTTTACATATTAGTATTAACTACAGAATAATTTAAGAAAGTAGATATATAAATATAGAAAACTCTTAGGTGCGTTTCCATCAAACATTGTATTGCTGCTAAGTATTTATTATTAAAACTCATATAGTTCAGTATCTTCAGTGTACTTCTGTTATTTGTGATTTCTCACTTTTTCAGATTGGATCTTTTAATTGCCAAGAACTTATTTGAAGAATTTTATTTGGAAAGTTAAAGAACAAAAAAGATTGTGCAATTTGTCTGAGTTTACTAATATTTTACTTAGGAATGATCTGATATAGTTCAGATAATGCTTATGATATACCTTATAATGCTTTTGATAAAGGTAAATTGCTTACTTTCAATTTTGTATTTGTCAGGCATTGTGGGTTTTTTAATTGTTTAAATAACAGAGTGTTGCGGAGTTTTACTTTTAGGCACCTTTCTTACAGTTGAGCTTTTGGAATTACACATTCTGTTGCAGAACACAATGTATTAAATTTATCTTTTCATTTAATTTAATCAAAAGACTTCTCTAGCTTGCACATACAATTGGTTAATTATTTGCCACAATTCCATTTCTCTCTGCTGATAGGTCCACTGGAAAAAGGCATATGGATTTAGGTTCCATTTAGTAGTTTGGTTTTTTCATTCACAAGTCCTGTATAGTATACAGACTTGAACACAGTAAGGAAAGCAGATGTTGATCAAAGGGTTCCATAGAGTACACACGTATGTGAACATAGATTAGTGTTAATCTTCATGGGCACACTGCCTTGTACTCTTGTCCTTACAACTTGAGAGAAACAAAGAGTCAGGTAATGATGGTGCAGTTTAAACTTAAGGCTAATTTGCTTTATGGAGTGAGTTAAAGTTTAATCCTTTACTAACACAGTGGGAAACCACATAAAATGCCAAAATGTCAAAACACAAGCTGGGTGGGAATATTTTCACTTTTAAAATCCGTATTAGCCATAAGGTGGCACTGTGGCAACTATTTTTAACTGAATTGGGAAAAAGGAGAGCTGAAATCCTTAGTCTAATTTTCAAGGTATAAAAAAAATAACACAGCAACAGTTTTGTTGTTTGGGAGATTTTCCCTTCCGCTTGCCTTCCCTTCCCAGAACTTCCCAGAACTTCCCTTCCCAGAATGTCCCTTCTTTCCCCTTTTCTTTCCCTTTTCCTTCCTTCTTTTCCATTTTCTTTCCCTTTTCTCTTCCATTTTTCATTAAATGTGTATACCTGTGTCCTGGTTTAGGGCAAATTTGGGAGGAAATCTCCAAAGGGTGTTCCTCTGGAAAGCAAATCCAAACAGCCCCTCCCCCCAGCCAGTTCGGGGAAAGAACTCCCTCAGAGAAAGAGTGGAAAAAAACCTATTTATTTAACAAACAAAATGCCCACAAGCATAAAGAAATAATAATAATAATAATAATAATAATAATAATAATAATAAGAAGAAGAAGAAGAAGAAGAAGAAGAAGAAGAAGAAGAAGAAGAAGAAGAAGAAAGAAGAAGAAGAAGAAGAAGAAGAAGAAGAAGAAACAATAAAACCTCTCGCTGCTCCGAAGAGAGATGGCAAAACTGAGAGTCCGTGCCAGGAGTCTGTTTATCAGTCCCAGCCCCTTCAGTGCTGGAAAATGCCGAGTCCCGGCCTGGTGGGCCACGGGTGCAAGATCCCGGTGCACCCCTGGGTTTTTCAGTCCAGAGCAGATTTAAACAGTCCCAAAGAAAAAAAAAGGGAAAAAAAAACCAAAAAAAAAAACAGTCCAGGAAAGCTTCTTTGTCTCAGCTAGCTAGATTAACAAAGGGAAGAAAAAAAACTCTCTCTCTGGCTGCTGTCCGTGCATCTGACAAAGGAAAAAAAAAACAACCACACAGTCCCACGGACAAGAGAAGATCCTGAGGAGTGAACACTGTTTTTCAAAACAAACTGCGCGCTTCTTCTTTCCCCGCTCACTCTCAGAACCAGTCTTAAAGGTACAGAACACAGAACAGACGGTTTGGGGATGCAGGTAGTATAGTCACCCTAGGACAACCTGAAATGACTTAGGTGGCAGAAAGAAACTCCTAGGAATGAAATCTCATTTACTAATACCTGACTTCTGGCAAGCTATAGTGGAAATATGTAAAATAATAAAAATATGTAAAATATATAGTCTACAAAATATTTATCCAACTCATTATGAGACATTTTGTTACTAATATGTTTTTATACACATTCCTTAAAGGAAGTTTATTCTTTTTTTAGAGAAATAACAGTTCATTAAAATGTTAGAAGAGCAATTGTGTTCACAGTCATATAATCACATAGACATACTCACACATGAAAACAATTCAAAAAATAAAACACATTCAAGCTAACTGAACTTGTAAATTCACAAACACCACCCCTCTGCTTTCCTTCTGCTATATCCCCTAAGCATCTTTCCTAGGTAAACAGTGAAGATTAGACAAAACAGAACTGGGAAGATTTCACAGATTCTTCACTGGTTTGAAGTATGTGTCATCTTAGAAGCCTCTAAAAAAAATCTTGTTAAAAAATTAAGTATATCACCAAAATACATATGGAGAAGAACTCTATCCCTGTTTTTCTCAGATGTTTTCAGTAGGTTTGATCTCATTTCTGCAGTAGAAACACAGATATAGAAAGCATTTGGCCATTCCCACTTAATTCTGAGCATGCAGATGATAATGAAAAATCTGGATCAATACCAAATGTGCAATTTAGATACAGACCACGTAGTCGTTTGAAGTTTTTTCATTCTAAAAAGTATTTTCTATAAAGGCATGCCTTACAAAGCTCACAGAATTTCAGCATTTAATTTAAAGCAAAATTCAAGTATATTAATTGAAAATAAATTAGAAGAAAGAAAAAAGAGAGTAATTTTATGTTCAGGAATAAATGGGGTTTTTTCATTCTCTAAAACACATTAGTAATAATCACTGACTTTACTGTTTTAAGTGAAATTATCATGCTTAAAACCAAATTCCACTCTCACATTTGCAGTGAATTTTTGCTTTTTAACCTTTGGATTAGCAGTTTTCTTGTACAACTGATCTATACAAATCAGACAATTACAAAAAAAAAGAAATAAAACCAGACATTTGACTGTATTTAAGCACTTTACTGAAAGATTATAAAGGCCAGCAGAATAGAATATTTTTTATTCCCCAAGGCTGCTAAAAACTTGTGACTTCTTCAGAATTTCTTGTCATATATATGGAGGTTTCTTTCCAATTCATAACACAAAACTAAGTATTTGCAAACATGCAAACTTTGCGGATAACTTACAAAAGCAAAAGAAACAAGCAAACAATGAAAGGAGACAAAAAATTCATGTGCTACAAGAGGAAAAATTACACAAAGTGCATATTCCCAAGGATGTATTAATGTTGTCTTAAACTCTTAGAGTGATAAAATTTTATCTGACAAGTGTTAGATGAAAGACATCTAGATGTTTAACCTATAGAATACTGGTATGGTTTTAATAAATAAAAACTCTTTCACCCCCTAAGTGGTAAGCAGAATATTTTTGAAACTACTTAGGTATTAGTAAAGCAGCGCATAGAGGAAAAAAAGTATTTTAAAATGAGATTAAGAAACACCAACTACCTATTCCACCTCTCAACACCACCAAAAAAAACCCCAAACTTGAAACCAGCCAACCAACCAAATAAACAGCTGCCTTTTTGCATATGTAGGATCAGAACTGATGAGAAATAAATTCAAACAAAAAAAGTAAACTATGAGTCACCAGTAATGCAGTGTTGCATAAGCTATTCAGTGCTTTAGGTATGTGAATAAACTGTTGAAAAATAGACCATTTTACTCTTAGGTTTGCACCAGGGTTTTTTCAGTGGAGCACTTCTCTCTTGAACCCTACAAATTACAGGTGGAGGCAGGTGATAGCCTACCTGGCTAGTCTCCTTAAAGAAGCAGGTCCCCAGAATATAAATATCCTACAGCACCGCACTGTGTCCCCCCATTACAAAAATGAACCCACCTCCTGCAGACCCTAAGCTGCTCCTCTTGCTCAAGGCTGCTTGCCTTTCCACACCCCTCAGATCTGAGCAACTGTTCACCCCATGCAGGTGCCCAGGGGAGCGTGCTGCAGGGGTGGCCTCTGTGCAAAGAGGCTGAGGGACTGCCCTGTGCTGGACACAGCTGGTTGCTGCCACCTCCAGTGGACTACCAAACGACACAGCTGAGCCTGTCTGAAAATGTCATGGTACCTGGGGGAACAAGTTCATGGGGAAAATGCTTTCCAAAAAAGGCTAAGGTGCTGTATAATCAGGGGGGGGAAAGCAACAGGAGACATGAGGGTGAACATTAAGGACTGAGAGGGAAAGGGAGGTGCTCCTCCAGGTGCCACCATAAGTATTTCCCTGTAGCCAGTGGAGAGATGCACACAGTGGAGCAGGGAAAAAGAAGATGCACCAGAGACAAATCACTGTGTCCTGACCACACCTTCCCTCCCAAATGTACCCTTCTAACACATTGCCTGGGGCATCTAGAGGAATCAGGAATGAAAACTGAAGTTTAGCCTGAGACAAGGGTTGATAAAAGGTGTTGTTTTAGTATTTGTATTTGTTTTTCACTACTTTAATCTATTTTATTGGGCAATAAATTAAACTTGTTCTCCCCCAAACCAAGTCTCTTTTGTCAATAAGAGTAATTAGTGAGTGATCTCCCTGCCTTTTCCTTGACTCATGAGCTTTTTTTAATCTTATTCTTTTCTCCTATCTTGCAGAGAAGGGATGGTAAATGAGCAGCTGGGCGGACCTTGACTACTTGCCAAGGCTTAACATCACAACAGGCTTTTCAAGTAAAGCCTAAAACTGTCACTACTACTGGTCTGTTTGCTTTCACAATTTTTCATAAGTTCAGTCCTTTCTTTTGCCTCTCTTTCTTCATTATAGGTAGAGGCATGTGTCCCAGGTCCTTGTGCAATATGACCTATTTAAGCAGCACTGTGTCATCCTCTAAGTCTATATAGGAACATAGTGTTTATCAGACACTTTTTTACTTCAATGTGATGCACCTTTTTCTTCCCATATTATCCACATCTCTTGCTAGCTTCTATATTCCTTATACCATGTCAGATCTTTCCTCATTTATCTTCCGTTTTGTAATGCCTTATTTAGCAGTTTACTTTCCCACTGACAAACTACACTATCACAACAAAAAAGAAAGAATGAGACAAGTGTCACATTGTAAAAGAAGGTTATGGGGGGAGGGGGGGAGGGAGGGGGAAGGAAGAACAAAACTGAGTTTTCTTGCAAGGGTTCATAAGAGAATTGAACTGCAGTGAACAATGCTGCTTTCTTTGGCCTAGCTTTTGGGATCCTTTCATGCTTAACCTCTTAGAAATTCATCTTTGAAAGTTCTGTTCCCCCTCTGTGGATTTCTAGGCACCCTGTTGATATTCCTCTTTCCAAGCCAACCAAAGCTAAAACAAAACACTGTTTTTAAGAGTATTTTTTGCTTTATCACATCACAGAAAATATATGAGCTGAAAGCACAAGACTTTTTTTATAGGACCATGTGTTTTGGAGACAAGTGTATCTCAGAACATAGAGATGACAATAGGTGTAGAGTGAGCCATGACAAAAGCAATAAAACAGAGAAGTTGACACAATATGATCTTTCCCTTTTTTCTCTTTTGTCTACTCAGCACACTAGTAATGAAATAAATCTCTTTCCTCAGTTATTGTCACATGGACGAGAAGAATTCTGGTGTGTGAAGCCTCTCCAGCCTTTCCAGTCAGGATTTCATTCCATTGATTATGTTTAAACTATATAAAATATTAGTAAAGCTAAGTACCATAAACTGGACCCCACCTCTTCCTGATATTATACCATTTTACAGACAAGAGCATTGTCTAAAACAGAGCATAAGAAAACAAACAAAAAAATCTCAATCTTAGTATGGTGAAGAAAGGAATAGGAATAAGAAAATACATGAGTTTGAATAGTGGTCTCAGGCTATTTTTGTTCTTTTCAAAAAAGGTATACTTCCTTTCAGACCCTTTGCTGGCCTTTCTTCTTGTCTTCCCAGTTAAGAAAGAAACAAACTCTTAGTGAATAATTTAGTAATCTGTTTGGAAAGTTATTCTGTGTTCATCTACCAAAATACAGCATGGAGGGAACTAGCTCTAAGCAAGTTCAATTAGCTTCTTGTTTCATGCAAGCTGTTCAGCCCTGAGTATGCTGTGTGCCAATCACCAATAAGACCATTTAAACATATGGAATTTTATTATATCATAATATGGCA
Source organism: Trochalopteron elliotii (assembly GCA_024734555.1). Classification (NCBI taxonomy): domain Eukaryota; kingdom Metazoa; phylum Chordata; class Aves; order Passeriformes; family Leiothrichidae; genus Trochalopteron; species Trochalopteron elliotii. Next base: position 124,804 of record JANPWX010019536.1, on the reverse strand, counting down.
GATTTAAAATATTATAAGCTATTTATCGATCAATTGTTAATTTACTTTGTATTTTTTGCTCCTTCCCTCTGCTCCTGTCTTTGTTTCTGCAAAACACATTTTTTTTAAGAATCTTAGCTATTTCATAGCAAGTCATTTGAGTTGACTTTCAAATGTGTGAGAAAGAATTGACAACCATTCCCAACTCAGATTCTTCATGACACCACCAGTCATGAAAAAAAACTTGAAACAGCTGCAAGGAAGATTGCAGATCTCCAATTCCCAGGAATTATTATGCCATTTCCAATATAGAAAGAGTGTCTGTTACTGTTTTTTGCAGGAAAGCTCTTCTACTCCATTTCCAATTCCAGGGTTGGTTCAAGAAAAAAATCTAACCAGGCACACATTTTTGTCTAAGTCAATATTTAAGGAGCCTTCTAAACTGCCAATTAATAACTGGTATTTGCCAGGCCCTATTTCATTGCTGTAAGATGGGTCACACAAATGTACTTCTCCCCTAAGGGAGGTATTTAGTCACTCTTTCTGTGGAGTAACTATGAGTTCTTTATTAGCGTTTCAAAGAACGAAATACAAAGATCAAGAGTGGCACAAATTTCTCCTAGCAATAGGAGAAAAACCTTACCTCTAACTGCAAAGAAAGAGGGAAGACAGATGTCCAAAAGATGTGAACTACCTCTCACTGTCCAAAATGAGACGATGCTGTGGATCTTTACCAGCAAGCTACTCATCTAGTTCTGCCAACTACTGATGTATCAAAGTGAGACCTCTCTGTCTCAATAAATAAATTGCAAGAAGTGCTTCAAAAGTTTACAAGATTTCTATTATTTTGGTACTTTTACATATTCTTTTCTATGTGTTGAAAGGATATAAAATGTAAAAAAAAAGAAACCACTGAAAACCATCTTGACAAGTAGCTTGCTTTTATGATCAGGACATCATATTACGCTTCAGTGGAGTACGTGCTGTGAGCACGTTATCATCATCTAAGGTAATCACACTGAATTTTAATTTTGTTGTGGGATGTTAATTTGGAATTTTATGGCCACCAAACACATGTTTTGCCTGAGAAGACTTAATAGGGTGATACTATTATTTAGCACATTATTTCCCATGGGCAAATTAAGATTAAGTGTTTTTCTCTGTGGATCCTTGAGAACTGAATAAACTACTGTGGGATCAGATAGAAGATAACACTAATATACAGTGAAACACATTTTAGTTTCTTCGAGCAAATAAATAAATTCTGATATTTGAGGAAAAAATCATTAGATGGACTTTCAAGTTTGACACTTAAGCAGTTAAGTGTTTTATGCAAGTATACTCATAGAGAGCTTAGCACTACATTAATTTGAACTAGAAAGGGAAAAAAATACATAGCATTGACTTTTTATATGCAACAATGGTATTTATGCAGCTTTTCCCTCTATTCCTCTGATAATTCAATGCAATTTGGAATTTAGCTGATGCTATATTTTGAAAAATTGAAATGTTATCTTTATCTGTTTCATCAAAATTTGTTTCAAGCAAGTTGATAAAAGGTATACTTTTATGATTTTATGAACATTTTAATTGTCGAAGGAAGAAAACTTCCTTCTGAAACCATTAACTATGAGATCTATATGAAGACATGAAAATTTTTTGAAGGACTTAAAAATCCCTATAAAATAATTCACCCAGTGTAATTTTTACATGTTAGTGAGGGTCTTCACCATTTAAGTTCAGTTATCAAAGAAAGAAGCTTTTCCAAGGCCAATTCCTAATGCTAGGAATTATCATGACAGTCTCTTACTGTGATGAACATACTGATCACTCACCATCTCTCATTAGTCTCTTGTTATCAAGGACAGTCATTCCCCATGATTTCTTTATTTTTCCTCCTAAGATGTAGGAGAAAATACAGATATAGGAACCAAATTGTGTTTTGCCAAATCACCAAAAAATAGCAGAGTAAAATAACTTGCTTAAAAAAATAGTAAATTTGGAAGAAATAAAGATCTTAGCAATGGTAAATTTATTATTTAAAAATTCTGTATGTTCCTTCTGCTAAATAATTACTTTCATCTTACATTTCAAAGAATTTCTCTTACTGTCTGAAATTAACTTTGATAATATAGTCTAAGAACCATTATCTTAGTCATCATAAGTTTTAAAAGGTTCCCTCTTCTACTTCACAAATATAAAAACAATCAAAAGTACTTTTTTAAAAAAATGGTATATGGTATTGATTTCTTGTCTTGGTATCTTTCAGCAAAAAGATTTTTCAGGTTCCAGACTGACAAAGGCTATTCTTGCTTGATCCATTTTGTGTTTTATTCTACTCTTTCACTGTTTAAAATTAAATTTTAACCTCTGTTACTAGGACATTGAAGTGGATTAACCACACGATAGTTCACTGACTCCCACTCTGGTTAGGGAGGAAAGTCAAAACAAGCAGCTCTATCACGCACCTCTTCAGCTGGATAGGAGAGAGAAAATACAATGAAAGAAGAGCTCATGGTTCAAGATAAAGGCAGGGAGATCACACAGCAAGTACCATCATGGGGAAAAAGACTCAGCTCAAGGGAATTAATTTATTACCAATCAAGGCAGAGTAGGATAATGGCAAATAAAACTAAATCTTAAAAACACCTCTTGTTCACCCCTTTCTTCTTCCCAGACTCAACTATTCCCAAATTCTCTACCTCCTCCTTGCCAGTGGTGCAGGAAGGGAGGTTGCAGTCATTTCATATGTTGTCTCTGCCACTCTTTCCTCCTCACACTCTCCCCCTTGTGCAGTATGGGATCTCTCCTGTGGGAGACAATCTTCTCCAATTTTTTCCAATGTGAGTCCTTCCCACAGGCTTAATTTCTCTATTATCTGCTCCAGCATGGGTCCTTTCCCCAAGGTCGCAAATTTTGCTAGCAAACCTACTCAAGCACAAAATCCTATTTCCATGAAGCTGTAGGTCCAGCAATGAACAAGTTCTGGCATGAATTTACGTCTCTTTGGGCATTCCCCTGCTCCAGTATGGGATCCTACAGGTGCAGCAGGTGAACATCTGCTCTGTGGGCCTCTATGGGCTGTTGGGGCACAGCTGCTTCACCTTGGTCTTCACCACAGACTGCAGAGGTATCTCTGCACATATCTCTCCAGTGGCTGGAGCACATTTTCCCCCTTCTCTCTACTGATCTTGGGGTTTGCAGAGCCCTTTCTCTCACATATTCTCACTCACCTCTCTGGTTGCAATTGCCCCAGTGCAGCAACAGTTCTCCCCTTCTCAAGTCTGTTTTCCCAGCAGCACTACTGCTGTTGTCTCTGGGCTCAGCCCTGACTAGCTGCAGGTCCATCTTGGAGCTAGGTGGGACAGGCTCCATCAGACATTGAGAAACTTCTCGCAGCTTCTCAGAGAAACTACTCCTGTGTAGCCCTCTGCTTCCAAAACCTTGTCATGCAAAACCAATGACAATGATGTTAATAATAACTATTGTTATTATTCTTATTATCAGTATTACTATTTAAAGTAGGGAGAGAAGAATAAAATCTAAGAGAAATGAACAGTGCACATTACAGCTTATTACTTCTGACCAATTCCCAGCCTATCCTCAAGCAATGATCAGCTGGTCCTGGTCAAGTCCTCCCTCTTTATATACTATACATGACATTCTGTGGCATGGAATAGTCCTTTGGCCAGCATGGAATTGTCCTTTGGCCAGTATGGATCCTGGCCATGCTCCATCCCAGATTCCTGTAGAGTTCCTAAGAGGCAGAAAATGTGAAACAAAGAAGTTCTTGCCAAGAACCAAAACATCAGTGTGTTATCAACATTCTCATGCTAAACCCAAAACACAGCACTGCACCAGCTACAAAGAAAAAAATTGACTCAATCCCAGCATATTAAAAATATATAGCCTATTAAAAGTAGATTTAACAGCAGTGCTAAAATGAGAATTTTTTGTGAAAATTCGTAAGTAAAAATAAGTAAAACTCATATTAGTTTTGATGATTATATGGCAATTCTGTAAACTCTATAACTGGTTATTTTTTTTACATTTTTAATATCATTTAGCAGTAGAACACAAATTTTGTGGAAAAAATCATTTTTCTTTTTTATAACTCGTTACTATTAAAATATGTCCCAGAAATAATCTCATGCGCATTTTCTTGATATCCAGCATTTCTGTGAGCAGCATCTTACTTGTGTATCTAAGCAGTGAGCTTTGGCAGGAAGGAGAAAAAGAATTTCCTAGTGGTTAAGAATGCTTCAGTGTGTCAGAAACCCTACTTAGTATGAGTTGCTAACCGTAAGACAACTCTAATGAAGAGAAAATATACCAGTGTAATAACTTGACAGCGACATTTATCTAGAATAAGTGTTGTTTCATATCAGATCCCACCTCCACCTCTATGAAAATGTACTATTGATGGAACGAATTCAAACACTAGGAGTGAAATCTTCAGAACACATTTTTTTTTTCTCTTAGGTATCCAGCTAACAGACAGAGTTCTGTATCATTTTCTAGTTTCATAGTCACAAATTTTATGAAGTAGCAGGATCACTGGAACCGGGGAACATTTTATTTTCTTCAATTTTTATAAACATGTAGACAGGTTCAAGAAGACCAGAGTAACCTTTAAACAATCAAAGTCATACATAAATAGATGAACACATATCTGAGTAAAGATATAATATCAAAACCATGCTGACTCAAATCAAATCAGCTGTTCCTTCCTGTTTATTTTGTTTTTAGTAAATGCTAAATGCAAGATATTGAGAAAAAATCCTGACCAAACTTTAGGCTTGCATGGCAACTGTCTTTCTTGTCTTCATATAGGATAGTTTCTTCTTAGCTGAAGGTTGTTTCTGTCCATTGTTGAATGAGTTTGTATGCTTCTCAGAGGGTTTTTTTGAAATTTGCCATGGTCTATGTTGTTTTGGGTTTTAACAGGATCCATGTACAGCAAGGACAGCTCTGGATGTTTCCATTTACTTTTTCCCTGACAAAGTATTCTAGAGCTCCCAATGATTTGTGAAGGGCACTGTAGCTCTTTTCTGTCAGTAAAAATCTGTTGATGTGCAGTATGTAGCCAAATTAATCTGCCATGAAACCTCAGCCCTTGATCTACATGCCTGGGCTCTTGACAGAGTTTCATTATACTGCCTCATAACCAAGAAAAGAAAAAATCCAGTATCCAGACAGAACAATTTTCTGAACACCCTTATATTTGTGTTCTTCTGGTATTCCTGAAAATTCTTTTTCTTTTTTTTTTTAAATGTATCCTTTTTTAATCCAGATAAGAAAAGATATAAAATAATCCAGAAAAAAAAAAAGAAAAAAGAAACATAACACAAAATAATCCAAAGACCAGAATTTCTGGGCCTTTCTTTCTTTCTCTCCCTCCCTCTCTCTCTTTTCTTTCTTTTTTCAATTTCCAAAGGAGCATTTCTCTTTTCTTTCTCACTGCACATTCAGAATATATAGCTATGCATTAGGAGCTGATGATGAGACTTTTCATTTGCTGGCAGAAAAAAAAGAAAATCAGAAAGAGATTATGAAAATGTTGGGGAATGACTCAAAGACAAGCAGAATTTGAGATTTTTTTTTTTAGATATCAAATATGCTCACTGTCTATGGTCATTAGTCAAAGTGCAGCAGTTTTGGTTTTCCAGGAACAGAAATGAATAGGAAGACATGAATGAGTTAATTTTAAACCATCCCTCAGTTATGTAAATGCACAAAATGTAGTGCCACTTTCTATTCTTATTACAATCGTGAGACTGTCACTATAATTGATTAATTTTGTGCCATTCTTTCCCAGTGATCTCTTTGTCACAAGAATGAGCTATCACAGAATTTTAATGCTGATTACATTTTAGTTTTCATAATGTATTCTCATTTTCATTCTAGTGACAAAGGTTGGCACGAAATCAGACCATATTCATAACAAAGACTGCAAAAATAAAGCAGGAAACTGTATAGAATCCATCTTCATGACAATCTCAGAACAATGAGAACCGAAATATCACAAAACAAAACTCTTTGTTCTTGTGGCAGTCTTGATATTGTAATATCACAATACCCTAAAATGCATTTCTGAACCTTCTGGATTGGATGTATTAAACTCATTCAGTGTAGATATCCTTCACAGTATTTTAAAAGGAGAGACTAGGAGAAAAAAAAATCTTGTATCAAAATGTGATTTGTTAGAAATAGTTGTGGATAATAGCAAATACCTCTTAGATGTTAATTCTTAAGTCTACCACTGAGTTACTGACAGGAGGAAGTGGGAACAAATACGAAGGAAGAAAAACAGTGGTTTTCCGTGGAAGCTTTACATCACAAACCAGCTGTTTCTTCTGGGGCTTAGTGCAATTATTTGATAGACTGCTAATATGTGGAAAACATGTGAGTATCAAGAAGAAGAACATTCAGTGAGTTAGAAATAGAAGTCTTTTATTGAAGCAGTGTGTTGTGAAGCTATGAATTATGCATAATATCCAGGTTCTCTTATTTCTCTTTTCTCCATATACTACTATATCTGTTTCTTGATGGTCTCCATTTAAACAGACCTTTGCCACAATAGTTCTTCCTAGTCCTACACCATGACTGCTTTGACAGCATCGTCAATAGGGTTTACTCTTGTCAATATGATTGTGAACTTGTGGACCTCCCTTTTCTGTGCAGAGAGATTGTGTACAAGGAGAGCACATTGTGTCTCTTGCTGGAGAGGGGCTCCTAATAAACTCCTGTGAAGATAGATCCTTTACCTTTGTGCTTGTCATCTTTCTTCTTGTCTTGGTTTGGAAAGACAGGTGTCTGCTAAGGAAAGCTGAAGCCTCCCTTGGAATGGAGAATGTAGACCCCCTCCCCCTGAATTATTATAATTTTGAAATTAAAGGGCTCTCAGGCAAAGATATGAGAGTAGGAATAACAGTTGTTTACTAGGAAAATTAAAATAAAAATCTAGTAGTACAAAAAGAGCAAACAAACAAAAAGAAAACATTGACAGAGTCAAAATACGACCTGACACCCTCCTTGTTGGTCAGGGTGTTGGTAGCAGTCCAATTAAGTCCTCCTGGAGAGACAGATGTGGTTCTGTTGGGCCATGATACTCAGAAGGGTAGAATGGTGTAGTTTTCCTCTGAAAGTCCAGTGGTGGTGAGATAGGTCTGGTCTTCGTCTTGAAATCCAGTGGACACAGTCTGCCCTGGTATTCTGAATCTCAGATTGTTATCCAGGTAGGAATGCTTGGCTCCTCCCTCTGGGTGGAGCATCTTGTAATGGGATGGTGTAATTTCATCAGTCATGCAGTGAGACTCAATGGCCCATTAACAGAAGATATCCCTCTGGGCCAAGGATGGATCATGGAAGAGATAAAGAACACTGCCCCACCTGGTTTTAACAGCTGGCCCAAAAACAGAAGATATCCTCCCCAGAGTTATGAGGAATGGGTCTTGGAAGAGACAAAGAACACTGCCTTACCTGGCCTTAACAGATGGTCCTCTGTTCAGCCCTTACATTGCAACCCAAGACACTTCATGACTGTAGGGGATGAGAACTTTCCCACCTACCTACATTCTCTGAATATATGAGAAAACATGGCAAGTGACTTCTGCTTTGTTCACTGCCAGCCCCAACTGTGAAGCTCACTTGGCTGCTGTGTCTTCATATCTTCTCCCTGGCTGACTCCTCAGTATGCAAAAACAGCTCAAACTATTCTGGTGTCCTCTCAGCTGGTGGCTTAGTACATCTGACAATAATGCATTTGTTCTAAGAACACTCACGGCCATTTAAGTCAGCATTCGTGTTTAACTGAGTTCACTCATTCACAGAAAAATCTTCACCAGAACTTTTTGAAACCTGTAGAGGAGAACTTACTGTTACATGAACCTAACTCGTCTGAAATGGAACATAGTCCTGGAGTTTCATTGCTCCAGGGGGATTGATCAATACCACCCAGAGATGAAATGTGATTTAGTTCTTGAAAATCTGCCTCATATGGAGATACTATAATAATTGATGAGTCTCAACCTCTCTCTTCAACAATGGAGTTTAAGAGTCATATTTGTCGTGCTGATCATATGCTAATCAGTTAAAAGGAGACAGTGCAAGACTGAAAAATTCCTGCAAGACTGAGGTATGGAGCTCCCATGTTAGGGTGTTTTGTTAAGAAAATCTACAACTGTCAAGGATGTCAGAAGAGCCCTTTCCTGAAGGTCTTAGTATTCCTTAAAGTCATCTGCATCATAAATTCTGTGGAAGATAGACTAGAAATATTGATTGTAGAGTGGGCATCCTTCTTTGGTTTTCAACCATTCCTGGACAAAACAGAAAAAGAACCTGTAGATCCAGTGTTCTAGTAGCCTATATTGTCAAATCTTCTCAAGCAGATAGTAGTATGATATCAGCTGGTCATATTTCTCCACTGTTCCATTTCTCTTACACACTGTTCAGCAGCTGTGTTCTCTCTGTAGACTCTGCAAAGCTCCTCAGGGGACAGGCACATCAACTGGCTGGAAGGGGATCTTCTGGCTGGTTCTCCTGGCAGTCAGAATTCTGCAGCTTCTGTACTGCTTGAGCAATATCACAGAATAAGAATGCATCTCCACGGATCTATTGAAAATTAAGAAGAAAAGCAACATATAGACATAGGCCTATGGTCAGAGTAGATGCACATTACAGTTTTAGGTGGAACTTGAATCATACTTGCATATGAGAAGACTGGAGGTAACCTTGCTTTGTCTTCACCTTTTTTAAATAAGTGAAATGGTTCAGTGAGATTCTGATTAACTTGTGATAAATATTTTCAGAAGAACCCAATGTTTACATGTTAAAAATACAAGAGTTAATTAGATCCATATAGAAAACAAAACAAACACACACCCCCTCCCCCAACGACAAGAAAACCAAACCAAACAAACAAAAAACCCAAACCAAGGAAAATCCCCCACAAAAACAACAACAAACCAAACCCAACCAATCAAATATTTAACTTAAAGTATACCAATCTTAATGTTCTTCTGATCCTGTACTATTCGTATACCACCCGGATCTACTTTATTGAGCCAACCACACTGGCTACTACTGGTGGACCACACATAGAGATTGTTACTCTTGGTGACCTCCAGAGATGCCCTCCACCCTAAATTAGACAATGGCTTGATAACTATAGCAGAAACAACCAGATGTCATTCCTACACTCATCCTCAGTTATGCAGTACATTTGAATATAGTCAGACTGTCAGTTGTACTCCAGCTATAAATCTGGTTTAACCTTCATTTAGGTATCCATCTTAAGGTCAGGAGTTATGAGTTTGTGGAAACGAGTGACCAAGTCACTTACACAAAATTAATTCACCATCTTTTGCAACAAGTAAAGAAGCAGGTTGTAACCATGTGCTTAAAACTAGGCAAAAAGTTTGACATACAGACAGAAAATATACACAGGCACATGCACACACACAGATAGACAAAAACTGTGGGTTTGTCCTTAGCTATGAGTGCATCTAAAATGCAATGTATTCTGTTCTGTGTGTAATTTCTCCTAAATGGCCCTTCATGCAAGCATCACTGGAATGTCAGAACATTGGAAAAACTTAACATGAGAAACAGTTATATCACAAAAAGCGAGGCTGATCCAGAAGCTCTGTTTTGGGATTGCATTTTTCACATTTAAGCAACCAAGAATACAATTACATAGTAGCAGTACATTTCATATTTAAAAAAAAAAAAAAAAAAAAAAAAAAAAAAAAAAAAAAAAAAAAAAGTAGAGCAAACCCTACCTAAATATTAGTATATATTTGGAAATGTAGGGGAGAGATAAAAACATTTGCACAATTAGAAGAGTCTTAAAACAACAGTGAAGCTAGTATTGAAATTAAAATTGTGCACATGCAAGATTTTGATATCCAAATGTTTATATTAATCACAATTTTTAAGCAGTCATAGGAATGAAATTCACTCGCCCTTTCAGGCAAAAGCAAGATGTTATAGGAACATATGAACATCTCTAATCTCTATTCTGTTTAAAAATCTTTAGCTTTCCTCTGCTAGAAACAGTTACTGTTACTGAATCACATGATTTTTCTGTTTTCATAATTAAAGAAGAGATTCAATACCTTCCTTTTATGATATCAATGATGAATTTTTAATTCTGTTTATAAAACTTTATCATTCTATAGTTTGAATAGCTAGGTTTTAAGTAACATATTTGATTGGAGTAATAAATTAATAATTACAATTAATTGCAATTAATTGCAAGAATATATAGTCCATTCAACCTCAAATTTCCTGTATTTCAAAGTAAACAGTATTAATTGTGAGCATGAATAAGTTAACAGAAACGGAATTATTTTGTGAAATCCTGCTTTAACCTAGGTTATTTTTTGTACAAAAAGAGTCTTCCATCTTGCAAGAATATAAATAATAGCTGATCCTTCAGCGAAGTCACCAAAATGCCCAACATGTGAGTCTCAGTCATGCCTATCATATTAGCCCTTGGATACAATGACTGAAGGTTATTTTCCTGATAAAATGAAGACTTGATAAAAGGCACAGATAGCAAATATGTTTTAATTTAAAATAACAAATAATAGATAATATAAACAACATCTGGCTGTCTGGAAACATGATTGCTAGATAAAGATTTTTATTTTCAAGAATAGCTGCATATATAATGATGCTTCTTCATTCTGAAATTTTCTTTTTACCAGAAAAGGAAGTTTGTCAAATTTATATTGGGCTTTTTTGTATATAATATATTATTTTTTCCCCCAGTGATTGTAGACATAGATTATTTTTGAAATTTCATGAAACTTCAAAGAGATTATGGAGTATTGATAACTAATATAAAAAATTAAAAATAACCTTTGTCATATGGAGATATCTTTGAAAGGTACAAAATTGAAATGAGAATTACTAAAATCTAATTTGCACAATTTCAAATTAAAACAGATAAATCCAAAATCATTTTTTTTTAAAAAAAAAGGAATGTCTCCTTTCAATAGACTGAAATGTTACTGCCTCTTGAGTCTACGATCATTGTCTGTAAGATCTTAAGGGTCTTTTAATTATTGTATTATTTTTATAATCTGATATTTACAATCTTTTTGTGCAGAAAAAGCAAATCCTTTTAGTGAAATACTTTTTTTTAGACTGAGTGCAAATAATTACATGACTGAAAAATTTATGACATTATTATCGCTATTCTTTTAGGAAGTTTGTTTTCAGTCCCCTTTTGGATAATTTTTTCACCTCTCTTTCTTGGTCTTTTAACAGCCTTTCTGATCGAACACTAATGCAAATTACATTGTCATGTTTTGTGACTTTTCTGCACTTATGACTCAGCTATAGCCTAGATTCACAGCTATTTATTTTTATTTCATTTTTTTTCTTTTTAATCACTAATGGATTTGCAGCTAACCTATGGCTTCAGCCATGGAAAGTTGCCTTTGGTATCATTGATGTATGCATTATGCTGATAAGTACGATGGTTCATTTTCCTCTTGGGTAAACACAGTTAAAAAAGAAAGGCAGTGGGGGAGAGAAGGAGAGGAACTCTCAGACTAATAATTACCTTAGCCTGAGACAAGGATGGTAAAACACACTAGAATGCTTTCTATCATTCAGTTATGTGTAATGAAATATGGCTGCTTCAGGACAAAAAATATGTGATAGCTTCTGTCATTTTAGTATTGTTTCACTGAATTCCTTGAAACTGCATTTCATTCAACATTATCAGTGTGCTAATGTTTTAATTAAAGGGCAAATCTTGGCCTAATGATGAATTCTTTCCTGATATCAAAAGGACTGTCCCTTGTATTCTCAGTGTCATCATTTTATATTACATTTTAATTTGTTAGTTCATCAGTGTGAACTGAGTGTCCTAATATGTAAAGAATCATTTGTCATGATTCAGTGATCTAACAAGGCTTGTTGAAAGGTGAACTGATTAGCAAAAATAAAGATTTCAACCTTATGGAACATATTATGAAATAAATTTTATACACAAGAGTACTTGTATCACATAAGACAGGAACTACTGTTCTTCTGATATATATTTTGCTGTATCATATAAGATCTGAAAAGGAAAAAAAATATACACAAATATTTAATTCCTTGTTAGAGAGGGTTTAATTCAGCTATAGTGGTTGGTGCTGTACAACATGTAAATAGTTTCTGCTCTTATTATAAAAGGATTATGAAGATCTAAGGTAGACCTGGCCATATAAATTAATAAATTCAGGAATTGTGTATATTTCAAACTTTTCCAAGAGATATCTGGTTCCATGTTTAGAAGTTTAAATAGTTTCTCTCTTTAGTATCCTATAATTCCTTTAGAGATAGAAAGTAAAAAAGAGAAATTAATCCACCAAAGTGGAGAAACTTAGTGATAGGTGGCTGATTAAAACTAGGAGATTTTAATGTATTTACATTTATTTTAACATAGTTTAGTTTTAAGAAAAATGACAGCTAACGTTTCCTTATCTTGCTAATAAATTCATGTAGGTCTCTCTAAAAATCCACCTGTTATTGACAGTTTGCTGTATTAAATATTTGCTATATCACAGCAGCTGTTGACATCACAAACATGTCACAGATAGTTTTACAGCTTGCTTCATATGCAGATGTTTTTAAAAGTATATACAATTGAGCATTTCAAAAATAGTAGCATTCTAGAAATATTACTTACTCAAGCAACTAGACCTTGGAATCAATACCTCCTCTTTTTTATTTGCATCATCCACAAATGTAAAGTTGTCTTTGTTTGCTTTGAGATTTACAACTAAAGTGGGTTACAGTAAAACTCTGTTTTAAAAACACCATGTTCACATTGTCATTAAAGTTTGGATCAGGCTTTTGAAGTGAATATTCTTCTTCCACTGACCAGGCTTCAATTCACTTAGTGTCCTAGGACTACAAAGAAGTTGCCTTCTGGGTGAAACTGAAGTGAAAGATCTGCTTCAGATGTGCACACATAATATAACTGTTAGTGAGCATTAAATACGGACCTAATTTCAGTTAAAAGCCTTGAACCATGCAAAATTTGGATGCTGTGTCCTAGCACAGGTTGGGGACTGCCTGAGTGTTTTACCACAAGACTCTTAATATCCTTTTGTTGTACAAGTTTTCAGCAAGTGAATTTGAATTTTGAATGCAGAAATCTGACTCTAGTATATATGAATACTTCTTTTATGTGATTTGTAGATTTATGAGGAGAGCTAAGCAGTGAAGTTCATGAACTCTACACTATGAAACTGCCTGTGACTGGACTATAAGTAATGATAAGAGTAAATGTATTTTTACACTGGATTTTTCTCTGATGTTGTAATGTCTTTCCAACTGATGTAGGTCAGTATCTTCAGACTTTTGCTTTGAGCTTTCTCCCAAAAACTCCTGAGATGTTTCTCCTAGTTATGGTATGGGGTTTTTTGTACTAACAGCTAGCAATGACAATTGCACATCCGTGCCACTCCAGCTGTATCTAGGTAGAGAATATTCATTCTTGATACAATGAACTTGTCCCAACTCTCTATGACTTCTAATTAAACTTGTAATAATATCTGGTTTATTTTCAGTGAGAGACAAAAAAGATATTGATTACTGTGGACTGAGGTTCTGCTCAGTCTTCCCTATAAAAACCCATTGCGTCCCATTTTGCACAGAATTTATCAACAACAATGAAAAGAGCAGCTGTCCTTTTGGGTCTTGTAAGTTGGGTTCTGCATGAGTCATGAACTCAAAGTCAGTCTGCTGGCTCAGAAAGATATCTCTTAAAGAGCAGTTTTACAAAATGATATAGCATGAAAAGCAAGCATTGGACAGAATGTTATCCTTTCCTTGCAACAAGAGGCTATTATGCTGCATGTGGGAGGGGGAATAATTTGAAAGACTTTTTGTCCCTTTGTCATTTACTCATATTACCATTTATATGTTTGTTGAAGCAAGATTTTTTTAGTCAGCTATTTACTATATGTTCCTTCAAGTAGAAAAGTTTCTTGACAGATTTTTTAAAGTTCTTTTTATAAAGAATTAGCTTTATTTTATTTTCTTTAGTGGGTTCCTCTCCTTTGTGTATACTGTGTCAAACAAGAAAAACGTCCTATCCCACTGATACTAGTGATGTCTTAAGATTCAGGTTGAGAAAAAACATAATTTGAAAATTATCACACTTCAATCTACAATTCTACAGGAAGGAAAGCTTTTGCAGCCAAATAACGGGAAGAAAATTCCATTTCCTTTAGAGGACTGAGATTGTGGCTTCTGAGATACTTCCTCAGAAGGAAATAACCCTAAAACTACAAGCAGAAAAGATAGCTGGGCAGCAGGGAAAGCTTTTTAATGTTCTGTACATTGCCAGGACAGTTTCAAATAGAGTCCAAACTACCTGATGAGGTAATTCCTGTCAAGTTATTCAGGGAAAATGGTAAATATAAGCTAAAAAATGCAATTGTAAAAAAGGGCCATGCTTTTGGTGGTGAAGATATTACATAGTTGTAATGCTATTTTATTATTTTTTAATTATTTTATTATTTTATTAAATCCACTCTCCAGGGAGACTGGAGAAAGAGACAAAACCTCACTGGCTATGACTGAAAAGAAGGGGCAGAGGAGAGAAGAATGAAAGTGAGGCTTTCAGTGTTGGGGATTTTTTTTGAGAGGACAAAGTCATGTAAACACAAGGACATATCTAGCATGAATGCTTGAATTAGAGGGAGTATCTCTACTTACGCATGGCATATCTTCCACATATACAGAAAATGGTAAAACTAAAAGGAAGATGGAAGAGTTTACACATTGCTTGTCTTCTTTGATTGGTTGGTTGGTTTGGTTGGTTTGGCTTGGTTTGGATTTTTTTTGTAAATTTTAGCTCTAATTAACAACCTTTCTTAGGTAGGATTTATTATTCATTTGGGACAGCTTTCAAAAAAAAAACAGAAAGTGAGGTGAACAAGTTGATAACAGATGGGGATGTTGCTGTGAGTCCTATGCTAGAAGTTAGTATGTTGTGCAGCTCTTGGAGATATTATGATCTGAGATCCAGACTTAAAAAGAGAGTGTTCAAAACAGTAGTAGTAGAACTTAGAAACGAGTTTACCATGGTGAAAGGCAGAGAACAAATCAATAGCTTGAATTTCTTGGATGAACAGGGCAGTATGAGCATGCTGCACACATTTTCTGTGGTAAAAATTAAGCAGAAATCAAAGATTAATATTATCTTCCCATCCACATAATAGTATAATGGTGTGACACGTTGGTATCAGATTTGCAGTCTGATAATATGGTACAATTATGAACACAATTGGACAGGTTTTGAATTGTGCTGATAATATAAAGATCTTTTTGTTGTTTGCTGAGCAGGACTTGCACAGAACTAAGGTGTTTTCCCCTACTTGTACTGTCATGCTGGCGAGGAGACTGGGGGCTCTTGGGAGGTTGGGAGGAGACACAGCTGTGACAGGTGACCTCAACTGACCAAAGGGATATTCCAGACCTTGTGACACCGTGTCAGTATACACAGTGGGGGGAAGAAGGAGGGAGGGTGGAACATTTGGAATGATGATATTTTTCCTTCCAAGTAACCACTGCACATGATGGACCCTGTGTGCCCATGGGTAGCAGTGATTTAATTCTTTGTTTTACTTGTGTGCACAGCCTTTCCTTTCTCTACTTAACTACCTTTACCTTTCAGGTTCCCTCCCCATTGGTAGGGGAGTAAGCAAGTAGCTATGTGGGGCTTAGTTGTTGATTGGGGTTGAACTATGACAGTCCTTTTTTGGCACCTAAAGAGAGGCTCAAAGGGTTTGAGATAGTGATGGATCTGATTGGAATGTACTAGATTGAATTGATATCTGTTAGTGCTGTTTAGCTAATTAAGACATTACTAAAACTACTATTTTTGGCAGTAATAGAGTCCTGCAGGGATTTTGAAAGAATAATGCTAAGATGCATTTTTGCAAAGTATGATGTAAAATGTATACGATGAAGAATTATTGCATTTATTAGGTCATTATCAGTATAATAATTAAGAATAACTCTATATCATATGTATAAGAGCAGAATGGGAGACAAGTGCATGAATGTGCAGATTCACTGTTGCTTAAATTTTCTGCTTCCTTATGGTAAAAGAACTCTTCACAAACTTAAAGAAAAGTACATAATCTCAGTGATTTGGGCCCAAACTGCATGCTCCAGTGGCTTACTCACCTCTCTACTATCATATTTGAGGAACAGATGCCCAAATTTATGCTGAAATAACATAATTCATATTGCTATTTAGCAATCGCACATAACAAATACCACTTTCTTATTTCCCTTATAGAAGAACCTTGGAACAAAACCAATTCTTTAGTTTACTTTCCCCATTCTCAACCTTCTTGCTTTTCCAGTGTGTCTATTTACCTATAATTGACAAGCTGTTGCAAACAATTAGGCATTCCCTAGTTGGTTGGCCTTTGCAAAAGAGATTCTTGAAGGAGATCAAGAAAATTAACCACCACACATTTCTTAGTTTGAAATTCTCAATAAGGAAATATAGAGCAAATATTAATACATTAAAGATTAAATACTTCAAGTTTTTTGACAGTAATTGAATGTATTTTCAAGAGAGGTTTAATTTTGATAGATTTTTTTTTCCATTTTATCACAGTTTGTCTCCTCTTTGTCTCAAATAGTAAATATTTCATACCACTGACTAACACTTTAGGGATGGCACAACAGTCAGAGCCAGATTAAAGGCCTCCAGCTGCAACTTTGATAAGAAATACCATTCCATAAAAAAATATATTTTTATACAGTGATTTTATATCCATAGGAGCAATATTCACACATTTATCATCATAGTTGCAGTAGCAGATACCCTATGTCTACTATCAGTACTAGTTCCAAAAGGATCAAATACTATTGCTTAAGATGCCTCCACAATAATCTCAGAATAGCTGTTGATTTCATTAGCATCTGTCTAGGCATTGCATCACCTCTTTAATTTTGAACTCTGAGATAAGGCTTGCAGACTGAATTTTTGAAGGAATTAGCTGCTTGGAAAAGCATCTGAACAGTTAACCTATAGGTCCTTTTAGAAATCACATTGATGAGATTTAGATTACTAAGTGTTTTGGCAAATCTACACCTGTCTTCAGCATACTGAAATGCCTCCCACAGGACTTAGGGCTTAGGCATCTTTAATATATAATCAAGAAAATACATTTTAAAAACACCTGAAAAAATTTCCAGAGTACAGCAATGTACTATCCAGAAGAGTTGGGTTTTGGTTTTTTTTCCTTTTCTACATGAAATACATCGTGGATATATAGTGAGAAAGTAGCAAGCCTTGGAGTTCAGAGGATGACAAATGTGCTATTCAAAGAAAATATTTTTCTTATGACAAAATACTGATTACCCAAAATACTGAGAGTTCTTTAAAGAACAAAGCTGCTATGCCCCTCTGGGGTATTTTTGATTCCAGACAACATGAGAGGAGCAGTAATATGAAGTAGCTTATCCACAGTCTAATGCTTTATCAGGTGAAGTCAGAAGTAAGATTCTTTTCTGTTGAGGTATTGAGAAGGTGGACATCCCAACATAGTCTTCATTCATATTTTATCATTGCATCATATAAACTCAGTGGCCTTGTTTTCAATTGATACTAATGTAAATAAGGTAAGAAGGAATTGATTCACAGTGGCCAAATATCACTGTCCAAGAAACCTATTTGTGTTCTTAACAGATTAGTACAAGCTCAAAACATGTTTTTAATGTCTGTTTAGGTTCAGTGCATTTTTTTCCTCCAGTTCCTATCAGTCCTCTTAACATTAACTCTTTATTTTTTGTCGTTTTGTAAACATTAGTCCTTCAAGTAAAACATAAATCATCTTCAGGTCTAGGGAAGCTGATATTTGTGGTGTAGAAGTTTGAACTGTTACCAGAAGCCACTGACTAAGTCTGGAAAGACTGTTGCCCAATACCTCTGATTATAAGTGATAAAGAACGCAAGAGAAAAATTGGTATTTTGAGGAGTGGATTAAGAAGGGTGGCAGAAGGGAGTACCTGTTCCACAAAGAAACAGGTGAGTTGGCAGCAAAATAGACCACACACTGGTGATGAGGTATCGCAGGATGCAACTGGTTTGACTGCATTTAAGACTAAGTATTTGGTGTCATTGCGTATTTATCAGCCTGAGAATGACGTCCTGAAGTTAGGAAGTTGCTATGTGAAAGAAGCTCTTGCTGGTTACAAATTTGGCTGTTTTTAAAGATGTTATGAATTACACACTTTGAAATAGGCCTACTTGTTTTCACTGATGTTTAACTTAAAAGAAATGCACTTCTGAATGTAAAGAATCCAGTAACCTTTCCTTTCACTTCAAGGATATGCTCTGCCCCAAAAGAAAATTAAGGAATACTTACAGAATATGATGCATTCTTTTTCATGTCCTCCATATAGACATTTATCAGTAAACCCTGCTTAAAACATTTAAACAAATCTGATTAATGACAATATCAGTCACTGTTTTTAAAGATGAGCTGTAGAAGGCATTTACAGTGTGTAGATTATTCCATTAATTTCAAAAGGAGTAAATTGATAATTTATATCACTGCTAATTACAACAGTAACCTTGCAAAGTTTAAAAGTCTGAATAAGTCAACAAAATGTAATTCAGCTTCTGAAACAAGGAAATTCAAAGCCTAACTAATTTGAATCAGATCAGAAAATCTAATCTTTGAATCAGTTATTATCAGAAGATAATTTTGTGCATTTAGATTGGTTATACCTGGTCATTTTTTTGTTGGCTTGTTGGCTTTCTTGCATGCTTTTGTTGTTTAGTTTGGACTTTTTTTTTTTTTTTTGGCAGAGGAAATACATGTATAGTATATACATATAGTATACAGTAATCAGCTGCATAGTCATTCATGTAATACACTCACTATATGTCATTTCTGATATAAATCCTGTACTTTCTAAATTTACCTGATTTCTGTTCAGGTATCCATATTCCCAAAATGATATTTGAAAAGTCTTGATCCCAGATCAGTTCCAAGTGTTCTTTATTTATACAGTCAAATTGCTTAAAACTGGTTTCTTCTTCTGTCTCCACAAACTGATATGTTCTTCCTGGAAGCAAACAATCTTCCGTTTGGACAGTTAAGATTCATCATTTCTAATTATTGCAGGGCTAAACCCAAGATATGGTAAATTTTGGTCTCCTAAATATTTCTGTTGTTATTCTTAAACCTTACAGCCACCATAAGTTTTTATGAACAGAAGCATTTTAAATACTTACATGAACATTGCCTATATAGTTTAATAGTAGGGGTGAATATACTAGGAGTGCATACTGACAGAAAAATTGGCAGGAAAAAATTTGAGGAATAGGGCTTTTGAACTTTTCCCTCTTCAAAAAAATAATATCTCAAGATATGCACATTTGAAATGCTGGTATAGGTATTACATGTAGTCAAATCCTTTGTGAATATAGTGTTAATTTTCAGATCAATTTGATTAAGCTTTCATCCTTTATTATAAGCATTTCAAAATTATGCAATGGCATACCAAAATTCTACAGGTGAGTTTCTCATTGCAACAATATCAAGGACTCAGATGGAGGAACACTAGGGTTAAGATTCACAATCCACCCTGATTAGTTTTATCTAATTACTATTACTTGAATCCTACTTTAACAAAAATAGATAATAAAATCCCCAAACCCTTAAAAAGCTTATAATACTCAATAGAATGTTTTACACAGGCTCAAAACCAGTGAATTTAAGTGTTTTGCATTATGGAGTTTTTATTTGAGCTAATCTTTAAATGTCATTAATATCTGCAAACTGATTCAAACCTGAAAATATGTTTCAAGAACTACAAAGGTATATATCTAGAAATGGTGACCCATAGTACAAATATTTAATTCTGCATAATTGTAGACTTTCATTTATGAGATAATTTAAACATTCAGTTATGAAAATTGCAATTAAAAATGCACTCTGATATGATCTAAATGAAATTCTTTGCTGTAAGAGTGGTGAGGCACAGGAAGAGTTTGCCTAGAGGAGCTGTGGCTGCCCCACCCCTCAAAGAGTTCAAGGCCAGGCTGGATTGGGCTGTGAGGGACCTGGTCTGGTAGGAGGTGTCCTTGCACATGGTGGGGGAGCTGGAACTAGAAGATCTTTAAGGTGACTGCCAACCCAAACCAATCCATGATTCTATGAAAATGAGACCTATAGGAAAATTCAGAAACATATTTAACAGAAGAAAAAATAGAACTGCAGGAGTGCATCTTTATTTTAATTTGCTAGTTGTTCCTTTAAGATATGTATGAGATGTTCCAAAATCATAATTCTTTCTGACTATACTTATCAATCAATAAAAATATGTGCATAAAGGAAACCATGGCATTTGACAGTGACCATTACTACCAGTAATATCAAATGTTTCTTAATCTTTTTTAGATCTCTATCCTGAGACAAAACAACAGGATGTGCCTTGGAGAAGAGTAAGTTAAAAAATTCTTTGTCCTTGGTATATTTTCATTGTAATAATAACAGCTATTTACTGTACATAGAATTTCAGTGAAAGAAATCTGTTATCCATTTCTTTTTAAAATACTAAGCCAATCCCATTGCACTGTTTATGCAGATTTAACCTTGATTTAAGTAACTTTTTCATGAGATTTTATTCAGGAGTAAATTTTTATTGAGTACATTGAAGCTTAAACATTAAGAGTTTTTGTAAATTACTCTCAAATATTTAAGCAGCAACAGACGACACTACTAGATTACTTTGTTCCTTCAGATAACTTTCCTCTAGAAAAGACAGTTGAAAGAAGATGAGTTATTCTTAAGAAAAACAAATTGTATGTGTCTAGCTACCTGTTAATCACTGAGTTTCTGTTTTATCTATGCCTGAAATAGTTGTCTTCTCTGTAGTGCTTGGAAAGTTGCTTTATAGCAAAGCTTTTTTCCATGAAGTTGTGGAAAAAATTGCATAGGCTTAATATAAAATTTGCATATCTCTCTCTCTTTCATATAGCATACTTAACTTTAAATGGAAACACTTTCCTATCCAATTTTTGTATTGTTTTACATTTTATTATTTTGTTTGGTATAGCTTTGCTTTATTTCAATAACAATAGGTTCAAATCCCAGAGACTCAGTGGCATAGCTTGAGCAGAAATGTATCTGTTAACTGCTTGATATTGAGGGAAAGATTAACAAAAAAGTCTTTTTTTTAAGTAAAGAACCTGTCATGCTGTTTTTCAAAAGCAAAATTAGTGCAATGTTAGTAATACAGAGTATCAAGTGGTATGATGCTGCATTACAATCCTGGCTGCTAATCTTTATTTCTATATATTAAAGATACCATAAAGTCTGTTGGAAAAAGCAAAGTTACTATAATCGTGCAGTTATAAAAGAGAAAATGAGCACACCTGGAATTTTGTCTTTGGTTTGGTGAGTTTAGGACTTGGGTTTTAGAACAAAGGCTAATCCCAGTCCCTAAAAAAACAGTTCTCTAGTCAGGAAAATGTGTCTCATTTCACTGCACACACAGAAGACACAAGAGGGCAAAGGAATGACCAATACAGGGAAAAGATCATTTGTGCTGGCTCCTGGGAGAATCTTTTATTTTTCGTTTCCCCAAATTTAAAAGTAATCTCCTAAAGCCACTGAAATCATTTGAGGTATATCTTCAATTCATTTCAATTGTCACAGTTCCGTTACGTTCAGCACAGTGATATTAATTTTCATCGCCTCACCGCTTGAACATAAATCTTTATTACCTCAATTAATGAGTTTCATTTTTCCTTTTCTTTGATGTGCTTTGTGAGAATACAGTATACTTTCAGTCACATTTGCAGGGCACTCTAAGAGACATTTGGTACACAATCCTCAATATGGTAGCCATGGTGCTTTCAGGCCTACTGAGTATTTGTATTGTACTCAATGAATAAATGTCTTTTTGTTCTGGAGCTTTTCTTTAGTACTCTAAGTTGTATCCTGATAATGCACCAAGATCACTAGATGGTTAGAAATAATGTTTTAATGGGAGGAAGCAAGACAAGAAGGAAAAATGCCATTTTCTTACCTTAAAGTTGTTATGTTGCAAAAATTGAATCATTCACAAGCAGTGTCTGAACAACACATTTAGAAGTCAAGTGGAGAACTGATATTTTCCTAAATTAAGATATTTTCATACAGAAAACTATGCATGCAGTTTACATCATATGGTTGCAAGCAACACTAGCAATATACTTCTAACAAATTAGGAGGTAAAAGGGATATTGAACAGGAAGATGTGAGTATTATGTCCTAAAACCAATATTTTGATTCAAAATGCAGTAAAATACTTTACCCATTCAAGATAAAAACTGCAGCAGTGTTCATAGAATCACAGAATAGAATCATACAAACATTTAGGTTAGAAATGTTAATGTTAAAACCTTAAGATTACCAAGTCCATTAACCTGCCATAGCACTGCCAAGTCCACCACTAAACCATGTCCCTAAGCATCATGTTTACTGATACTACCAGGTGAAAGCAGATTCACTAACTTGCAGATTACTATTCCATGCCAGCAGAGGCGTCATTAGAACAAACATGTCCAGACCAAACTGAGATTACAGAGTTAAACTAACATTATGTTAACAAAAGTTGCATGATAATTTTTGCACAATTGCAGCTCACCAGGTTAATCCTGGGCTGCACTTTAATGCAAAGCGCTTTAAGAAACAAAACAGTGGTTTTAATTAAGTCTGTATAAATTCTTTAATATTCGTCAGGATGATTATAAAAAATTAGCTCTAGAATATCAGAGAACATGATGATGAACTTCCCTATAAAAACCAAGCCTTGTCTTTTTCTGGAGATCTCAGTGGATAACCTCAGATTTTTTGTTTGTTTGTTTGTTTGTTTGGTTGTTTTCTTTTTACATAAAATAGCACAAGACAAATAATACAAAATGTAAAATAAAATACAAAATAGGCCACATATATTTTCTGAAAAGAAGAAGTAAATCTCCCAGAGGGCAGATCCAACTAATACAACCCAGGTATTTAGAGTGTATTTATCCAGTATTTTCAGCTGGAGGATGGAAACCTCCCTTTCTGTAAAGACAAAAAAAGCGCCTTTCGTTGTATTAAGTAACTAGGACAAATACCTAAATGCTTTGTAATATATGTCAGGAAACTCAGCACAAGGTTTTAATGTTGAGGTATTTCTGTAAAATGTATGTTTAGAGACCTACAGACAGTTACCATTGTTATAAGATATGACATTTCATAACTGCATCATGAACAAGGTATCTCCTGCACAGCTTCCTTTCACATATGATCTGCTGATGTCCACATAAAATCCTAGTCATCTTTCAAATTGATCAATGCACCAATTTCTTCATTTCATCAGGAGAGATGAAATGGTAGGAGTGAAACTAGCTCAAGAATATCTACTAACTTTACATGTCAAGTGCTACTAAATTTATTATACATATCAGGTTTCAGCTGTATAAAAATCCATCTATTGTCAAAAAGTCTTATGGTTCTTCCTCAAAGGGCTGTTTTCATTTTGTTGCCTTTATGACCCATTCACTTTGTAAAAATAATAAAAAATAATACATTTGAGTTTGAGATTGCTTGGTCTTGCAACTTAAGGCAAGTTATTAGCTTGTGTACAAGATTAATCTCAGCTTTTAAAGTTATGATGGCTTCACAGTGTTTCTGTAAATTGTTTCATTATTTACTTTTACCACATTGCAGAAGATTGATAGTGTGATGGCAGTAATGTGTAATTCTGTGTGGATCAACAGTTGGTACTAGAGGTAAATTTCTGAATTAACAAACTGAAACTATTGGCATTTAATGTAATTACCATTTTCATAGTGTTTTGTAATTACCATTTTACCATAGTGTCAAGAAAAATGTAGAGAAAAACCATGACAGAATACTCATATCCTCTTGTATGTAAATTCATGTCTGAGGTCAGTAAATGAGAGGTGAAGGATCTACCCACAGATGGCTTCTGTGTCATGTCCGGGAGAGAGATGTTGCAGCATTGTCTGGTTCTTAAGGCCAGTGGTCAAGTGCAACTCTTGTCTGCAGCAAAACTGAAATGTTTTCTGACAGTCCTAATGTTAGTTATGGCCAAAATTCCAATTCTGTAAATTTTAAACTGATGGAAACATCTCTGTGAAGTCTGGATATGAGGAGGTCAGATAAGAATTTAAATGCTTTTATCTGGATAAAAGCATTATCTGATTGTTATCTGATGTACTTGAAGATCTGCAACTGAGTATTCATGTTCAAAGCACATTAAAAGATAAGTAGTTAGTAATGTATTATGAAGAAAAGTAAGACAATATAGTGTTTTGTCCGAAGAGTAGTGTTTCAAATACAGTAACAACAGCAAGAAGGCAAAGTGTGGAAGTTCGGTCTTAATGATGACGTTTGCATAAGCACCATAACATAAGCTTTAGTTGATCTCGCAGAAAATAACCATGCTTATTTTAAGTTCTGTGCTGTTTTTCAGGTTTTTTATTAGATTTTTTTTTCTTATTGTGATGTTCTTTTAAAAAACAAGGAAACACTAGGAACACAATAGTTGAAATAATCATCAGATAAAATTAATTTGATACAGTTATCAGTAGATAAGTGGAGACAAACAGAATGTGGTATTTTGCCTCTGCCAAAGAGATAAACATTTTACTTTATGCAATATAAACAGCATTATTTTCCTGTAGTGCAGAATTTTTCCTTGTCATTCTGTTATTGTGGATCAGACTGCCAATTTTTTTCTTCTGTGGCATTAGTGTTTCTCAGGAATTATGTTTACTCAGGAATGACTTCTAAATTGTTTGTTTTGCCAGCCTTGTATTACTAAGGAAGACTGTTTTCAAACACTTCACTCTGTGTGTGATTTGAAGCTCGATCCCAAGAAAAAAGAGACACCACTAATCAAATATTAAAAAAAAATCTGAAATAATCTTCTCTATTTTATAATCATAATGGCAGGAAGCTCAATATTTCTGCTCAAACAAAAAGGCTGGTATACATATTTACCAAAGGCCTTATGATGTTTGCAGTCGACTTTGCAGAAGACAACATTTATAAAACCTTTACAGTGTCTGGCAGGTGCCATGGATTCTCCTGGGGATTAGTTTTATTCTGATATTGTCTTTCATTTGAACTTCAAACGTTTTTTCTTTTTTTTTTAGAGACAGATTTTTAATAAGTTTTGAAAACTAAAACCTTTTTTATTTTTGTCATTATAATACCTACTTTGAATTTACTTATGGGAGATAAATCCCAGTAAATCTAAAGACTGACTATGCAATTTTTAAGAGGGGGAAAAGAAGACAAAGAGGGATAAATGTAGTTTGAATCACTGAAAGAACTAAAAGCATGAGCTGTGCCATGTTTGTTTTTCGGGGTTTTTTTTCACTTTTTCTGTGCCCTGAATAAATAAAAGGCAGGTATTTTCTAGTATTTCTATTTTTCAATATCTAGTCTCACAGAGACCTGTTGTGCTACAAAACCACATAATGTTGTGTTTAGCAAGACCTAATCTTACCAAGAAAAATCAGTTCAGGATTTCATTTTGAAGACGAAAATTAAGATATGAAGAAGAGATACTTAACTGATATTGCTTCTTTGTGAAGCCCCACAAGTTGGTGAAAAATGTAGATTCTCGCTTTATAGATTCTAAATTTTGGGAAAACCCAGGGAATTTAGGACTTAAATCAACATGGTGTTCAGAAAGAGGGTCATTAGAAAGATACTTATCAATTGTTGCTGTTTTGATGCTGTTTGGATTTAGAGAATGTTTTTAATTTAATAATACACCTTTATGTAAGGTTAATGCAAAACTAAAATGTAAAAAAATCTTTAAAATGTCAATACCACAACTCAGGCTCTCGGACAATGTTAGTATTTTGAGAAACAGGATTAGATTTTTATTTTTTTTTTAATTAACTGATAAGCACTTTTTTTCCCTTAGTTTCTGAGAGGGAAGATTTACAAGGATTTTTCTTCCATCCTCTCTGGTTTACCACAACTCTCTTGGGCACTAAATGAAAAGGATGTCAGCAGATTTTTTTCCCCCACTTTTATTTTCCTGGAGCAGATAAGAATCTCCTCAGAACTCAGTCTCTCTGACAGCTGAATAGAAGTGTGTCCACATTTTTGCTTGTTTGTCATTCACTCTAGGAATCTTTGATAAATGAAACTCGTGTCCTTTTAGCAAGGCTTTTATCTGTTTTCTACTGAACCATAGACTTGCAGCTCAGTCCCATAAATTTCAACACTGCTAAAGTTTCCAGTTAAATCCTTCTCACCCAGCATCCCACTAGGATGTTGTGCCCAGTGGATTCCTGTGTACTAGTCCAGCTTCTGACTATTTCTGCTTAGAGGCTAAGAACAATTTTCTCATTGATTATAAGCATTGTTGCCCAAAACTCTGCAGTTAACTTACAAGTACAGAAGAGCTATCCTCTTAGGGCACTGAGCTTTGAGAGAAATGAAGGGAAAGTGAAAAGTCCAAACTGAAAAACAAAAGCTTTGGTTTGACTTACAGGTAGAAACTAAAAATAGTGAGTTATTAATATAAATGTATTTTTCACCTCTCAGGAAATTCTTTGTTTTTTCTTATAAATTCCTATTCAACTTCCATGAAGCAGGGTTTATAATTTCACAACTACAGTGGCAGAATGATGCCTCATGACTTTCCTGCATTTTAGAGGGTTATACTCACCTTATCAAAAAGCCTTGAAATATTGTTAAAATCTTTTTTTTTTCTTTTTCTTTTTCTTTTTTTTTTTTAACCATTATACAACACAGAGATCTTGAAATGTAAACTGGAGGGAAATACTGACCTATGGCCAAATGTAAGGCAACTATTTCAAGATTTTCTCTGTCATAAACAATAACATCTGTACTTAAGGAATAAACCACTACCATTCTGGATCCTGTACAAATCTGGGAAAGCTAGTTTGGATTGCCATTATATGAAAGAGAATATTAAGGACTAGTTCAGGTCAGGATTAGAGGGCTGCTGAGGAATACATTTGGTGCAGGTTGCTCAGTTTGGAAGCTGCTGAATGAGCTCCGGGTTCAGCTCTGGGAGCTAGGATGTGAACTGTGACCCTTTGCACAAAAAAAGGTGTGCCGGCACTTCTGCATCAGCAGGTGACTGGACACTCAGAAACACAGCAGGGGCCGAGGTGACTGGACACTCAGCTGGAAGACACTGCACAGACTGAGGGTATAAAAGCCCAAGGATTCCTTCTCTTGGAGTCCCTCCCAGGAGGCACTCAGCTCAAGCTTTTATTTTGTAATTGTATCATAATTAAATTATTTTAAGGACCTGGACAGGTGGGACTCTGCTATGGAAAATCTAGGGTTGAGTTGATGTGGAAATGTTGTCTGACTGTGCGAGGTGTGGGGTGTAGCTGTAAAGGGGTGTAGTCCCAGCTCTGGTGCTGTGAGACAGACTGCCAGAGCAGTTCCTGGATGGCTGGGCAGGGAAATTTCCTTAACATGGCAACCCCTCATCTGCCTTTCCTTCCATACTACAAAAGCACCCATGAAATGGAGGTTATCATGTTAGTTTAGTCCTTTTATAGTATACAGAAACATAACAGACATTGAAGAAATAAATACTGGAGAAAGTTTTTGTGCCTAGGAGCTCACTACAAAATAAAGAAATGAGACAATGTAATAGAATGTGAACATTCATATCTTACTTACAGAAATAACTAATGAAATGGAAGATTTGGTTTATTTTTTTTTTTAACTCAAAGGGAACATTTTCCCTTTTCTGACACCAATTAAAAATGTAAGTTCCTCCTAGAATATTATCTTCACTTTTGAGCTATTCAACATTGAAAAGTAATGAGTGAGTGAAAGAGAATCCACAGTTTATTTTTTTAATGTTATGAAATCTTATATTGTTAAGGGAATTCAAAGAGAATGATGGTACATAATATACACTAGAATATATAATATACTCTTTCTGTTCATTTTCCTACATGAAGTACTATTTGCATTAACTGCTCATTTTGTGCATAAAACTTTTTCATACTCATTTGAAAGAGTAACTTTACAGAATCTGGGGGATTTCTCTTATCTATAAAACCAGAAATATTTTCAAAGCATGCTGCGTAATTAAGCATGGTCTTCCCTACCTGTGTAGAAATGCAAAATCAAATTATGTTTTTACAGGTGCTTCTCCAAGCCTTTTAAAACATTTCCAAGTCTTTCTTACAACTAATGATTCACCAATTGGTCTGCAATTTCCTGGTTTTAATTT
Source organism: Trochalopteron elliotii (assembly GCA_024734555.1). NCBI lineage: Eukaryota > Metazoa > Chordata > Aves > Passeriformes > Leiothrichidae > Trochalopteron > Trochalopteron elliotii. The sequence continues at coordinate 96,532 of JANPWX010019536.1, read as the reverse complement.
TATTTCTCTTTATCTTTGTTAATGAGAGCTCAGATCTAGAAAATGTCCTCCTTTTCAGAGATTTATGTTAAAAGTCATGGCGGAATTCAAGTGTAGGAACTTGAGATAGATTTAAATTCAGAGACAAAACAGAAAATACTTAAGTTATTTTGTCTCCTTAATTCAGTCTGTAAATTATGGGAGTTTTTGCTGTATGGTCTCCAGATTTATCTATAGTTACAGCAACCTTCATAACATGATTTCTGATCTAGCATTTGTGTTTGTGTGAAGAATTGTGTATTGAATTTATATAAAAAATAAATTTTAGTGGTCTAAGTGAACCTGAAAAAGAAAATGAAAGTGGAAAATGGAGTTGGTTGATTATATTATTTGCTCAATTAATAGCTGCATTCATTTCTCGAACAACAATATTTTTTTTTAAATTGGTTCTATTTCAAAATAAAATTTAAAGAAATACAAAGTAGAGAAAGTTCTTGAATGACTGAACAAAAAGAAAGTCTAACTTCTGAGTTTTCTTTACAGCCACATGCAGTCAGACATGGTAAAGGCTTGCTGAATTACATTCTTCAACATTATTCAATGCATAGTAGTCCCTGCATTACTATGAGTAATAGCATTACTGAGCAGCAACAGATTTAATTTCTTTAAAATAACTTTAATTCTAAACAATCTCATATTTGTTATTGACTTTTTTTGAAAGCTGTGCATAGTTCAGCTAATATATACTTCATGTTGTACCTTTTATCACTGTAGTTAATTTCCTGTTTTGGTTGGACTTTGAGATGTCTCATATCCTTATTCCTTTTTGGATGCCCTTTTAAGAATACTTTTCTCTTACTAATCAGGCTAAAGTTTTCACTTCAACTCTTTCAATAAATCTTAATACAAAGTTATTCAGATTTTTTTTTCTATAATATTCTATATAATTAAAGACAAAATCTGCGTCTTCTGATTCTGGCCTGCCAAACTGATTGTGGTGGGACTTCATTTGGTATAAGAGGTTTTCCCACTTGAATGTTTGTGGAGAATAGAGGTGATAACATGGAAATCAGTTATTTGCAGAACACTGGTGGATAAATTTAATTTACAGTGCTCTCCAGTTTTTTAACAATTTCTGATTATTTTTTGATAATCAGTTGACACTTTAACTTTTTGCCATTAATTGAAGAAAAATAATTAAAATATGATATAAAAATCTTCTATGAGGAAGGGGAAAAGACAGATAAGAAAAGCAAACATTCCTGCATGGACCATTTACTATAAGTGGTGTGCAGTTGTTTTGAATTATGCAAGGTTGAATCTGTTGCAGGACACTGAACATGAAAATTCCCTTAATGGCTCAAATGCCCAAGAGCTACAACATTAGATTTCTCAGAGCAGTGAAGGAAATCTTGTGGTTGATATAATATGCGATATTTCCTCAGACACAATATAAAGAATTTTCAGAGGAGAACAATGAGAAAAATATGTTAATAACTCTGGGGATAAAATGAAAGGTGTTAGATGTCATATTACACTACAATGGGACAATGCCCTCATTAGATAATAATCTAGTGGTAAAATACAAAAGAATTAAATGTCAGGGACGATATAACACACTGGGAACCTTTAAAAAAAAAACAAACCAGATCGTTACATTAAATGTAGAGTGTTAGGAATAGGGATTAATGCATTAATATTTCATTGTTGATTATGTCGATGGAAACCACTACAATTATCTAAGCCTATGCAGCTGGGGGGCAAAAAGGCAAATTCAATTAAATATTATTTAAGAAATAATGCACAACTTTAGCAATTTCACAATATGATGTTTTGCTCTATGAAATAGTTTCCCAGGAAATAAATTACAGATTGTATGTTTTTATGTTTTCACAGTTTATAACTACAAGGTTTAAGGTCTGAAAAAACCCTTTTCTTTTGTTGAAATAAATTAATTAATAAAATTGAATTTTATTGAAATAAATATTTTAATAAAAATATATTTAAAATATTGTTAGTATTAATTATTTTTGTGCTTGCACAAGACTTTCAGAACTTAATAAAGCCTTTGTTTTACATAAAAGATAAAATCATAATCAGACAAGGAGCTGGAAGTTTCTTTTTGGATTACACAGAATAGAAACTACGTTCTGAATGTAAAAATTACCTTAACAGGTACATATTTGGCATGCTGATAGAAAGTATTCCTCTAATATTATTTTAAGATTTCTGATATCTCAGTTTCATCATATAAAGTGTTCTGTAGCTATGTTGCTGTACCACTTTATCCTTTCTTAAACTATATGTAGTGAAGGCTTTAAAAATCAGATTTAGTTGTTGTCCCAAGAAATATATAGTACATTAAAAGTGTTATAGCGATTTCAAAAAAGTGTCCGAAATTTGGATATCACCCCATACTAAGGACCTTTTAAACGTTTTTCTGTTGGGTTGCATAGTTTCTAAATCTTTTACTTCCTGCGATGTGAATTATTTTACTTTTTTTACCTTAGGTTTTTATCTTGGGTTTGAAAGTAGAAAACTAACTTCTTTAGATGATCTTTAAGATCCCTTCTAGTACAAACCGTTCTATGACTCTACGGTTCTCTGGAACTTGCTACTAGCTTACACTCATACAGGTCAAGCTGTAGTGGAAAAATATCCACTTTAATGACTTGTTAGGGATAACCAAACAAGATGGAAGCTGAGGGAGGCATGAACTTTCTATGGGCTTCCTTTCCAGACATACTTTCAAGAGTCACCTTGATTTAGATAACTTCATTTTCACTGATTTCTATGATGAAAAGCTTTGCCGTTTCACTTAAAATAAAATTTTAAAAAGTCTCTTGAAATTGTGTTTTAATTGCATCAAAAGTCGTAATATGTTTTAGTGATTGTAAGTTGTTGCAACGAGGCAGGTTGGTGGAAATGCTGCAACCTTCCTCGAAGCATCTCCTTCAGAAGCCACGTGAAGTAGGGCCACAGGGACAGTCATTTTAAGTCCATGCACACACCACAGATAGCTCAGTGGAGGAAAGACAGGAAGGGCCTTTTGGATGATAAATTCCAGTGAGGGTTTATTCCAGCATGCCGAAGGGATCAGGGACAAAAAGACCCCATCCATGTGGTGCTCGATGGTTAAGTAGAGGTCAGGAACCAATAATTTGAAGGCACAGGGGAGGTACAAAGGGCAGGGCAGCAACCTATAGAGGGGATGACGGATGAACAATTGGGGTGGGCAGGGTTAAGTGACCAATGAGGGAAGCAGTCCAAGGTAGATTGGCAGTAGCTCTGCAGGGCACCATGGGGGAAGTCCTCTCTTTCAGCGTAGGAAGGGAAACTTTATGGTAGATCTTTCCAGGGCTAAGCCTGGAAGTTTTCCTGAGGGGATTTTAGGGTCCCACAGTAAGTTATTCAGCCAGCTTGAGTATATACATCTTTTTGGTCAGGTTATTCAGTTTTGAAAGCGTAAATCCTGGTTTTGTTCTAGAATGCCTACTTAAAATGAATAGATAGGCGATTCAGTCCATAAGAAACAGTATTGCTAACAAAGATGCAGACAGTAGTCCTGTTTCTGCATCAGTCACAGTTTGAAGATCTACTTCATAGGCACTGTAATACCAGACACTTTGTGTCAGTAAATGAATGTAGCCTCTCACAAGGTAGAAGTAAACATACCTCTGACCAACTTTGTCCTCCTTCTTTGGAGTGTGCCACAATATAACAGCCCTCCTGGAAGAAATCTGAAGACAGTCAATTGCCCATTTTCATGTCAAAGCACTAGCTTACATCCTCGATGTTATTCAAGAGCAATAAACTCTAGAGACCTGTTCTACTTAGATTATTTTCTATAATTTTTGCATGTAAATATTTGCACTGGTGTGAAGGCAATCTTTCAGACTAAACATACAAACTTGGCTACCAAAGGAAGAGGAGAAAATTTTCACTGAATAAAGAAATTGTTGGCTAAGAAATTAAGATTAGATTTTGAAAGGTAAAATGAATTAATGTTTTTACAGCTTATGCAGGCTGGAAGAGTTACTAGTATTATCTCCTGCATGAGAAAAAATGTAATACTTTTAGAGAACTGTCTGAAAACTCATATCCACAGCAATGCCTTTATATTCTTCAAAGTGTAAAAGGGTGCACAAGCACACCAGCATTATATCTACTAGTTTGGGAGAAATATTTTGGAAGGAAAAAGATCATCTTTTTTTTAGTGGTTTTAGCCTGAAGAATATAGTCACGCTGTTCAAAGTAATGAAGAAGGCATTTTTGGAAGCCAAAGGGTCCCAGGAGGATTTTGGTCTTGCCCATGCTGGTCCACTTTTAATTATCCTCCTGTTTATTTCTGCTTTTTGTTATATCTCTTAATGCTATTGACAGGGCAATCATGATTGGTTCTGTCTGGTTAGACTTTATGTATCTCATTTGTGCATATGTGTTAAATATGGATGACAGAAAAAGAATATGCATAATCTCAGAAATACTTACATTAATAACTGCTATTGATGTGTTGTGTTCTGCAGCATGTAATTATTTTTGACATATCTTCAACTGCTATCAGAAGGAACTGATATATCTTTTATTTGCCCCTAGTCCAACTGATCTTATCATATAAATTTGCCCTTGCCTATTGAGGCACTACTGCAGTTAGCATCTCCCAGCTGCAGGGCAAAAACATGGCAAAAGCCTGATAATTCTAATTGTTTTTCATGCATTAAAACATTTATTTCCTGCATCACAGAGAGAGGTTGACCAGCTGGTGATGCTGTGCCTGATTCACTGCAGGATATCACTGGTCCTCCTGGCTGCCAGGGCACAATTCACCACTTGTTAGGCTGTAGAATACTCTTCCCTCTTTGGATTAAGATGTTACATGGTGATATTCTGTATTAGGAATGATAATTAAAAAATGGGACTGCAATAACAATAAATTTTAAAAAATATATTCTCCACATGGTTCCACTTTCATCTCACCAGCAGCTCCTGTGAGTCAGCCTTGAACACTGAGTTGCTTATTTATCAGTCTGTAATGAGATGTCTTTAGACAGGAAAACCCTTTTTTTCCATTTATTTTCTCTAAATGTATATTTTATTTTAATAACTTAAATTAAAAATAAACCTGGAAGCAATTTTGTGAAATGTTAAAAACCAAAAACATAGAAAACATTACTTAATCAAAACCACAAAAATCCCCAAAATTACACAAATAATTGATTTGACACAACCGAGGTGGATATAATCACCTGGAATGGAGGACAGCTGAAAAAAAGTTGCAAAAAACAAAAATTAATCATTGACCTCTTAGATTATATCTACTTCCTGTTAGAAGTTGCCAGTTAAACAGGTGTGGTCTTATACTACTTTATTTATAGGCACATTTACAGCAGGTGTCTAAGAAAGCTGTCTCAAGGAAACAAAAAAACCTCAAGAAAATCTACAAGAAAATAATATATTTAAAATAATTGCCCATATTCTTGATAAAAGAGATGGTGGTGCTTTTAATTGTGTTGTTAAGAGCAACACAGTTGTTACCCCAACTAATATTTCAGCAAGTGAAGGCTAAACCTCCTGGAACTATTATCACAAAAAAAAATCAAAAATATTTACCTTTGCATTTATGTCATTCTCAGTAAGCATAATTACAGAAGCAAGGAGTAGAACTTTAAAAGTCAATACCAAAATTCACTGCAAAAAGATTATCAGCAAGTGCTTCAACTTTATAATTTCTCCTCCGTTATAGCCCATTTTATTCTGAAATATAAGCCCCATTTTATACAGACCATATACTCAAAGAAGTTGCTGTGGGGTGGTTCTGCTTGCTTTTAGCTAGCTGGAACATCAGGAAAGTTGTGGGGCTTTGAGATTTTGTTTGAATTACAGAATTTGTTTAGTCAGAAATCATTAAGAAAAACACTAAAAATGGAGCCTTGAAATAAACTGAGATAAAGAAAAGCCAAAAAAAAAAAAAAAAAGGCCAAGAAAACCAAGTCAACCCCCAACAAGAAGAGTTGTTTGAGTTTTTTAATTTCCATCTCTCTGATGTCTGTTTGTAATGAGTGATTTGGGAATGAACATCAGAGTTTATATCATTCAATATTATATATGGTTTTCTTTGGGTTTATCTCCATTTTTGTGCTGAGATTAGTAGCCCTAGAAATTGAAAGCTCCAGTGCAGTTTGCTTTCTGAAAAGTAGCTCGGTTGCTGGGCCTCTGGTACAGACTTCTTTCATTAAGCCTGCAAGATCTCTGAATGGGTGATTGTAGTAAACCTTTTACACTTCCTGCACAGTCTACACAAAACTGTCAAGGCCCATGAAGGCCTCAGCTGTAATGTTATTTGTACAGCACTCAAGCAGATCTGGATCACTGTGTGTGTAATTGCAAATGATGAACAGTTATACAGCAAGATACCTGTTATTCACAATTCTAGACATATTTCAGGTGTATTCCTGGTATCTATTTCCAGTCATGGGACTTTAAACTGACCAAGAAGTCAACAATGCTGCAATGCAGGAAACTCTGAACTTTCAGCATGGGCCTTAGTCTCTACTGCGTGTCCTTTCTGTCACTTAATTTGACCTTTTCTTTTAATTCCAGCATCATCTTCTCACTTCTTTCCTGAAGAAGTCATTCAGTTAAGAATTTCAAAACAATGGTTATTCAAATTTATCCAAGATATGTTGTTATGTTTGAATGTTATTCAAATTATCCAAGATGTTTTCTGGTTCTGCCAAGATTGTGTAGAGAATAACAATTCTAATAACTGTTAGTGGAAGCTCTGACAGAAGGAATGTTCCATTTCTTCTGAATAGCATCATTTCTGTAAATCTGTTTGTCCAATGGTTCAACAACATTCACCATTGTCAACACAGTAGATGGGGAAAAAAAATCATGTCATAGAGGCAGGAATAATTATCTCTGGGTAGGCATGAAAATAAGTTCCTTAAATCAGTTTTGCTACCAGAGGAGGTGCTGAGGTAACTATGCCCTAAAAGCACATGTCTTAGTGCAGTCTATTACAGTCAGTCATAAGTAGTCCAGACAACAAACATCTAACTCTGTTCAAGCTAATGACTGAAGGTAATATGAATTTTCTTGAGCTAGTGAAAATGTCAAGCATATATAAATTAAATGTAGGTGAAATGTATCACTGTTCTTGGGGTCATTCAAACGTTATACTAATTTTATTGTTTCATCATTCTCAAGATCTTAATCAGAGCCAAGGTAGAAGCCTGTGGCTTCACATACTACCTTGCTTTAGAATTTTGGTGTCTACCACCTGCTGCTTTTGTGCTTCAAAACCCTCTGAAATTTCACATCACAGAATTGTGGACTATTCTTCATTTGTTCTATTTTTAAAATAAATGTAGACCTTTAATACACTTCTTAATTATATGCTGTTACCCTTTAAGTAAAAAATGCTTTTGGATCTTCAGTAAAAGGAAATAGAATTTATGTAGTATTTTGACCTTTATTTCACACATCCATATTTGCAGATATAGCAAGTGAGAGAATTTGAGACTCAGCTGTTCTGTCACAACAGGATTATTGTGATGTTGCTGTACTGCCAATTCTTGACTCCTGGTGCTTAAAGTTCAGAAAACCAGCTCTCAAGTTTATGCTGTGATGAAACAGTCAATGTTTATTTCTGATTTTGTGCATGGGGGAACTCTAAGCTGACAAACACAGATAAAGATTCTGAAGTCCAGGACAGCCTTGATACAAAAGTTAGATTCACCAAGTATAAATATAACACTCCAAGGCAGACATCCACATAGCATAAAGCAGCTTAAGGACCTGATGAATTCCCTAGCTCTGGCATTTTCTATGTATTATGACATACAATTTCACTAGATGAATAACATACCTAAATGGAATGGTAACATTTCTGATATTTTACCCAACTCGAATTTATTTTTTATACTAATACATGGTGCTATAACGTTTTCTATATCCCTTTCATGTGCTCTGTGTTTTCTACGTTAAATATAGCAAAATTCCATAGATCAGAGCAAGTAAGAAATTACCAAATACAAGGTTTGGGATTTTTAATAGGTTTCAATGAATTTGCCTTGTGAGGAATCTGGATTAAAACACCTATTCCTGGTACAGTGAAGCTATCCTTTTGTCTCAGAATGTATTTTCAAATTGTAGTTAATTAATTTTCGTAGCTGTCTGTCCCTTATCACTATCTAACTTTTACACAAGGCTTAAAATTAATATGTTTGTGGAAGATATTAGCTTCATAGAAGTGCACAGACTGAAAGGAGAACTGGAATTCAGAATAAATTAGATTTTTTTTTCTTCATTCTGTCTTCATAAAGCTGCGTTTTGTGAAGCTTTCCATGACAACTGAAGATTCATCTACAGAAACAACTCATATCCAAACCAAAAAACCTCAGATTTTTTACTCTTCAACAAATGGGTGCTCCTGCCCTTAGCTTTAGGGCTTTTTTGTGTGTATCCTGGAATATTTATTCTCTTCTCTGGAAGTGTTACAGATGACAATATCAAGCAGTTCATGTGCTCTCATCTCTTTTTTATAAATGAAACATCTGGTAATCCAAAAGAAATCATTCATCACTGAAGCAATAATTGTTTCCAACCACTGCAAGGCAGACAGTCCCACTCTCCTAATCATCTACTAGATTTTCAGTTGCTTGCAAAGCCAAAAGATTTTTGCATAACTGTACCTACCCTCTATCCAAATAAAGGGAAACTCTGCTCTTATATGTAATTATCTGTCAAAAGCTCTACACTCCTATAGTACACCCCATTCCTCCCTCAGCTAACAGCATTGGTCAATATATACTTATATATGGAAATTATTTTTATTTTTTAGAAATACACAGAAGTATATATATGTATACTATATATGTCTAGATTTTATGTTATATACACATAATACACAGAATTGGCAAACTAGCAATATATTTACATGTAACAATCATATGTATAGGCATCATATTATTTTAGGATACATATAAAATCAGCAAAATAACAATGCATTTAGTTTTGAAGAATACAGATTTTACCAGATTGTTCTAAAATAGTATTATGTTTTGTATAAATCCTATAAATAATATAGGATTTAAAATTAAAGCATTTTAATATTTTTAATATTGTATACAACATACTGTTAGAACAGAATATCCCCATCAAGTATAATAGTTACCTGTGGCAGTGAAGTGCAGCCTTTGGAAAATAAAATCTTGGAAATTTTCTAGAGTTACATTTTAAATAAGACCTCTCATATAGTATGAAGCTCAGATCGATTGACTTATAAAGTGTTTGTATATATGTTATCTTGGAGGTTCTTTCTTTCTTTACTCAGTATGCTAGTTGCACTCCTGCCTTTTTAAAATGCTGTGAAGTATCAAATTGCTTTTTACTAAGCACATCAATTTGCTGTACCTAAGTGATATATTTTCTTTCTTTTTTACTTACATAGAAGCAGCTAGACACAAACTGAAGAAAAGGATCCTGAAATGTCAAATCATCAACAATTCCTGTGTAAAGAAGATCTTGCATTTTAAAAAAAGTCTTAATTGCCTACATCTGTTTCCTTCTTGAACAATACAATACAGATAGAATGTTGTGTGTCATGGGTGTAGTCTGCTGCTACCTTAGGACTGCCTCACAAAGGGCTCTGTCAGCCAGTGTCCTAAACAGGCTATAGTCTGCTCTCTGAGAGTCTGAGTCCAGAAAGGCTGGACATTTTTCAAGAAACAGTTTCTACGGATGCAGGAGAAGGCCACCCCCATGTGCCAAAATATAAGGTAGTTGAGAGGAAGACCAGCCTGGGTCTAACAGAGACCTTTGCCTGGAACTCAGGAGAGAAAAGGAGAGTGCATGACCTTTGGAAGAAGTGGCAGGTAGCTCAGGAGGACTACAACAATGTCATGAGATTATGCAAGGAACAAATTTGAAGCGCTAAAGCCAAAGCAGAACTTCATATGGCTACTATTGTAAAAGATAATCAAAACTGCTTCTATAAATACATTAGCAACAAAATAAGGGCCAAAGTGATTCTCTGTCAATTACTTGATGTGGGGGGAACATACTGACAAACAATGTGAAAAAACTGAGGTACTTAATGTGTTCTTTGACCCAGTCTTTAATAGTCAGATGATTTTTCTGAGGGTACCCAGCCCCCTGAGCTGGAAGACAGGGATAATGGGCAGGATGAAGCCCCCAAAAATCCTTGAGGGAATGGTCAGTGGCCTGCTACACCACTTAGACAGACAAAAGTCAATGGGTCTGGATGGGATTCACCTGAATGAATTGAGACAGCCAAGACAAGTGCTCACTGAGTAACCTTCAACAATTTATTTTCTCTACAAGCAGATTGATGCCAATATAAAATAATGAGTTATGATTAGTTTCCAATATTTTATGCATCTGAATGAATAAGTTTTCCTCTACAATGTACTTGTTAGAAATTAGGAAGCTGAGAAAGAATTAATTTCTGCATGTGAAACACATCATTTCCTGAGCAGAAGTGAATGGTATTGTAAAATCTTTCATGTTGGTGCATGGTGACTAGAGATCTTATTTGTCTCCAAGTGCAAGATTTCTGAAGCCAATTTGCTGACAAGGCCAGTTTCCAGAACTGTTATAATTAATGAGGTAGCAAGCAAAGGATGTTGATTCACTTCCCTAAATACTAATTCGAATTATTTCTGTTAAGGGAAAATATTGAGTATTCTTATACAGAAAGGAGAGGTAACAAGAATAACAACCCCATCAGCAACAGCAGCTATAAAAGAAGTGCTGTATCTCTAAATTATTGCTGCAAATCCAAACCAACAATTATTCTGAGAATTTTGGTTATAGTTTACAGGGGAAAAAAATTAAACAAACAAACAAACAAACAAACAAACCCAAAGTCAAATCAAAACCACTGCAACAAGAATACTGTCTCACATGTCCAAAAGACAAACACAGCCATGGATTTAGTCCTCTACACCTATTTTGGTATTTCTTAGTTCTCATGTTTTTGACAGTTGCTGAAAAGCCACGTATTTATTCCTTACATTCCTTCTTTTCAGCTATGTTTTTGTACAGTAATTCACTTTTTGTAATTTAATGATCATATTATTCAAATTTATGCTGGTGATATTTGTTCAGTGTATACATGAAAATGAAGTATTTGACTTTTTGTGACAAGATCTGATGATAGGTATCTAGACTAGGAATGCCATAATTTGGGCTTCTGAGTTGGCAATATTGTGAGTTCTGAGACTGTTAGTAATTGGCACTCCCCTCACAATTTCTAATGAAATATCTTGAAAACCATTTTGTTCCCTACAGTACTATTGAACTGCGTCAGGACTGGACTTCAGGATAAGAAAACACTTATAAAAATGCATATAAAAATACAGATTCTGGAGTATGTTTTAATACAAGAAACTGGTCACTTTATGTCCCCAGTGGAATACTGTGACAGCTACAGCTGATCTGTAGGCTGCACAAATAAAATTGGCCATAACAGACCATAGCTTGACTAGCCTAAAGAGTTAAAGGGTAAAAGTAAACAAGCCCCCAGGTAAGACAATCTGGTTGGATTCAGACTCAAACAGGGGACTCCAACCAATCCCATTCAAGACTGAAGGCAGACATCTAATTGGCCAGTGAGAGGGGCGGTGTTAAGATCTCAACCAATCAAATATTCAGGCACTGGAATTTTGAAGCCTCTATAGCAGAGGACATCCATCAATAAACTTTGGCTGTTGTCTCATGAGCTCGGTGTGTTCATTCACGTGTCTGTCTCCAAAACTGCAACAGATTACTATCCTAATAATCATTTGTTAGGACTTCTTACAGCCTCTGAAATAGTCACACTGAAATTATAACGTTTGTTCTATTGGTATTTGGCCCATTAGCAAAATTTCATCCACCATTTTTATTCATAGAGAAAGGCTTCTCTGAGGTATCTCTAAGTGTGGTCACAAGTGAAATTTCCTGTATTTACTATTCCAATCTATAAAAAACAATAATCTCATGAACTCACATTATGTCCATTTATGAATTTGTTTTTCCAGTAAATGGGGAAAAAAACCATAAAATATTATAAAATTATTCTACTTAAATTTATAGTTTGTCTCTTCAGCAGCCACCTAAATGTCAAATACTGAGTTCTGCATTACTACAGAGGAGTAACTGTTCAACTGTGAACTTTCAAAAATATTAGTAAGAATTACTTTGCAGAGACAAATGGGGTCTTTTCATCAGTAGAAACCATTAAAATTTTCAATAACTTTAAGATCGCAATGAAATGTAATTTTTTGACTGCTACTACTATCTCTGAAGTCAATAAAATGTGATTTTCACACACAAAAAAAGGATGATAATAACTTAGCAGTAAATAATAGCATCTTATTTTGGCTCAGTTTATTTTTTTTCTAAATAAACCATTTTTGTGTCATACCACAGAGTCACAGAATGGGTCAGGTTGAAAGGGAGCAGAGCATCAAAGGAAAGTAAAATACTGTCACATAGTAAAGAAGTTCTTCCTGACAATCAGGTGGAACTTTCTTTGCATCAGTTTCTCCCCATTGCCTCTTGTCCTATTGGTTGACATAACTGAGCAGAGCCTGGATCCATCTTCTTGGCACCTTCGCTTCAGATATTTGCTCAAAATGATAAGGACCCCTCTTATTTTCTCTTCTTGAGGCTGAACAGGCCCAACTCCCTCAGCCTTTCCTCGTAATCATCTTTGTTGTGCTCTGCTAGACTCTGTCCAGGAGCTCTGTGTTTCTCTGGTATTGAGGAACCCAGAACTGGAAACAGCACTCCCGATGTGGCCTCACCAGGGCTGAGTAGAGTGACAGTATGACCTCCCTCAACCTCCTGATGGTGAACTTCCTAATGAATTCCAGGATACCAATGACCTTCTTGGCCACCAGGACACACTGATGGCTCATGGACAGCAAACTTGCTGAGGAGGCATCTGCCCCTTAGTCCAAGCTATTGATGAACAAGTGAAATAATTCTGGGCCCAGTGTTGAACCTTGGGGACACCACTAGTGACAGACCTCCAGCCAGACCCTGCACTACTGATTACAACCCCCTGGCATCTCCCATTTGGCAATCTACCTCACTGTCTACTCATCTAATCCACACTTCCTGAGTTTGCCTATCAGGATGTTGTAAGAGACACTGTCAAAAGCCTTGCTGAAGTTGACATAGACAATACCCACTGCTCTCCCCTCATCTGTCCAGGTAGTTGCTATATTGTAGAAGACAATCAGATTGTTCAAACATGACTTACATTTACTGAATACATGCTGACTACTCCTGATCATCTTCTTGTGACAGAAGATGGATAGAGATGACCTTCACAAAGAGGTACTCCATCACCTTTCCAGGGATTGATGTGAGGCTGACTGGCCAGTTTTCTGGGTCCTTCTTGGCTTTTTGGAAGACCAGAGTGACATATGTTGTCTTCCAGCCCTCAGGCACCTGTCCTGATAGCCACAACCTTTTAAAGAAAAGCACATCTATGCCATCTCTCTCAGGACTCATCCCATCAGGCCCCATGGATTTGTGGATGCCAAATTTTCCTCTAACCCAATCCTCCTGGACCAAGGGAAAGTCTTCCTTCCAACATTCCTTTACCCTGGTCTCCTAAAACAGAGATTCCTGGGGACTGTTCTGGTCAGTAAACACAGATGAAAAAAAGGGCACTCAATAACTTCTCAGCATCCTCTGTAAGTAGGATTCTCCATCCATTTTTAATGGTCCCACCCACATATGCTTTAGTTTTCATTTCTAAAACAGTGTCTTCTTATTTCACAAGTTGCTTAGTTTGAAGGGGATTTTTCTCTCTTTAGTTAGAAAATAAACAAACTCCCCCAGACAAATGAAAATATTTCTGTATAAAAAACATATTTTTTCAACAACTAGAAACTGTGAATGAGCAGAAAATTCCAAAAATGCCCTCTAAACCTATGTGTTAGTGTTCCTATGACATCTCCCCCTCTCCCACGCCATAATTGTTATTTTAATTCAGTTTGAAAAGCTTAAAGTTTAAGTCAAAGCTATGCACCTTTCATTTTTACTCTCTGGGAAGCACATTCAATCAAGTCACCATCAGCTTCATAAAGACATGTTCAAGATTTATGAATGTAGTGTGCTGGTGTCTCTCGTTTGGTGATTACACATATCCCCAAAGTTTAACAGTGTTTACTTAACTCATGGTTATACAGGGTTTGTCATAAATAACATTTTGCGTTCAGATACTGATTATATTTTACAGGGAGATATAGTGATGAGATTGGTAACCTACATGGTTCCTAACAGTAACTTCTTTCTTCTTTTATATAGCTTTGGATTTTTCTGTTTCTTCTTAATAACTGAATTGTGCTACCCTGACATTCTTGTGTGGTAGTTTGTGAGAGAGCATTTTGGTCCTTCTCTTGTCTTCTCTGGATTTGTGCTAGCCAGCATCTCTTATATTTAGGGCCACAGGCTTTCTCTGCCTAGCTCTCTTCAGTGTGTAGGCATTACAGCAGGCCTAATTGAACCTTATCTTAAAAGTATTCAGCCCCTTGCCTCACTGAGAGATCAGCACTCTCTGGAATAAAAGTGGCTTATTAAACCACAGTGAACAAATAATCTTCAGCCATTCTTTTCACCTGGAAAGAATATTTTATGCATGTAGCATAATCTTTAGACAATCAAATAAAGCTGAACTCTCAAAGTAAAATTGAACTGTTCTGGACACTCAGCTCAAAGACCTTAGTCAATAAAAAGTCACATTCATTTATTCTGATAAAATCTATCTGAAATTATCACTTCGCCTATCTAAAGGTTAGAAAGTAATATCTGTATTATGTCATATTTATAATACTACCAGTTACACCTGTCCCCTAGAATGTTCAGTATCAAAACACTCAAGCCAAAGCCAAATAGGGTGAAGAAACAGTAATAGTATATTTCCCTCCGTGAAAGTCATTTAAATTTCACCTGATGCTAGACTTAAGCAAATGATTTGCTACATTAACCAAATATTGTTACTTTTTTTCAATTTTTAAAGGCATGAAATGTGACATGTGCTACTTAATAAAACAGAGGCAAAGCTTTTTGTTTGTATTAATATAGATTACTTTTGTAAAATGAAAATAGAGACCATAAATCAAAATAACTCATGATAATTTTCTTGGTTTACAGTAATTTTTAAGTTTTATTTTTGTTTTTTGCTGTTCTATATCTAGGTTATATCACTTATGCTTTTACACTTAATTTCAAAATTTATGATACGCGTTGCTTAAATTCTGTACAATACTTCTAAATGTATTTTCTTCTCTCCTCCATGGCAGCAAGGCTTATACAAGCAAAAGCATTCCTTACTACCCCTAGTAAGAATGTTGCCTCCAGAAAATAGCTTAAACGGTCACTTAATTTTCTTTTTTTTTTTTTTTTTTTTAATATGAAGAATAATACAATAAACAAATAATTCAAATACAAGACTGCTAAAATCTCTTTGGAAAAAATATGTGGAGAAAACTTGAAAATTTTGAGGATAACATTGGTTTTGGTACTTGGTGCAGGTCAAAATTCTGCATAAGAGGTACCATCTTCCAAAGGGAAAATCATAAGAAAGTTTTTCTGGGTTTTGGAGGCATAATTTTTTTTTGCTGTTGTTGTTGTTGTTATTTTATTTTGCTTTAGTTGGCTTTAGTTTTTTAAATATATATGTCCTCTGACATATATATGTATACATTTATAGGCAGAAATATTTTGTGTGTTTTAATTCCTGTTTGCTCTTTTATTGATTTCAGTAATTTATTTAATACACAGTTGGCATCAGATTTCCATTCAGGAATGAGTTTCATTCATATAGTAGCAAATGTTGTATGACAATGTAGGGGACTTTTCTTGAGAAAAAACTCACTTTTTAATCAAAGACTTGTAATGCAGTTTCACTGTGGTTCAGACAGCTAGTTGGCTTTATATCCATGCTGCTATGTGTTTAATTTATGTGGGTTGCCATATTTATGTGTGTGAAGACAAGCTGCAAGAGTCATAAAAGGATTGTTATAATTTAAATTACAGGGATACTCCACTACTAATTTTGTTTTCTAATTCTATCTTATTAACAACAACAACAACAACAAGAAAATTATCCTGCATTCCTCACTTTATGTCATCTAATCAGGGAAAAGGGCTTAAACATTGAAACACAACATGTTGACTCCTATAAACTACTGTGAGGGTTTCAGGTCAAAACCGGGCAGAAACACCAATTCATGTAGTGGTTTCAGGTTTGCCAATGTCTGTATCTGAGTCATGGCATCAATTAGTGAAGTGGTTTGAGTGCCTACTAGAATTATTCACTCCTTTTCTGCTGTGAGATAGGATTAGCAGAAAAGCAAACCAGGTTCAAAACTTGAAAGGGTATAAAGATAGGTTTATTAACAAAACTACAAGAGAGAAAAAATTACTAAGAATCAGAATAAAACTTTCAAAGCACTTCCCCTCCCCTACAACTTTTCTTTCCCTTCTCATGGACAATGTATAGAGACAAAACTTGGAACTCAGGTCAGTATTCCACCTTTAAAATAGTCTTCCATCAGTTCATTTAGAGAGAGAAGTCTCTTTTAGTCTGCTATGGAAACTTCCCACAAGACAGACAGTTCTCTTGTGGCTTTTAGCTCCCACAAAAGCAGCTACCTGGGAATCTGCATTTGCAAAGTCCCTCCCATATCACACAGCCTTCCCACAGCTGTATTTATGGGCCATGGGGTACCATTTTAAGGATGAATGGTTCAAAAGCAGAGGTTCTCTTTACCTCTCTCTGAGATAATTACATCTCTGGGAATAAAGATCTTCTCTCCCTGAGGCAAGTCTTCATCTCATCTCTCTCTCTCTGTTCAAGCTTCTTATGAGATCACAGCTACTTCAATATTTACCTAGTCCACCACAAATACCTTTGCTCGTATCTATAGTCTGAACACTCTCATATCCCCATCCATGCCTTCCACCACTTAGAGGCATATTTTAGTATATCACAGTCTCTTACCATGGCTTATAAGAGAATTTCAGCCTAAATCCAAGGCATCTTCTTGTTCTCTTCTCATCTAAAACACGACTCCTTCTTCATTGACCTTAATGTCTCTATATTGTCTCTCCTCATGTCCTCACTCTGTCCCTTTCTCTTACTCGGAGAGGATTAGTGCTTTGCAAGATTCATCTGTCAAGGAAGGAGTGGATATTTCTCCCAGACCTGCAGAGAGCATGATGGTTCTTCTGGGCAGTGGCTGAAGGTGGCTGGGTCAGGCGGCACTAGGCTGGGCCAGGATCTCGGAGGTTCTGGCTGCTGTGGGGCTGCTCTGCATGGCTGCAGAGCTGCCTCTGGTGGGGGAGAAGTGGCTGGGATCCCCAACAGCTGCTGGGGCTCCTCCCCTGCTTTCCTCTGCCTGGCAGCTGCTCGCTCTGATGGGGAAAGGCTTAGCAGAGGGATGTTAACACTCACTGGAGGCCCGATCCAGCCGGGACAGGGCCTTCTCTGCTCCCCTCCCCTGCCTTGCAGCAGCCGGGAGCCCAGCCCCGACACGGCATAGGGGATTCCCGGGAAAGGGCTTGGCTGTCGACAGGGGCTGCCCGGCCCAGCCCCTCACGACAAGGAGGGAGCCCAGCCCACTTGTTACCTTCTCAGGCTGGCAGGAAAAGAGAGCTTTTCCCAGGGTTCCTCTGATTTTAATCTGTGTGACCACAGAGGCATACCTAGCTCTTTAATTGGTTCCACAGGTTGTCAATATTCAGAGCTAATCACTGACTGGTTTTGCCACAGCTTTTCTTTGATCAACGCAAAATAACATTTTGCAGAATCAGCACAATAACATAAGCTAACCGTAAGAGAAGCTAAGGAGCTCTAAATGTGGTGATATTTTGTATGATTATTGCCAACAGAAAAAAATGGTTGGGAGGTTAATTTTGCATGATAATCTTAACAACAATTAATTTACAAATAAACTAGCTGTTTGGATTATCTGTATCTTTGGACTGTCTGTATTTTTGGAGAGAAAGTGATTGTCCAGAGTGTGGTATAGACAGAGGTTAATGGTATTCCTATTTTTATGGTAATACTCTGCAACTTTAGATTTATTCTTTGAGTACTTCACTGTGATTTTTAAATAGATCAGAGAAGCTAAGTCTGGAAATATTTCCAGACTGCTTTGCTGAGGTATGTGCTGTAGTTCTGGATTACCTTTTTTCCACTGGTACAGGGGGTTTGAATTTTTTTTTTTTTTTTTAGTGAAATTGAAATTGTGTATCATTGAAAGATTAATCAAAAAAAATACTACTAGTTCACCACCAGGAGTAAAAGATAATCACCAAATGAATGCTTTCACCATGAAATTTCTTTGGAAATTTTTCTCAAGGTCATCTTTTTTGCTTTATTTTACCCACACTTACAAGCTGGTAGATGTGTACTTTTTTCTAGAAAGAATGAAAAATGATGCCTACATGGAAACTAGAATCTAGTATTAGTCAGATCCATCAATAAGGAAGTTAAAAATAATCTAGGAGAGTTTTTTGCTGTATTGGGTATCTGAATGTGTGCATGTGGAGACTCCAAGTTTCAAATCAAGGGAAAGACAAGAATGGTCAAAGAGTAGAACCTCCATTTCAAATTGCATTAAATTGTGAAATTCTAAACTCCTGGTAGACTGAATGATGAAAATAGATGGGGAAAAAGTCTTTAGTCAATACTTCTGTTTGTTCTTTAAAGATGTGCTCTCATTTAGTGTTCCCTTTCCTTCCTTTTTTTTCTTTTTGCATGTGCCCTCAACTTGAAATTTCAGATCAGAATATAAGAAATCATTTGACTGAAATTTTATCTATATTCTCGTTTTAATTATACAGTAAAACAAATCTGTTAACTGCATCCATTTTTTAACCATGTTTTTTTTTTTCTCTGTATCTTATATTCCTAGCCCAGAGTATATTGGAAAACCATAACAAAATACATTCAGGAGGAGAAGGGGGGAGGAGGGAGGCTAGAAAATCAATAATATATATAAACATCAGAATTCAATGGGTTTTCACGAGTTATCTTATTTGTAAGTGTTATGCAGTGATGTGCCTGATTTTTCATGGTGAGAATTATGGACTATTGCTATCTTACTTTAGGGTATCTGATACATCTGCTTTTTTGCACCAAATTCTTATATTAGACACATGATTTTAGTATTTTACAGCTTCCTTTTTCTCAGGCAAATGTCTTAAAATGCTAAAAAGGATTCTGATAGGAAAAAATATGAGATCCTAATACACAAAGACACTTACCTGAGTTTTTCTGCTGACCCAGATGTGTTCATGTCAATGATTTTGGATCTGAGCAGAGAACAAATCTTTTTCAGTATAAACTTTTCTCCTTCTTCTTCTTCTGTTTATCAGTTTCAGTTTCCACACTTGTTTGCTTCTTTCTACATTGTTCCAATAGAGATTTATGTGGGATTGTCATGTAAACCAGACAGCTGACATGACTGGAGTAAAAACCAGTAATGCAGTTCCTTTTTCTAACTCTTCTTACATTTCTGTATTGGTGCTACCAATGAAGTCTTGCCCTGAAAACAATAGTTTTGGTTCAGTTCAGGAGGCTGCCTCCATTTCAGAGGAGCTTCTTAAACTGCTTTCTCTCTGACTGAAATTTATCCTGAAACTACACCTTGAGTAACTCTTCACTTCTGACAATAGTGTCCTACTAAGAAAAATAATCGTGAACTTGATTATCCACAATTGGATCCGATGTAGTCATTTTTCTTACAAAGTAGTTGTAAAAACCTTCACTAATGGTCTCACAGCATTTGATACTTCTGTTTTCTCAGCAGTAAATGGTGGTACAATGTGTAGCTGTAATAGAGAATCAAATGTATTGTGTTACCACGTGCTATGCAAGCCACAATACTCAGGTTGCATTGTGTTCCCTTCTCCTGAAAAGGAACACATAATTTGAGATTTACTGTACCAAATTATATCACTTTGAGATTCTGATTGCTACATGTAGAGAGCTATTATTTGTATGGCACAACAAGCAATCAGCTACTGAACAGCATCATGTGTACTGATGACACTACTAATACTGAAGCACATCGTAGAACTGGAAATGAGCGGGAAATGGAACTGGACTACATTGCTTTTTGTGAAATAGTCTCTAATTATACCTTTTTCTTCAATTTAAAGCATGAACTTCTGAGCATGGGCTCATCTACTCAATTCCTCCCATAATTAAATTAATTTTTATAGAAAAGGATTAACGATACATTTCCAATTTCAGCTGAATATTAATTTAGTTATGGTAGTTCAGCATTAAGGAATGGGCAGCTTGGGAGCAAAGAAGCCATTATGAAATATTATCTGTCATATGCAATTCTATGGATGTTTACTGAGCAGTACTTGACCTAAATTACAGCTGAGTACATAAGATGGATTTCCAGCTTTTTACAAGGTCTCCCTGTAGCAGGAAAAATAAATGTTCAGGCTCATTCCCAGAAGAAGGAAAAAAAAAAGGCATTGGAAAACCATTATTTAGAATTCTCTGTCTCTCTTTATTGCCCTTCTGTATTCACAGATCCCATAGCGTTATTGTGATTCAAAATATCTTCTTTGAAAAGCTTTTGCTTTTGACTAACATACTGGTAAAGTATGTGACATGGCATGATATTCTTGTATATGATACATTAATAAAGCAAATCTGAAGAAATGCCAATATTGGTACAATTTTAGTTCGACTGTATTGGCTGCATTTACATTTGTGTTTTTCAGCTAAAGAATAGCTAGAGAATATTTTTGTCTGAGAGATGACTTTCAGATTTCGTTCATTTTGAGGTCAAAACTAATCTCATTACTAGCAATTATTTGACATTCCACAGTGTTTGAACAAAAGTAACTGAAAGGGGCAGTTAGTCTCATAAAAATAAAAAAGATGACTATTTAAATTGTAATTTTACAGTTAAAGACTGGAATATGGCTGTAGAAGGGGGCATTTTTAGCTGCAATTGTGTCCCACCTTATAGAGAGAGTGAAGAAAATAATGGTCATCAAATCACAGCTTTTCTCAATTTTTTTTCCCTGTTTCTTTCCAAATCATACTGATTTTTTCACATTTACACCTGGTTTTGAGCTTAAAAAATTTGAGTAGCCTACACTTGATAATTTCACTATCTAGATTTTTTTATTATGCCTTGCTACTTTCAGGAATAGTTTCTAGTAACTCTGACTAATAATGTCTTAGCAGTGTGTTGGCCAGTGGCTATTCTGTATGGTTACCATGGAGCCTTGCTGAGAGGAAAAAAAACCACCCACTTAGTGTTGTTTTTATTTTTTCTCTCAGAGAACTTCTAATAAATAGTGATTGTAGTATCCTTCTGGTTTCTTACACACAACAGAAGTTTTTCTTCCATAATTCTTTGCTAAGGGTTGGAGGGAAGAGAAGTCACTAATGGGCCTGAGCTGTAACAGCAATAGTCTGTGGTCTGGCATATCATCTCTCTTTTTCTCTGAACTGCTGTGAAACCCATACATATTAGTGAGACCACAGTAAGCAAATTAGTCATGCTATTAATTAGAAAAACAGTTATCCAAATAAACACATGTTCTCTTTTGTCTTGAAATAATAAATGTACACCCAAAGGCTTCCATTACAAAGTTTTGGGGGTTTTTTTTCCCATTTTTGGTGAGAAATTCCTGATTTTCCTTGCTTTCCTTTTTTCCCCCCTGAGAAGTGGAGAGATATTTTGATATTCCTCGAAGATTTGTATTATTTAGGAGACCCGAAAAAATAAATTACTCTGAAATAAAGCTGAAATTGTGTTTAATAAAATTTATGGGCTAATAGAATCTGAGTCACACCACTAATTATCCTTCCATAGTAGGCAGAGCAGTTAGGGTGAAGAGACAAATGACATAGGTCACTTTGCCTCTTTAGTTTTGTCCCTACCTGTTTATGTTTCTCTACATGTCCCTGCTGGAGTATTGAAGGTCTACATAAGGTGTATTTTTCTTTTTTCTTTCTCCTTTGCATTATTTTTGCAAGATTTGTAGCTTTCACTTGATTCTTTCTAGTGATTATAATAGATCTCATCACAGCATTTAATACTGATATCTATTGAAATTATTTTGGGAAGTGGACTGTATCAACTTATTTCACTGAAACCTACAAAGACCTACCTAATTTCATTCATCTTTCTTCCTAATTTATTCATGCCTTTTTGAAACTACTGGCAGTTTTCAAGATGATTAAATGCAAAAAATCTTAGCTGCAAAGAATTTCTTTCAAAGAATAACCTTGAAGGACGTATAGCTGTAAAATTTCACGTCATCCCATACAGATTTGTCTCCTCAGAACCGAAAAAAACCACTGTAACCTACGATTAAATGAGCAGGTGGTAGAGAGTTTCTGATTTGATCATGTTGCTTTTTTAGACAGACTAATTGTTCTGATTTATGATTATCACCTGTATTTCATGGGTGCTTGCTTCCAGCTCTAATTAATGGATAATATTTGACTGCTGCAATGTTAACTGTTCCTTGAATTTCAAGGAGTAGAGGAAACATGGTTGTTAGTAAATAGAGGCTTTGGTTTATGATCTTTTTTTGTGTTAGAAATGGAAACTGTAATTGTTTGGGGTTGTTTTTGGTTTTCGGTTCGTTTTTTCTTTTGGTTCCTGTTAGTTTGCCTTAGGTTGGGGTTTGTTGGTAAGATATAAAATTTCATACAATCTCTGAAATAAGAATATTAGGCAATGTGTGTAGTAATGATTGTGATTAAAATTATTCAGAAATTATCTTTAGTGTAAGAATATATTATATTAAAACTTTCTCATATAAGACTATTTGACATTATTCAGGGCATAATAGATTTCTTACATAATTTGATTATTTATACCTTGTCACTATATAATACAAAAACACAGTTCTATAAATCTCTTGGTAATGTTTCTATGACTAATGAATTCCTTTCAAAGATATATAAAATCGTGGTCTGAAAATTTAAAGACATGGAGAATCCATCACTTCCCTTTGCTATGTCACTTCAGTGATTGTGTGAACACTAGGTACAGTTTTTTACAGAAGCTCTTCTACTCATGCTATGAATAATAAAGAAAAAATAGATTACAAAAGAACATCAGTCTTACAAAAGTCTATATTGTTACAACAGTAAGGGCAGTGCAAACACAAATATGAAGTAAGATTTTTTTAAAATACAAAATTACAATAGCACTTTATAGTACATTAAATATAATGCATAAAGGAGAAGAGGTCAGAGATCATACAGAGGTGATAGAATGAAGAAGTGGATGAATATTGAAGTGGTTTTTAATAAAGTCATCCAAATTTCATACATAGTTACAAGAAAAAACAGAACATAGATTTCAATTAAAATTGAATTCTTTTCAATGAGGTTTACTTGAAACTGTTGCTAGAAATACAACTGGAAAAGTTGGTAAGACTTCATGGTTTGTTTTAAATTATTTTAAGCGTACAGGATGACATTGATGAACTATTTGCAAAAAAAACTAAAACAACAAAACATAAAAAAACCCACAAATGAGGAAGTATCTAATTGATTCTGAAAGGTGCTTTTCTGGGTTTTTTTATATCCAGGTTCCCCTAAAACTGTAAATTTCTGTACATCTTATCTTTGACCATTCACGAGTCATTCTTGTTACAAACTTCCCCACTTAAAAGCAAAGTTTGCAGTTGACATTACTGGTACATTTTCTGTATCTTTCAGACTTTGTGTAAATATTTTCAGATCAATTCCTCAAATTTTCTTTCTGATTTGCAGTTTCTATAGGTAGACAGGTTTTCTGCATCAACTGACAGGTAGTTTTTAGCACTTTACATTGGCACTAAATCCTGACATGCCTATTTTATGCTCTGGTCTCCAGTCAGACAGCTGTGGCCTGGGTGTGAGCCTTCAGTGCAAAACAGAGATGTTATTGCAACATGCTTATTGCATTCCCCTGGAAAGCATAAAATCAGCAGGAACATTGCAGTGACAAAATTATTACTACATTCCAAACTTCACAAAGAAAAACTCTCCATCTGGTGAAAAGAACATGGTTCCTTGTACTAGAGCTCACCGTACCAGAGTTGATCTGCCTTGATCAAATAGATGAAACTTGGATAAGAATATCATCAGCAGGCTGCAATCACACTTTACTATTGTTATAGAGACTTATTCTATGGACTGGGGCTATAAAGCTGCAGTGAAAATGTAGTGATTAATTTTGAAGTATTACTCTATGAAATACATTTTTAAATAAAGTGTATTTTGAGCTACCCAAATAGATCATATTTCAACAATTTAGTTTCCTGTAGATTTGCCCACAGAACAAGTTAAGTATTTTAGAAAAAAATATGCAATCTTTCAACATTTCAAAATCGTGAAATATTCTAGCTTTTCATTAGGACAACAGAGACAACTTTAGCCTGTCCGACTTTGGTTAAGTCAAGCTCCTGCTAACTTGATTCATGTGCTGCATTAGTGAGCTTGGCCTTTGCTGACAGGAAGCAGAGGCAAACAGGTTTATTGAGGTCTATTATGCTCCCATTAACCTACAAATCAGAAACACTTTCTGTCATTTTAAGTGTTCATATATTGAATTCAGCAACATTAAAGTTGACCACCTCTGCCCTTACTAACATATGTCATTATAATCAAAAGAAAATGTCTAAAAAGCTGGAGTGCTCCATCTGTAACTTGCAGATCAGGCACCCCTTGGATTCATGGGAAGCATGTCCTTATGGATATGAATATTAATGCTTTAAAATGGTAATCTTTGTGAATAGTTACTGTGCCCCTTTATACCCTTGTTTCCTTTTTGAACTTCAACATTTGTTTGATATTTCCTAATTATATCCTTTCTGTCATGAAACAGACATGAACATGGCCCTCTGGTCAAGGCTGCATTCAGGTTCTGTAGCCTACAACACTGGCAAGAAAAAGTTGTGGCCTCAAATTAATTAGAGTGTGCCTTATAAAAACAAATCAAAAAGATGCATAAAGAGAGTCACTAAAAAAAAGTGGGCATCCTGAAAGTTATTTTAATTTATCTACCTCTTTTTTGTTTCAATAGTTATTTCTATTGCTTGTCAACCTCTGTGTTCCAAGTACATACGTGAGTGTATAGAATTGGTTAGCAAATGGAGAAAACAGAGTCTGTGTTTCTGAATAGAGCTGTTTCTGAAAATTGGCTGGAGGAAATTACTTTGACTTTACTTTTTCCTCAGTTGTGTTGCTTTTTCATGCCCAGGGGTTTTTTTATCATCTGGTGGACAAGTTCCAGAAACAACACCTGAATCTCAATCACGTGCAGGTTGCAATTTTCTTAGACTGTTGGTTATTTTCCTTTTTTGTAGAAAAGATGTAATTATGTGCCAAATTACATTGATCTTGTCAACATATTAATACTGGACTTCATGTTTACCCATGCTTTTCTTTTTGAAAATCAATAACCTTAGAAACATAATGATATTAAAAGTTACACTGTGAAGTATTTAAAATATATATTAGAGAAATTAGCACAAGAAAAAGCCAATTCCAGTCTGATTTGTTTTCCATCTGAATTATGAGTCCCCTATCCCTCAAATCCTGAACCTTCACAGCACTGCTGCATAAGAGTACTATCTCTGAAAAACTTCACAGTGTGGATTTTGCAGAGTTGCTAAAATTGTGGTGTTTTTAGAGCAGAACACATTTTTTTCTGCCTGCAACATATATAAAATTCTAACAAGAACACTGAAAAAGGGGTCAGATTAAATCATGTATGAATTTTAACTTAAAATCTTCACTGTAACCATGTATGTATAAGTACAGAGTTCATACAGGTGACAAGGCCAGGGCCCAGAATTCAGGATGAAAGTGGAAAAAAAGCTGTCCAAGCCAGCAATGTACCCTTGTGGCCAATAAGGTGCTCTTAGATGCTTAAGGAAGAGCATTCCCAGCATTCCTAGCATTCTCAATGTTATCCTGCAGTGCATCAGGAAGAGCATTGACAACAGGTCTAGGGAGGTGATCCTCCCCCTCTATTCAGCCCTGATGAGTCGACATCTGGAGTGCTGTGTCCAGTTCTGAGCTCCTCAGGACAAAAGAGACACTGAGCTCCTGGAACAGCCCAGGGAAGGGTGACAAAGGTTATTAAGGGACTGGAACATCTCTTTTGTCAGGAAATGCTTAGAGAGCTGAGGTGTTCAGCCTTGAGAAGACACCACAGAGAGAACACCTAATCAGTGTCTGTAAATATCTGAAGGGAGGGTATCAACAGGATGTCTCTTCTCCTTGGTGCCAGCAATAGAATAAGAGGCAAGGGATAGAAAATGATGCACAGAAAGTTCCACCTGAAAAAGAGGAAGAACCTCCTTACCATGCAGGTGACTGAGCACTGAAACAGATTGCCCAGAAAGGCTGTGGAGTCTCCCTCACTGGGGATGTTCAGGAATTATCGGGACACATTCCTGCACAATGTACTCTGGGATGACACTACTTGGCAGGAAGGTTGGACCAGATTACCAGCTTTGGTGCCTTCCAACCTGTCCCATTCTGTGTTTCCTTAACACTCTGTGTCAAGGCTGAACATTTTATTATCTTTTCTTAATTAACAGAATTTAAGAACAAACCTATTAGCTAAATGGAGGTAAAAGTTTTAAAAGGCATGGGGATCACAATACAGGAATTTCTTATGTCTTGTTACATTATTTTTATTCTGTAACTGGTGAAAAAAACCTCAGTTGCTGTGCCAGCACTTGGCTTAAGATAAGATTTGCATTAAAATGCATTTTAGGTTCACATTATAGCACTTCTTTGCTGTTACACAGGGGCTATTGAGGAAGGTTCTCTCAAATTACAAATTCAGCAGTTTAATGAGTCTGTCAAGCTTGTCAATTGTCAAGTAGAGAAAATGGATAATCATCAGGAAGAAAGTTCAAGGTGATGTCTTTGCTAAGGTGTAGAATGCTAACATCAAATAAGTGTAAATATGAACAACTGCTCAGTGAAAATTATAAGTATTTTTATCAGTATCTCTGTAATTTATAGTACAGCTAACACCACCCATTGCCTTCCCTTTGCTGGCTATTGTGTGCCAATTATTTCAGCACTGAAGCCCATACTGCTGAAAAAACCAAGTCTCCTGTGAACACCTTTACAATTAACTGTTATGTTAACTGTTAAACTTGACATGTATCTTGTTATTAAGGTTACTTCCTTTCACCCAAGAACAACACAGAAATGATTAGCTTCCTAAAGACCTGAGTGAAGGAAAAGCAAACACTCACTACTACTTTGTAAGGCAATCTCCTCTCATACAGAGAGATTAAAAAACCTGTCAAAGAAAGTCTCTTTCTTTCCTGGGCAGCCTATGTTACAGGATACGTGATAACCCAAATTCTTTGTTCTGGAGTTGCAATTCCAAGTAGTAGGCATTTTTCAGTTTATTGGTTTTTTGTTTGCAATCTAGAGATATCTACAATGTTCAAACATTGTAAAATAAAGCCATCAGAGAAAAGAAAGAAGAAAAAAAATCCCTGTTCATCCATCATGAGATAAATAATTTGATTAAACTCTTCTACTTTTTTAGAAACTTTAGTACTTTTTACTTCTATTTTTTTTATAAAAAATATGGTTTTATCAGCTATGCCGCATGAAATCTTGTATACTCCACAAGGAAATGTTGCTAAGCAGATTACCACTGACTTTACAAAAAAAAAAAAAAAAAAAAAACAACAGTCAGAATTCAGCTGATCAGCTTTATTCTTTTTTCCATGTGTATTTTAAAATGATTGATTTTTAGCATTTTTGCTAGATTACTGTAGATTTGATAATTATTAGTTGTTTTTTACTTATAAATTTTAAAAGCTCCGCTTGTTTTTCATGAACATGAGTCCCTTTTCTGTTTGGATTCTGCCTTCTCTCTGATTAAAATTTCAGAATCAAATTACATATTCTTAAAATAGTCGTTTTGGCAAGGTTTAAGTAACTTGGGAGGAGTTTTGCCTGTTAATTTATTCTTTGTTTATATAATGCTAGGGAGCCTTTGACTGATATTGTGAGTTCCTTGAGCACAAGCACATGTAACGAAGTGAAACACTGTCTATTGAAATTAACACTGAAATCTATATATTTTATTAGGTGCATGACAGTGAAAGTAATGACAATTCAGATTGACTTGTTTATGCATGATTTATACATTTTCATCATGTATGAAATGTGTTAAACCACTTAATCAACTTTTACTGACCTCTGCATAATTATGCAGTAGTTGTCTATGGAAAGAGGTTTCTCTTTTTTCAAGCATTCTACTTATCATCAGGTCAAAATCAAAATCTTAACATCCCTCTGTATTTTAGTACAAAAAAGAATGTAATTACCATTCTGAAGTTTGCAAAGCACTGGGCAGCCTGTGAAAGCCAAGGGAATGTAAAAGAGTAAAATGATCAGAACATATTCTCTTTTGGTACAAGGTGACATGTTTCCCTTAAAGTCAAATTATCTCTCATGCTTTTTAAATACTTGTTCCTCTCTTTATTTTCTTTATTCAATATGGCAGTTAAGTAGGAGTTTTCAACTGGTTCTTCCCTGTCTCCTCATTTCTACTCCATGTGGTGTTAGGAAAACACAGAGTAACAAAAGAAAATTATGAAAATAAATTAAAAAAATCAAGCCTTCTGATGTATCAACTAGAACATAAATGTTAGCAATATTGTTACACCTGTAAAAGTAACAGTGACTAAGCTTTCTGACATTTCAGGTATTAATTTCATATTGGTATGTTGAAGTTAACTATCAGTGTCATAACTATCTCCTTTTCTGTCTCAGTAAATGTAGGCATAGTAATGTAAATTATTATAGTGTTAGTCTATTTTGCTTAAACATGCAAACTTATTTGAGTCATTATTTTGTTCTACTTCCTGTGAAACTGCACAGTTCCAATAGAAGTCAACAGTTTTTGCAGTAGTACAGAGTTAACTGTGATTTTGTCTTGGGGGTTTATGTACTCACTGACGCATTATACTTCTGTGTATATCTGTGTTTACATGTGCATGTGTACACATATATTTGGCCAGCATGCACAATGTAAATTCATCTCATGAATGACTAGAAACCAAGTTCAGATTTCAGACACACTGTTTTGAAATTACAAAAGGTTTTTGACCAAGGCTAGAAAAGGCAATTGGGCTCTGAAGTTTTCCAGACATACAAATGGGAAGTAAAAGATGCAGGTATTGCCTACTTATTCATGGTCAGGTCACACCATAATTTTGTT
Source organism: Trochalopteron elliotii (assembly GCA_024734555.1). NCBI lineage: Eukaryota > Metazoa > Chordata > Aves > Passeriformes > Leiothrichidae > Trochalopteron > Trochalopteron elliotii. The sequence continues at coordinate 67,271 of JANPWX010019536.1, read as the reverse complement.
TATTTTATTATAATTATTTGTTAGGAATTACATAAGGTTACAGTAACTATCATAGCAATGAATACAGTTTACTTACAGAATACAATTTCTTGAGTAATGTGTAAGTGTCTTTCAGCAGGCATAGAGGTGTGGTTCTAGATCATAATGACAGGAATCTTGGTCTTGCTTTGCTCATAAATATTAGTATTTCTTGTAGATATCCTCATCTAAGGGTATGCTCTTTCACCTTGAAGGTTATGGATTTAATTATAATATAACTCAAGGAAGCTTCTAGTGACATAGTCATGGCAGTACTAGACCTGAATGTAAGGAAATAAATCTCAAAGAGGTACTGGAACCATGGCCTAAAATTCTCTCAAAAAAATCTGACTAATTTCCAAACTGAAATTTGCAAATATTATTTAAGGGATCATTAAAATCATGAAGTGGAAATAGATTGAGATGTTCCAATTCTGTACAAAAAGTCATACTGAGAGAACCTCTCATATGTAACACAGCACAGAGTAACACAAAGCACCATTTTAATTCCCTTTTCCAGTACACTGCTCCACTAAAATCAGTTGACTTGCTATGATCAAGAGTTAATTTCCAACCAAAACAACAAAAATTTATAAGTTTTTAAACTGTACCTCTCTAAGTTACATTTTCCAAAAAATCCAAAATGCCAGGTAATTGTGAAAGACACTGTGCTGTATGCCTGTAATTACAGCTCCAGGACTTCCAGTAAAACGCCTAGAGTGAAAGCATAGATTCATCAGAATGATGATTAGGAGATTGATATTATAAGTAATAAAGCCCTAGAGGAATGAAGGACAACTCTCATAGAGGTCTACAATTTCTAAATATTGCTTAATAGTGAATCATCCTTGAAGAGATAGGACACTTAAAAGAGTTATAATTTACATGTACAAATATAAATCCAGCTTGTCAGACTTTATGGTATTAAATTCTTAAATTTATTATCATGTTTATTCAAAATTATTTTATATTAAGGAGTTTAAAATCATTTACTAATATGTGTTGTTTATGCACACGAATACATGAAGATGAACAGATTGCTTTTATTTCTAGAGATTTGTTGAAATTATGCAAACATTTTCTTACTGATCCTGAATTTGTTATGATGACCTTGCACTTAAGGGATTTTGAATTATAATTAATAAAATTATATATTTGTGCTTTTGAAGGTCCATGGCTTTTATCACTTAACACCACTGAAAACATTGGAACAGATATTTAATGATGCTTGTGAAAGGAAAGATTAAAAAAAAACCCCAGAATATATTCATCTGATCTATTTAATTTTGTTTGTCACTGAACGTATCTTTCCAAAATTTAACTAGAAAAGTAGTTTTGATGAAAGATTAACCATTTTCATATAGTTGAAGATTGCTTATAGTATGAAAAAAGAATCCGTGTCTTTAAATGAGACGAGGATTTGCTATTTCCCAATATTTTGCTAGATTTTCCATGGTTTGACTCTTTCCAAAACTGAGTAGTTTTGAGACTGTTTGGATTAAAAGGAAATGTGTTTCCTTTCACAAAAGCATTAACCCCAGGTTCAAGGGCTGATTTTGAAGTCAACGTGTTGCATTTCAGAAAAGACCTTGTGACTGTTTGATTCTGTACACTATATTAAAGAAAGTCATCTCATCTCTTTTGCTTTATTGACTGCCAAGGTGACTACACCTTTTGGCTGTAGTAGATGTTATGCTGGGAGAATGTCAGTTTGTAAAGGAACTAATATTTTTGGTACTTCTGAACCATGATAAGTAAATTAATTGGAAGTGACTTGCTTACATTTTCAGGAAAATTAATGGAATACATGTGACTCAATGAGTTCTGGGACATTGAATTATTGTAATTTTAATTCATGTAGTAACAGTGATATCTAAAGGTGACAGGAAAAAAAAATCCCAATGTGCCATTTACAGCAATGAAGAGACAGTGGAAAAGAGAGAGGGAAAAACTGGGTTTTCTTATCAAAGCAATGTCTTGAAACATAAGTCATGGCCTGTCATGGTTTAGGAATGCTATTCTCCAATTTAGTATGCCCACCAAGAAAACCTCATGTGTATTTGCTCCACCTCCACCTCATCCAATCAGAATTAATATAAGAACAATTTACTGAAAACAATGAGGTAAGAAAAGGAACAGTAGCAACAACAATTTTAATAGCAAAAGGTATACAAGAAGGTGTGATCTATATGCAAAAATGCTCACTATGTATCCTGCAACAATTAACAATTCAAGATGGCTTTTCTCATCATGTTTTCCTGACCAGGAGGAACCCCTTCTTCCCAGAATAGAGTCCTTTTCCCCTAGACTGTGTGCAGTCTTAGTGACCCCAAGATATTAAGCTATTAGGGAGCACCCAAAGTGGTGAAGGGACTTGAGGGAAAGATTTATGAGGAGCAGCTGAAGTCACTTGTTCCATTCAGCATGGACAAGAGGAGAGTGAGGGGAGACCTCCCTGCAGTTACAATTTCCTCATGGGGTGAAAAGCAGGGGCAGGGACTGATCTCTTCCCTCTGGTGGCAGTGACAGGACCAGAGGAAATGGTCTGAAGTTGTGTCAGGGGAGGTTTAGGTTTGATACCAGGAAGAGGTTCTTCACTCAGAGGGTAGTCGGGCACTGCAATGGATTCCCCAGGGAGGTTGTCACAGCACCAAGCCTGGCAGAGTTTGAGAAGCATTTGGACAACGCTCTCAGCCACATGGCATAACTTTTGGGAATGGTGCTGTGCAGGGCCACGAGCTGGGCTTAATAATACTTCTGGATCTCTTCCAGCTCAGCATATTCTCTGATTCTGTGAACACACATGAATAAAATCTCTATCAAAAGTAAACTGTCAGTAATAATTTATATTATTTTCCAAGTGCTAAATATTTACACATTAGAGAGGTTCTCCCTGGTTCCCAAGCAACTGGATGAAGGAAGAAGAATGAAAATTTATTTCTTCCTTTAAGGTCCTGCTTGGAAATTTCCAAAAGAGTAGTAGTATTTGATAAAATTATGAAAATAACTTGATTAATTGCAGCAAAAAGAACCCATATTTCTGACTAGCTGTATATAAGAACTCTTAGAAAAATACAGGGAAGTAGATGAAATTCAGAAAGCCTAATTTATCAATTAAATATAATTTTAAACCAGTTCTAGCAGTAATAAACATGTAAATAATTGTATTAATTAGTATACTGAAAAAAGAAATTTTAATAATTATTTCTTTTCTTATTTTTAATCAGTTCATGTCATTAGCTGCAAGACTTTTTAAATAAAAGATTCTGTTTTACCAACAACAGTTCATGAGTAATCCAGTGATAAGGTTGTGCCTTGCAAATACATTTTTATGTTTTACTGTTTAGCTGTCTCCTCAGTAAAATAAATTGCCTACATTTTGGTTAAAGTGTTCAATGATGTTGTTTACTGAACTGAACTGGTAGAGATTATAGTATAGATGCAAGTTACAAACTTTTTTGTTTGAAAAAATGTAAAAGCATGTAATTTTCAGCATGTAATTTTCTCCTGAAATGTACAGTGAAACCCATAGGCATTCACTGTAGTATGTTGCATGTATAACTCCTTCATCGTTCAGACCTAACACAGTTCTACTGGTATATGAAAAATATCATGAAGGAAAGTCCACTTTGATTTTTTCTTATTAATTCTGCAAATATGCATTGAATTCCAGTTTGGTACAAATAGTATCATGACAAATTGACAACCATTTTGAGATAGGTGTCCAGTGATAAAGTATGAAGCATGAGATTGTAACTTTGCCACTAAACCTTAGGTTTGAATGAAATCAGGACCAAAACAAAAAAGCATACCAGATTTAGTAGTACAGACCTAAGTGAGTAAATCTCCTTAAAAATTTGAAATGTTAAGCTCTGGGATCATCTAGTCAGAAATTTCTTCTGGGTAACATGGATCACTCTGTTCTGTACTCTTATGAAAAAAAAATTCCCTTTGACCCAGAGGGTACGCAATTCTCTGGTACAGATGGCAGGAGGTGTTGGCAGTAAAGGCAGAAATAAATTCAAGGAGATAGTGAAAGGCGTACAATTCTCACTGTGAGCTGTCGTCATGAGTAAGATAACCTGACTGTTCATGCTGGCCAGTTTTCTATTTTAAATAAGACACAGAGAGAAGAAGAAGAAAAAAGAGTCTCAGAATTTGGTAAGATATACTTGTCTTGTTTATTTAGATTAATTCAGGTGCAAAATTTATTTTTTTGATCCATTCCCTTGCTTTGCTGTAACATATTAAATATTTGCCAACACATACCTACACATGCCATCAAATATGCCCCCTATTCCAGAAACTGGAGAATAGGAAGACTCTACTATTTATATCTAATTATAACTGAGAAAAATATGCAATAAGAAAAAAGTTACTGCCTTCAAAATTTACATTTTTAAGAAAAGATTACTACATTTGTGCACCAAAATGTAATTCTAAATAATAATTGTGGAAATAGTTTTCATCCTTAGAAGTAGCAATTCCAAGGCTAATATTGGGAAATACTGTAAAGGTAGTCTGAAAAAAGATTTCTTCTGTCTGTCAACACATCCACGCACAAAGATGGAAAATTGTAAAATCAAAATATGAATTGTTTATGAATTAATAATTAACCATGATAATTCTGGACATCAATCTCTGTTAATTTGTGTGATGACCCTTACACAGTATACTCTATGATTTTTCTTAAAACACTTGACCAAGATGACAATTTTGAAAAAGTAGGTGTTGCCGTTCAAGCCCTTTGGTCTACGCATTGGGTACAACACTAACAGTACATAGCAAAGCACCTCTTTTCCCATTCCCTGTTCATTTCTGTATGTTGTTGGCATTATTATTATAAAAGCTCTGAACATTATGATCACTGGTCCTCTGAGAAAGCACATCCTTCTCTATATCTTTAATAAGGAATACTTCAGAGAGGCTGTTACTGGCTCACTAGATTTAAATTCTTCTCGAGCTAAAAAAGACTTTTCTTAACCTTTCATATTTGTTAAGGTTATAAACACTGAAAGAAAGTTATTTAACAACATTTGAGATTAAAAATATTTTGTAAATTTATGAAATATCATTTAGACAGCACTTTTGAGCTATGTGAGTTCTGGTCAGAAGAGGGAGTTAAAGACTTTCGTCCATTTTGGTCCTTCGGCTCTACTGAAGGTAGTTACTTGTTGAACTTCATTGCAAAATGAGGAATCCAAGATAAGATAGCCTATGACTACTATATCTCTTTGAAAATATTTTTATTATAGAAAGACAACTGAAGCACTAATATTGAAAAACCATCAATATAGAAAATAAATACTGAATAAAACAAAAAAAGAAAAATATTTTTAACTTCACTGCATCAAATTTCTGTCTTAAAATAATTATACATGTATTAGGAGAAAGAGTAGCTTCTAGACTTGTGTTTCTGTTAAGCTACTACTTTCAAGAACATCACTTGATGGACAGAGGAAGGTTTTATACTCAAATAGCCATTATATTTTCCCATGAAATTATAACTCTTTGAGAAAGTGGTAGATCTGGTGGTTGATTATATCTGAATTAAATGTTAACTATGGAATGAAAGGCAAAGCCAATATATTTTCTATACCTAGTTAATCTCTTTCTGAAAGTGGTGTTATGTGTTACACAAAAGAATGGGTATTTAAGGGAAAATTTTATTTTGCTTTTTATACTAAACTTGTATGTACTTTTTAAATTATTCTGGCTTTTAAAAATATTTATTGGAACATTTTTAATGTAGTGTGGCACTAAAAAACTCTTGATGTTTGGCTTTGAAGTCTACAAGACAGTGGTAATTTCAGACATATTTCTGTAGTTAGAGCATAGTGCTAGCAACATCTATGTGGAGCAGCACTATGTTGTATTACATACACAGTTCTTCATAAGCATGTGCACTACAGATATTTGTAGAGAGAAAATATGAGTATACAGAAAAAGGCAGAGTATAACTTACTCTGCTTTGAAGGAAGATAAAATAGAGGAGATTTATTTCTTTAAAATAGATCGTGTTTACATTAAAGAAATGGAAGTACTTTAAAATCCTTATTTTTAAAATATAGAATTGGAAAGCAGGGTAGAAAAGCATAATAATTTCATGAGAAACGAGTTTTTTAAATCAGGCTGTAAATGAGCATCCCCTGCATGATAAAGGGTGAATCTAAGCAAAGTGGAATCTCAGCTGAGCAAGACAGCCAGTGGAAATATGACACCCTCAGAGTGAATTTTACAGCTGTTACGGGAGCAAGTAGTTTCCCTTTGATGAAAGCTCGAATACAAGAAAGAGAATCTGGTGAAAAATGTCATATTCTAGGATCTGTCGTAAAAATTCCATATCTGCAACCCCCATACTACATAAAATTTAGTTTACTTTTCACTACATCTAATGGCACATTCTTCTATTGTCATGTGTTTATATACATGCATTAGACTAAATTAACCTCTTAATTTCAAATTCTACAAGTGAGCATTTTTACAAGTTACACAAGCGATTTTGCTCATTGTGAAAATTTGCACCTTTTAATTACAATTCATTGGTATTTAAAGAAGAAAAGATATTTTATGTATTTTCTTTCTTGCATGTTAAGTTATGCTGGTTTATAGGGTGACAGTCTTGTTTAATTAAAAAGATCTCTGAACGAAACATCCTAAGCGTAGTAAAGTGGAATACTTATTTCCATAAAAAGGAGGAAATTATTTCAATAGAACATATAAGTTTTATATTACTTGCTCAAATTCAGGAATTGAAAAAAAACAAACCAAAAAAAGGTTTGGACTTCAATTTTCAACAATGAAAGTTGTGTTTTCCTTGTAAAAATATAATAGCACAAAGTTAAATCCAGTATAACAGTATGTTTAGCCTTAAAACCCGTAAGATATTACATCTCTGATCCTGGGGTACTTCAGTGAGACACTTCTCTAATAGGGAGAAAAAATATATGTGAGTGGGCAAATATTTAAAAAGTGTATTAAAGTTTTAGCTGAATAAATATTATCAGGTAATAAGAGACTATTTTTGAAAATAGTTTTTATTTAAATATTTCCTAAAATCCCACAGAAGTTCCTGATAAAATCAGAAAACTGCAACAAAAACACTTTAAAAGCCTTGTTCCTAAAAAAAAAAAAAAAAAAAAAAAAAAGTAGTATGGGGAAAATTCTCATATTTTACAAAATTTAAAAACTAAACCCGACTTATTTTAGATGGAATAAAAATGAACTAATTCAGTTTAACCATACTGACTATCACTGCACATCATTAAATTTTTCTTGGAATCAGATCAGGGTTCTGTCGTGCTCCTTGTATATAAGTAAGTGACAATTAACTCTGCTAATTTTCTATGTTTTCTTATTATTGTTCAGTGAATGCTACCAAATATTTATTAATCATTATAAGGCAAGCACTGTCTCAAAATGCCATGATAGTAGGACTTGTGCAAGTACAGAACCAGAAGGTGGAAAGTGCATTCTAGAGCATTTGCCATTACAAAAAAGGACAACATATGGATAAAAATATGCTGGAAAACTCAAGGAAGCAATGAGGCAATAGTGGTCACCAAGAAAGATGGTAGTATATATCTTCAAGAACATAAGCATTTTTAAGAGTAGTTTTAGCCTACTTCTCTAATTTTTAGTTAGAATAGTAGAGTCCTAATGATGAATTTAAAAGCAGACAAAGGAATAGCTTTGAAGATATTTACAAAGAATTCCCCTAGGTGAATTCACCTTGATGTTTATTTGAAAATTTAATAATGTGATGAAGAAAAACTAATATTATGAGCTACTAAGGAGCAGAAAAAAACCCTCTTGATACTATACAGAGATAATAAAAAGTTAGGAATTTTGAAAATGAAGGCAAGTGGTTAATTTTTGATAAAAATGAGGATGAGACTTCGTAAACATTTAAGATAAAGGGTAATACAGAACATGAGATTATGAGAACCTGGATCAAAGCACTTGTGTATAAATGGAAAGGAGAACTTATGGGTTAAAACCCAGACAGGATTTGAGTATGTAGAGCAAGGAAGCATCAACAGGCATCATACTGGTATTCACAATACCTGGGAAAATAAGGCAACTGCTAGGCTCAGTTATGGCAAGAAGTCAAGATGTGTCTGTAAACCCTACTTTACATGGTTGAACATTATATTCTGTTCACATGATGTGACAATTATTTTCTATGGGCTAGAAGATTTCATTTGGGCCTGATTAGAGAGAGGTCTAACATGTACAAGTAAAGTTATGCTTTTTGCCTAAAATAGTTTGACTTTATCTAGATTAAAGTTCAGTAGAGGGAAAAAAGAACTTAAGGAGGCTTGGAAAGCATTTCGAAACTGCTGTGAATAGAAAGACTGACAAAAATTCTCAGAGGAAAAGAAATTTAAAAAAAAATCAAAAAATCCCCAAAAGTTAATTAAGAAAATAATCACCAAAGAAAATGAAAAAAGGATTTGCCTGACTATTCTAATGGTATTAGAGAAAGAAGACAAGAGTGTCTCTCAGATTTGGATACAGAACTGTTTAAAGAGACTATGAGAGATCCTTTGAAGGATTCACATGTTGTCAGACACTAAAGGAAAAAAGGAAACAAAAGAGATGGTAGGTGGAAAATGAAATGGAGTTAAAGGAAAGACATTCTTTAGTCTGAAGATACTAGCTATGTGCAAGGAAACAGCAAAAATAAATGGAGAAAATACTGAAGGAGGAGAAGGAGAAGGAGAAGGAGAAGGAGAAGGACAAGGACAAGGACAAGGACAAGGACAAGGACAAGGACAAGGACAAGGACAAGGACAAGGACAAGGACAAGGACAAGGACAAGGGCAGCCCTTGGGCCCCACTGTTGTC
>JANPWX010019536.1:0-58027 GCA_024734555.1 Trochalopteron elliotii | reverse complement strand
GGAGGGGAAGGAGAAGGAGAAGGAGAAGGAGAAGGAGAAGGAGAAGGAGAAGGAGAAGGAGAAGGAGAAGGAGAAGGAGAAGGAGAAGGAGAAGGAGAAGGAGAGGAAGAAGGAGAAAAGGAGAGATTTATGGGAAAATAAATCACACTGGAGAAAAAGCAACATAATTCCATATTTTTTTCATTAGTTTTCTTGAAAGAAGTTAAGCAGACATTTTGTGAAGAAAAAATGGAGGAAGAAAAGGAGAAAGAACAGAAGATGAAAAAGGCATGGCTGGGATTGATTTAGAAAACTGGAATTGTTTAGCTAGAAACATGACCAAGTTGAAAACGGAAAATAAACCCAAATATCCTCTTCTACTTGACCAGTTTATAATATCTGAAAGGAGGAAGAGAATGGAACAGGTCAGCCTTTTGGGCTGAAGACAGAAAGAGCCTCGACTGTAAGTTTAACAAGAGGAAATAAAGAATAATTAACAAACAAACAACAAAAAAAGGAAAGGGAAAACAGAATTTAAAGTGTAGAAGGGTTTAAAAGAAATAACAGAGGGTGTAATACTTCTGATTCTGAAACTACAGAACAGTCAAACAACCGCATTCTTGTTTGTACATATTGTGAACGGAAGAAGTAGGAAGATTACGCCAAGTTATTTATCAGCTGAAATACATACAGAATTAAATTTATTGTGTTTTGGTTCTTGTGGAAGGAAGTATAGGTACCATATTACCAGGGCATCTGGAAGAATTTAAGAGAAAATTATCAGCAGGTCTTGTGTGGTAATCCCTTGTGTAATTCAGGAGATTTTTGGGAAAGCTGAAAGATGTATAATCCAAAGAAAAAGATGGCCTTAAAACTCACTCAGCCAGGATCAGAGTCTTTGAAAATATTTGAGCCATTTTGCAAAAGAATGTTTTGTTTTCTGAAGATTTGCATTTTTCTTAATCAAGACTTCATAAAATAAATGGTTTGTGCTGCTGTTTTCCCTGTTTAGATAATTTACACTGTTAGCTGTAGTGCAATAAGAAAATGTGGCAGCACACACTCTGATGTGCACTTTAGTGAGGGGAGAAACTCCCCCAGAGCCCTGGAATCCCCAGTTACCACAGATCAATGTAGGTGACAAACAAGATGGGCCTTGCTTGGAAATATGAGGATTTATCATCTCAAATGCTGACCAGAGGCAAGGACCCAAAGCACAGGCCGGGTAGTGGGCTTTAAGGGACTATAAGGATGGCATTTAGGGTCGGGGGACCAATAACAAGAGAACTGGGGAGGAACACAAGGTGGGGTTTCCAATTCACAGACTAGCCATGAAAACAAGGAGAGGAGAACAGGTCACAGGGACCAATAGGACATCCAGGGTTAGGGGATTTCCAAAGGGGATTCCCAGGCAGGGGTTGGGACAAGAGAGGATTGACAAGGAGCCTTTGGGAGCAAGGGACAGGATCAGGGTGAGACTGACAGCTTAGTGGGAGGATACAGCCCTGGGATGAACTAACAACACGGGGGCTGGGGGGAAAGGAACAAACCACTGGGGACAAAACCACAAAAACACACACTACACTAAACAAGAAAAACTACAGTAGACATAGATAGCATCTTTTATGTGGGGGCTTAAGGTTATCATCTCAATGACTGACCCATTACTACTCTCTAATTATATGTTTTTATTCTTCATAGATTTAGCAGCAGCATAGCATCTAGATGTAGATATCAATCCTTCTTTCAGTCAGATACAAAACAGTTTCAAATATATTTTTTATCATAACCCGGTTATCCTTTTGTAATTTTGCAAAATTAGCAATAAGCATTAGCAATAAGCATCCAACTTCACTGTAAGCTTGGAAATGCATAAATATTCTATGGCAAAATGAAATCTCAATTGTGATTATAAAATGTAACAAAGACAGATGTGCAGGATTAGTTCCTCATAAAATTTAATTGATTGTAGTTGAGATAGTAATTCAATCAGTGTTCTGATTTTATTATTTCCTTTTGCACGAAGAAAATAAAGACACAATTTGCTATATATTTTTGATAAAAGTAAGTAGTTTTCAAATCTGGCCTCAATGTTGATACTGTAAGACCAAGTATGATGACGCAATTTTGTTTGGGTTTTGACAGTGCTGTTACATGAATTATGAGGAAATACAGAGTTATCCTGCTGATAACAAACAAGTTACTTAGAAAGTTTTTTTAGCACTGTCCTGGTTTAGGGCAAATTTGGGAGGAAATCTCTGAATGGGGTTCCTCTGAGAAGCAAATCCAAACAGCCCCTCCCCCCAGCCGGTCCGGGGAAATAACTCCCTCAGAGAAGAGTGGAAAAAGCCTTATTTATTTAACAAACAAAATGCCCACAAGCATAAAGAATGAATAATAATAACAATAATAATAATAATATGAAACAATAAAACCTCTCGCTGCTCCGAAGAGGGATGGCAAAACTGAGAGTCTGTGCCAGGAGTCTGTTTATCAGTCCCTTCAGTGCTGGAAGATGCCGAGTCCCGGCCCGGTGGGCCATGGGTACAAGATCCCGGTGCTCCTCTGGGTTTTTCAGTCCAGAGCAGATTTAAACAATCCCAAAGAAAAATAAAATAATAAAATAAAAAAAAACAGTCCAGGAAAGCTTCTTTGCCTCAGCTAGCTAGACTAACAAAGGGGGAAAAAAACCTCTCTCTGGCTGCCCTCTGTGCATCCCACGAAGGAAAAGAAAAAAAACCCCACACAGTCCCAAGGAGGAGAGCAGATTCAGAGGAGTGAGTTTGTTTCTCAAAACAAACTGCGCGCTTCTTCTTTCCCTGCTCACTCTCAGAACCAGTCTTAAAGGTACAGAACACAGAACAGACGATTTGGGGATACAGGTATCATAGTCACCCTAGGACAAGCACCAAGGGACAGATCAGAATAAATAACCCACACTGTTAGTTCCAGTCTTCAGAAACCTTCCCAAAGCCAGAATTTAAAGGTGAGTTACCAGACTTTCCTTCCTGTATGAATTACAGGGAAAAGATGTATCTCACACAAACAGTTGCCACTGAATATGTTATCAGGAAGATAGTGATTTTCAGTAGTTTGATCACAAGATTTCTAGAGCAGGAAGAAAAACAAAAACAGGTATCAGTCCTGTATTCCTACAGTAAATCCTAAATAGACCCATTCAAATACTGAATTCCAGGTTATAGGAAGGTTATCTTTTCCAGATATTTTCTGTACCTTTCAGTAGTTAAGTAATCTTCCCAAACAGTTTCTGATCATTATGTTAGCTGACCAGCCATGTGCCTAATCGGCCAATGACCATACATGTACTTATTCCTTTGTACACCAAAAGAGAGCTTTATGTCTTAAGTTGATCAAACCTTTCTTGTTGCATAAAAACAGCATTTAAAGTGCCCAAACATAACACCAAAGTTTGAAATGAAAACAGAAGATTGTATTTTAAAACATTACCTTTCTGTACCAAGAGTCTTGCAGTTTGTTTTCTCATCTCATATTCCTCAAGTCCACCCAGAGAATAGCTCACAATATCACACCAGGGAGGCATAAATCTACAGATATCTACAAGGCTGCAGCTTTGATCTTTCAAAAGTCATTACTGTCCATATCTCTCTAGATCTGGTTAAGAATTTTGCTTGAATCATAATTTAATTATAATATGGAATAGATTTGATTTCATTTGCTCAATGATAAATATTTAGTGCAACTTTGGATATCTTGGGATATCTTCTTGGGACATCTAAGATACCTTCATGGACCTGGAAGATGTGACATAAGATAAGAAGTGACATGTGGATGTGAGCTAGCTGGTCCATGTTTAGAAATATGAAGAGGACATTGAAAGGCAATTTGAAGAGAAATGTCTTGAATTTCTTGTCTAAGTCCTGCATATTCAAACACAGCATGATCAACTAAACACCATTAGGAAAAATAAGAAAGTTGGAACAAACATCTGTATTGTGAATTTCTACGTTGTCTTCAGTAATATGCCTAAGAGAAATAATCCAAAGCACACTTGTTCCTTACCCTATTTCTGCCCAGAACACTTGATGACCCAGATATAACCCAAATATATGAGAAATCCAACTATAGGAGAATAAAACTTTTACTTTGGCTTTGGTTCAAGGACAGGAGAAAAGTTACTGACCATTAGAATAATATTAACATTAACAACAACAGCAGCAACAACAATAATATAATAATAATGATGATTTGTCAAAAAAATTACAGGTTGGGGGTTTTTTCGCCTGTAAGGGATTTTCCACCCTCCTATTTTAGGAAGTACTGGTCCTTTGGCAATGAAAAAGGCTTTCACAAAGATTGTTGAAGATTTTACTTGAAGACATAAATATCAAAATTTTGTGGGCATCAGCAACCTGATGTAGCTGGTTCTGCTTCAGTATGATTGAAGCTAGGCAACCTCCAGACATGACTGCTAACCTTCCCTATTCTATCAAAGATATTTCTATTACAGGAAATGTTTCATTCAATTTGTATTTTCTGGTAGAATTTGTCAAAATTACTTTGATATTACATTTTCTAAATTACTTTTTAACTCTTTTTTTCTTTTTTTGTTTCTGTCAAGCCAACATGAAAATGACCTAACACAGACTGCTCATAAGAGATTTATGGTTAAGAATCAGAGATCAAGGCAGCAAAGGGAACTTTGAGGCTGGTGTTTAGTGCAGCTCACCTGATCAAGGGTAGAGTATTGACAAAACCTTCCTGCTACAGCTACAGGAGGTATCACCGCGCCTGTATTTCAAGCCAGCTAGCTTCAGCATGGCAACAGAGTTTTTTCCTTTCCTTAAGTTCTTTTTCGCTCGAGCTGCTCCTGTGTGGCGATTGGCAGGAGGATGATAAAAAGGGGGGACTCCGGAGACACTGGGTCAAACGCATTTATTGGAACCCCGGCGTGGGGTCCTCACCTCGAGAGTCAGCGTGCCAAAGACCCCGGCTAACTCTCGGGTGAGACCTTATAACTGGGGGTGTTACACAGAAAGGGAACCAATAAGGTTTTGCAGGGAGGTGGCTCCAATCATAAACAAACATACAAAACAACCATACAATGAACATTAGAAGGTGACAATCAGAATTCTGTCCAATCACTTGATGCCTCTCTCAGAATCTTCCAGAAGAGGGGAGCAACCCCAAAAATGACAGACAGCAACAGGTGGCTATCTATGAAGTGATGGACAGTTAACTGTCTCTGGGGGGGAAAACTTAAGGACAATATAGAACCAATTACAGAACTGTTGCTGGGGAAAAACAGGGATAAATCAAATGTGGGTAACAAAAAAGAAGGTTACATAGAACAAACAATTTTACAAAGAACATTAACTTATGAATTAAACTTAAAAGTTGAAAAATGCACTCCCACAAGGAGGCATCACTCTCTCAGGCTCTTGGCCTGCTGGAGGACTTCAACCACTCCAACACCTGCTGGGAAATTACCACAGAGAGCTGCAGGTGGTCCAGGAGACTCCTGGAGTGCATGGAGTAAAACATCTTGAGTCAACCTATAGACAGCCCTATCACAGAGAACAAATAGCCTGCAGTCCTATGAGATATGGCCCAGGCAATAAGTAAAGAGAAGGCCCTGAATGTTAGGAAAGCGAAGTCCAAGCTGCTCAAAGAGTTAGTCCAGAGAACCCTCTTGGAAACTCTCCTCAGGGGCAAGGAAGCAAGAACAGAGCTGGCAGGTCTTTACAATATTTTCCATAGAGCTCAAGAATTCTCAACCTGTATGTGTACAAAATCAGGCGAGGAAGGAGAGAGAATGGCATAGCTGAGTTGAGACCTGCTAATCAAACTAAAAGGAAAGAAGGAAATGCAAAGACTACAAAGTGAAAGGAGGGACAAGTATCCCTGCGAGAGCATAGGGACATTACCCAGTTATGTAGGAATGGGGTCAGAAATGCCAAGGCATGTCTGGAACTGAACTTGGCAAGGGATGTAAGGAATAACAAGACGCACTTCTACTGGCATATCAGCTTGCATAACAAGGAGAAGGCTGAGCTACTCAACAACTTTTTTGCCTTAGTCTTCACTGTCAATTTTCTTTTTGAATCTCTTGTATAGATTAATCCCAAGGCAGGAACTGGCAGAAGATCAAGTTCATGACAATCTGACCATACATGAGTCTTGAACATACATGAGTCTATGGGACCTGAGAAAGTTCATCGCATAGCCATAGAATCATAGAATGGTTTGAGTTCATTCACTAAATGAGGTTGCTCAAAGCATCATGCAGCCTGACCTTGTCTGCTTGTGTTGGTTTAGGCTTGGAATATTTTTTGCTTGTAAGTGGGCATAGGCAGTGCTCCAAGTAAGCTCTTGACACTGGCTTTGCAAGCCCTCATCTCTCATCACACATCTTCTGGTGTGTAGTCCTGAGGGAAATGACTGAAGTAGTTGCAAAATCACAGTCATGTGAAATGCATAGTGACTGGAAAAAGGAAAATATAGTGTCTGTTTTTAAAATGTGAAGAAAGGAGGACCCTGGGAACTGCTGACCTGTCAACCCCACCTCTCTGTCTGGGAATGTCATGGAACAGATCCTCCTAGAAGCTGGAAGTGCTAAGGTACATGAAAGAAAGAGAGTTGATTTGAGACAGTGGGCACAGCTACGCCAAGGGCAAGTCCTGTTTAATCAACCTAATGGCCTTCTATGGAGGAATGACTGCATCAGGGACAAAGCAAGAGCTAGCTAGTTTCATATTGTACTGCATAGTCATTTAAGTTAGAATGACAATTTAGCTGAATCTGGAATAACCAGACAGTGGCAGCTATAGCTGTAATTCTTGTGTCAAGACAAGATTAGTCTGCTGTTATTGGAAAATAAACCTGAGCTTCAATACAATGGGTTTTTGGGATTTTTTTTGGTGAAAACTTGATGAAAGAGAAGTATCAGACTTGCAAAAATAAAATAAAGTGTTTGTCTCCAAAGTTTTATTTATGTTCAGAGATTTATTTTCAGTTCATTTCTGAAGAGCTTCTTCTAAGATTTTAACTTGTTTTGAAAGAGGCCATTGGGAGATTCCCAAATGAGGTAAACAGGGTTTTGGGTTTTTTTTTTACTGATACAATATTAGCTCACTCTTTCAGTTCAGACTCCTGTTTTCTTATTCCCAATGTTATCTTTGTCAATTACTGGACAGCAGACCACCTTTTCTTAAGTAACAGTGTAATGCACAAATAGTGTGAAACACCTATAATTGCACTTCATATGCAAAGTACTAGTAACTGAGATGAGATTTTTCTGTAACAGATTTCAGAAAAGCAATTTGTATCTCCCAGCTTTGTACAAAACTAGCTATAGTAATTCCCTTTATGTCTAGAGAATTTCCTGAAATGCAGTATATGGAACATTTTTCAAGACAATTTTAGCTGATACCAATGCTAAGTTTTATGCAATGGGCTTGAATTTTTGAACAGTGGAGAGGAATATCCCTATACTTTAAGTTTTGTTACATAGGATGTGTAAATACCAGATTCTGAAATTGTTATACGAAAGATTAAGTTTCCTCTATTTATTGGAAGTTGAGGCTCACATACAGCCTTTATACTTAAATCACAAAGTAGTCATCTGAGGGTACCTTCTTTTTGCATCAAAAACCTTTGACATAAAAATTGCCTAATCTTCTTTAAAACCTTTAAAATTTTTGTCACTTTGATGTTTTCAGGATTGAGATTGAAATGTTTAAGAGAATTTATAATATTTATAATATTTAATGAATATTTAAGAGAGATTTAAACTTAATCCTTTCTCATATACAATTATAAAACAATGAAACAATTAGAAGGTAACTAGTGAGGTGAAAGGTTTTAAAATATTACAGTAAATCTTCCCCGAGAGAGATAAATAAGGTGTAATTATCCTTAAAGATATTCAATAACCAAAACCATCAGCTTAACATAAATATTTAAAACTGAGTCTATATTATCAAAAGGAGGAAAGAACTATGAAAGGAAACCTTTTAAAATAATTTTTTCCTGACATACAAATATATTTGTTAATGACTTTTGACACCACCTTCTAGAGGTTAACTTTTCTAGTGGCATACACAAGAAGATAACCTAGTTTTTGAATATGGAAACATATGATAATCAGATATAATCTGCTTATTAAAAAGTAAAGGAAAATGTATTAGCTTAAAATATTTATTTATAAAAATAGTAATATTAGGAAATATTATTTCTTAACTTCTAGTCTGACTGGGCGATAATAGAAAATATAGAAATTAGAAGACATGTGCATATGTGCAATATGAAATTCCTAAATAAATGAAAATGGTTTGCTAAGACTTTTAAGCTATTAATTGTTGAAGAGAGGCTTTGTTTCCAGAGCTGTTCTTTCAACGAGTACCTGCCAAAATGTGTTGAGACTGATACCAACTTTCTGCTTTTACAAAAAAAGAAGGCCAGAGGAAAAAGCTACATTCTGAATTTAGCATAACTTGGAAATTGCACACTTAATTTAATTGTAAGGAAAATATTTCTTGGTTTGGTTTGGTTTGTTGTTTTTTTTTTTTTTATCTCTGCTATAACCTATAATATGAAGTGAAAATTACCTCAGAGGCATTTGGTACTGAGTGGAAAGTGTGAACACAGCAATAAAGCTACTAGCCAAATTCTAATTAAGAAATTAAAATTCTAACTTTGATTTAGAATTGCAGTAAACTAGGATTAAGGAAATGTTCTACTTAAACATTTTTCTACAGCTGTAAAACGCATAGCTTTTCATGTTAAATAGTGTTCAATAAATGCAGAAACTTGTCTCCCTTTCCTCAAGTTTTTTAATTGTATGCAGACGTTCATTTGTGTTCAAATGTTAATACGGTACACATATTGATGTGCCTTCATACTACCTGCTGCAAAGCCCATCATTTTATGCATGTGTTTTATACCCACTGACATATGCTTCTTGAATTTTCAAAGATGATTTCTCAGGAAGTTTCCTAAATAGGCTGCAGCAACAATAAATTATGCACAGGTCTTGCTTGTTTTGCTAGAATTTCAGCCATGGTTTTGTCCCTCATTTTGCTCTTCAGTTCCTCCTGAAAACCATCCAAAAGAGCAAAATGGACTTACAGAGAATGAGGAGGTGGAAGTTCTGATGAATGTCCCACTTAGATTACTAATTCTTTAATAAAATTGATAACTCTATAATGCAGGATAAATCCTTTTTTTCTTTTCCAGACACACCAAAATGTGCCTTGACTGAATCCTATATTTAAATTTAGAGGGCATAAAAATGACCATGACCACTACAAAAATATATTTCTAAATGAATCAGTGGTATTTATTTGCTCCTTAAATAAATGAAAAAAAGTATATACACCTCTTCAATATCTTTAGCATGGATCATATTTCTGAACACATATTCATGATAGTCAAGACTAATCAGTCTTGACCACTTCTAAGTATCAGAGATCAATTTCCAAACACCTCCTCATTGCTGCTTTCTGAAAATGTATTAACATAATCTTTTTTTGTATTGCTTTTCTTGATTCAAATTAATGTTTTTCACAACATTTTAAAAATATTTTGGTAAGCAAGTACCATTATATAATTCATTGTGTCTTCACAGGGCTTTTCTAGAGATACTGTGAGGAACAGTCCCTCCTTTACTTTAGACACTTCAGGATTAAAAAACTTTCAATCTTTCACTGTCACTCATGTAGTCTAAAGAAAGATTTCTGTGAGCTAAACAGTCGCTTTACAAAACTGAAAGATTCAAGCCTATCCTATCACTTAGGCAACTAATTACACCATTATATTCTGCAATTACAATTAAAGATTTTCAGATTATGAAAAACATATTCACTGCATCCTTGTTGCCTCATATTTCCTTGTCAACACTCCAGTGTCATGATTTTTATAAAACAAAAACAACTCAAGAAGCTGTATTTTTCTCAGTAACAGCAACAGCTTAGAGATGACACTGCAACTCATTTTCCCCTTTATATATTAACCATGCTATCTGAAAGAGAAGCATCCATCCTTTTCTGCTGAATGTACTATGTTTAAATTTGTCTTTGCAAAAATGTTTTGTCAGACATTAAAAACAACAGTATATTTATTGCTCAGGTCAGTGACTTTTAGTATTCAGATGAGGCTGCTTTCTTGGATTTAAGCCAATTGTCTTCTATCAAATTAGATAATAGCACAAATATATTGCCAACATCCCCCCTGTACTGAAAGCCGCATCAGGCAAAAAATAGGGCAGCGATTTCATATGTTAAAAAATACAATCATTTTCTATAATGATAAAGGAAAACAAAAATCAATTCCTGTTTAGCAGGTAGGAGGAAATATTACATTCCTCTCATGTGTGTATCAATCAATTTGATAAGTACTGTGGATGAGTATTTGGAGTGTTAGAAAAAGTAAAACTACAACAGTAAAAATAAGGAAATAACTGGTTTTCACCATCAGAAGTTGGTCCTGTTTCTCTATCACTATTTAATAAGTTGTGCATTTGCAAAAAGGTCTGTGTAAGTAATATACTACTTTTCATGCATTTTAAAAATGCCTGATCTTCCCTTATTATTCATAAAATTGCACAGAAGAAATAAATTATGGTACTTTGTGGGGTGTAACATTGTTATAAAATTAGAAATAGTTTCAGAAGAGAGAAACTGTAAACTTGGATGACTGATGCTTAACTTTATTATTGTTAGAAAAAAAATTCATCCTTAAGAGACATTAATCTAATTCCTCTAATATTCCAGCCAATAACTTCTTCAGATAAAAAATATGTATGTGCAAGAGGTTTTTCTCTGACACTATCATTCTTGAGTTCTGGTTTCACGATGGTTTCCATAGCAACAGAAAGATGTTTTTATAAACACTACATCATTGCTTCTGCTATGAGTAGAAGCAGAAGAGATGTGAATCCATACCTGTTTTTAAAAGAAAAATAGCATAAAGAGAAAGATCATATAACCCCTCAATATTCAGATTGAGTTATTCTGTCTTGCTATTGTCCTGATGTCAAAAATTTTTAAATTGATAATTAAAAAATTATAGCTCAGTCAAGGAAATTTTTTGTTGAGCTGATAGCAGGAGAAATAACTCTCTTGTACGTCATTTGAATACGGATATAAAACCAAGCTTCAGTTGTTAAAAAATACGTAAAACTACAATGTCAGATATATCACTAAATAACGCATTTGTCACTCAAGAGGGTGAAAGTGCAGCTGTTGCAGAAATACAAATTAAGAGAAGTTTCCATTTTTATTTTTTTTTTAATTTAACAAGGACTACTTTCTTTGGTAGAAGAACATAATTGTATGCAGACATTCATTTGTGTTCAAATGTTAATACCCTGCACATATTGATTTGTACCCTACACATATTGATTGATACCTGCTTTATCTTTGGTAACGTCTGAATACCTCTGACATGGGCTATTTTTTTGATTACCTTTAGTTTCACTCAGACTGGTGGAGGAGTTGTGCTTCTTCGCTAGCCCTGAGTTATATGTTATATGTGTGTTAACTACTTTACAGTTTTAAATTGCCCCACTGGGAACATGTTTACTAGAAGGTAAAGAACTTTGTACAGTACACACTCTGATAGTAGTCATAAAGCAGTCTTTTGAAAATTTGAGTCACCTGACCTTAGGTTTTTTTATTTCAAATTTAGGATCCCATGATTAATTTATTTCTTCAGTTAAGACTGCCTTATATGCAAACTAATGAATGTGTGTGCTGCCAAGTCTTACTAAGTTTAAAACTTAGTCCATATTCTGTAGGATAAGGTTTTCAATATATTTTGTAGTGCAAGTTTTGGTGAGTGTAGACCATTATGAAATTTTATTACTTAGCAAGAGACATCACTTACTATGTATGACAATAGAATGACAAGATTGTTTAAACAGTCATGAAGTGCAATTATACTAATAATATTAATAATACAAATAATACTAATACTAATACTAATACTAATACTAATACTAATACTAATACTAATACTAATACTAATACTAAATTTTATATTCTTTCAGTAGAGACTAATTACTGTCACTATTACATAACAGCTCAATTATTAGATCATTTGCCTGTGATATAAGACCTTTTTTTTCAAAATGCTCTTAAAAGAGAAGCCCCAGGTTCCAAATACAGCTGTAATGTCAAGTGGAACCATTCTTTTGTGGAAACAATGCTTCTGCACAAAAAGACTCCCAAGTAAACAAATACATCAACTGATTCAAAATCCCTGGGGTTTAGAATAAAATAAAAAGAGAGCCATCATGCTGGATCACTTTAAGTCAGGGTTTCAGTTTTTTCTCTAAATATCTTTCATAGATCTCATCTAGTCACTTGCCATAGAAACAGACGGAATCCTTGAACTCACATTTTGTCCTCAAAACTTTTAATTACTGCAATATGGTGAAGTATGACCCATGTTTATTTCCCAAGCAATTTTTTTAATTTCTTCATCCCTATTCATTGATCAGCAAGACGTGTTAGAGATGTATTCTCATAGGAGATTTCCTCTGAAACTACAAATATTGCACTAAATGAAAAAGACACTTTTGCTACCCAAATTTTTATGATTTCCTTATGCCTGTAAGGACTCATGCAACTTGATTCTCAGCATATTTTTAGCTCCCTATGTTGCTTCTTTACCTTTGTTCTTGTCTTGGAGACGGGATCAAGTCACAAGGAAGACAGATAAAAAGGCCCCTTGTATTTGGAAATCAGGGATACATTTAGATGTCTGGCATAAGAAAGGAGGGAGAAAAATATTTGGTAACAAATAAGAAGTTAAATGGTTATCCAGAATTTTGTGGGAATTACAAGAGGAAAATAAGGCTGGGAAAAGGACAAGTCATGCAGATTGCATTTATACCAGATTCCTACTTTTATTATGTTAAATTTATCATTCTCTGCAAGACTGTGATTTCTTCAGTGTTACTATATGACCTGTGCAATCCCAAACATGGTATGAAACAAATGGCAGAACCACATTTTGATGGAATCAGGTTATTTGATTGGAATCAGTTGAATGTTCAGAACAAAAGTTTACACTATCTGCAGAACATGATACTCTACGCGAAGTTAGTATAACATTTTAGTACAAGTGTTACTTTCAGTTCCTTTCATAGAAAATCTGAACTGCAGAGCAAATTTCCACCAAAACTTAATTGTGGGCCAGATGGCAATTTTGCACTTCTTCTCGAGACCTAAAATCAGAAATGCTGTTGCTGAAATAATTCCTTAATATAAATGTTGACAAGAAAGAAATTTTTACAAGTAATATTTAACCCATTTATTTCCTGAAGTGTTAATATTAAAGATAGTATCTGCATTCATGAATCATAAACAAAATAAATTTTTATGCCAGATAGACAGTGTGGCACTCCAAAGGGCAGCAAGACATTCATAAAACCAAGAATTTGTTTGGTATATTTTCCGAAGCAGACCACTTCTGTTTGATTGAAATCTTTTCATGTACTCCCATTCTTCCATGAATACAGCTACCCACAGAAGAAAAGTGTATTAAAGTGTTTAAGGTGCTTCACACTGCAAAGTTAGCCATAGTCTGCCAATTTTATTAAGTGCATCTGCAGCACCTGTTGTTCTTGAAATTAGCAACAGCTAAGGTGGCCCAAGTTTATGTGCCGGGTGTGGCAGAGACTTCATTTAGTCTGAGCAGAAAGGTCTGGAAAAACAACATATTTTTTATGTGCAAGATAATTATTCTATGAAACAAAATAAAATTATGTGCCATTTAGCTAGGCAAGAAGACCAAATAAGTTGTTGGAGTGACTTCGTGGTATGAAAGAAATTTTAAGTATGACTGCTATTAAATAAAGTGCATGCATGTGTAGCTTATGTAGCAAATATTTTTCAGCTGTTCCTGCAGAATTTTTGAATTGTATTGTAAAGGGTAGCCTTGCATGTGGAATTTGCTGTAATATTGTCATGGTTTAGGAATGGTATTATCAAATTTAGAAGTCCCACTAAAACCACATTGCCGCTCATGCCCTCCTCAGGCTCCATCTGGAACGACAAAAGGCAAAGATCACAGGTTGAGATAAGAAGAATTAATGAAAATAGCAACTAGATAAGAGGACAAGCAATATAGCAACAATATTAATAACCAAAGGGATCAGACAAATAAGCAGTTGACACAGAAAGACCATAATTACAAACACATGCTGATTGTCTCTCCTTCACCACATTTTTTCAACCCAAAAGAACCCCTTCTCCTCAGAAAAGACAGAGCCCCATTTCACCACTCCTTTCAGTGAGGTGAGGTAGTATGAAATAATATCAGTTTCCTGGCCATAGCCCCTGCCTGGGCTACTGGAAAAAATTAACCCTGTGCTGGCCAGAACCAGGACATTATTGATCCCTTATTCTAAACCATCTACCTTATGCATAGACCCTACACATTCAAAATGTATACATATAGATAGATAGACTTATATACAGATATAGATAGACTAGATATAGATGATATAGATGATATAGATGATACAGATATAGATATAGACAGATAGATATAGACTAGATACAGATACAGATTAGGTATAGATGATATAGATGATATAGATATAGATATAGATATAGATGATATAGATTATAGAGATAGAGATAGAGATAGAGATAGAGATAGAGATAGAGATAGAGATAGAGATAGAGATAGAGATAGAGATAGAGATAGATAGATATAGATGATATAGATGATATAGATATAGATATAGATATAGATATAGATATAGATATAGATATAGATATAGATAGATAGATATAGATGATATAGATATAGATACAGACAAGCACAGGTATCATTTCCACTGTCAGTGGCCATTCCTTCAAGAGGTGTCTTGAAATCATTAAATCCATGACTGTAGGTTCTATCCATCCTAAATGTCTTCCAGGGCAGGAGGGCTGGTTTGCTGTTGCATGGTTGAGAGCTGCATCAGGTGCTCATGACTGGTGTACCTGAAGCAGTCTGTCCTCATTGTCCATGGTAGTTATGGCATGCAGAGGCAGTGTCATTCAATAACAAAAAACATACAATTCAACACTGCAGTCTCTTGAACATATCCATTGGAGTCTGACAATATCTATCCTGCAATTTTACTCTTAAAACATGAGTTTCCTGGGCAGGTCCTTTAAACTTACTTTGTTTTATAGTAAAACTGGCCTTCAGGAGGATTTGGATTATCTTCTCCCATTTCTCACAACCTTCTTCTGTCATGTTCCCCCATACTGTGATGTCATCAATGTACTGTGCAAGTATTCTGAAGCCTCACCCTTCTTCAGTGCAGTCTGGATCAGTCGTGGCAAAGAGTGGGGATGTATTTCCATTGTATGGCTTTTCAGTACAATTTTAATATGGCAAAATCAAGCTACTGTGTTGTCATTACTTATATCCAGGGATGTGGTCTGAATTAATTTAGTTTAAGAATATGTAATACAAATAGCTGAAGTGAGACAGTCTTCTAGAAGTGAAACCTGTTTAATGACACACTAATGAAAGAGAAATACTGACATTCTGTGAGACACAAATCCAGAGCCTTAATTCTTGTATAGTCATAGTCCCACATGTTCCGTCCCTCTATTTTTATTTGATAAGTGGGTGGAGCAGGCCTATGGAGAAGGAATAATAAGAAAAAGAGACCATGAGACTGTTGTTGTTTATGAGGTGTAAATGATATCAAGCTGTTACCACACATTTTTCAAGGAAAGAGTCCTCAAGGGACAAGAAAAGTGAATAAATTTTGGAATCCCTTTGAGCAGATCTATGTTGCTATGAAGTCAGAATTTTTTCAAGACTAAAGTATCAGTCTGAACTCTGACCCCTGGTACTCCTCTGTAATAAAATCACTGCTGTCCTTCCTGAAAATGCTCTTTTTTGTGCCTGCTTCAGCACCTCCTTTCTTCTTTTCAGCCTCTTACCTTTCTTAGACTGAATACTGTCCTAGTATTACATCGTAGCTTGAGCAAAAAGGAATAAAAGTTCAACATATTACCCTAGTCTAGTAAAGTTCAAAGTCTAGTAAAATTTAAAGACAAGGGTGTTTCAAAATTTGTTTCAAATTTTGTATCAAAACTGGAACTCTTATGTACATCTGTGGTGTTTTGAACTCATGAGCATAAAAACTGTGAAACTCTCACATAAAGTCTTGGCTGCTCAAAGTCACCACAGTGGCTGAGTTTGAGTGGTGAGTATTCCCTCCCTCATGCTTTTCCACCACTCCTTCTATTTGCCTTTGCTGTGACATTAGTCCTGAATTTGCATGGAGAGAAAAGGAAGAGTAAATAGGGTAGCTACGAAAGGCACACCACAGAGGGAATGTGGAAAGCAGAACCCTTAGGGGGACCTGAGCACAGCCAGAGGCTGGAGATGGGTGCATGGGGGAGCAATGTGTGCATGTGTCTGTCTGTCTGTCTCTAATAGATGTCTACAATGCTTGGTGTTCAGTAGCTATGTAGAACCAAGGAGATGGCTGGTTTCCTGAAAAAAAACGCATGGCATAAATATAAAATTTTTATTAATTGCTTCTGGAGGACACGTAAGCAGAAAATGTTTGGGAAAGTATAACTGGGGAAAGTATAGTAGTAAAAAATTACTTTAACATCAAGTTTTGGGGGGGTTTAATCATTTGTAGATATACCATGAAATATTGAGCACTGAAACAAACCTCCAACCACTACGGCTGAGTTAAAATTACATGACTGTATCCTACTGACTGAACCCAACACATCGACAAGTCTAGTTGTGGATTTCAGTATATAATTCATGGCTTAAACTCCAGCTACTTTCATCCTGTCCTTGCACTGAAAGTCACGTAATTTACTAACATAAAATACTTACAAGCAGTGAGTATTTTAAACAGTTTAGGGTTTATTTGTTTTTATTTGATTTTGTTTCTTTGTTTAGGTTGGTTGGTTGGTTGACTGGCTGGTTTGAGGGTTTTTTTGCTAATGGGGAAAGTAAATTATTGTAAAAGTTTATTAAATCTGTGAAATATTTAATTCAGAAACTAAGACCACTGAAGTTTTTCAGTGGAATTTTCATCATAATTTCATAATTCTTGACATTTCCTTTATCAGCTTTTGAGAAAAAAAAGGAATTGCACGTATCTAGGGGTCCTCTAACTCCTTGGGACATTCTGGTTGATTAAACAATCCTCTATGGAGCTTGACTTAAATCAACTAAAATACATCTGCCCTTTCCCAAACCATCTGCCCTTAGACCTGAACAAAATAAATGTGGCTGTTGAGATCTCAATCTACAGTTTGCACCCTGAGACAGAAACCAGCAAAGTTACTAATAATGAAACAAAAGAAAAAAGCTGAAGACCTCTGCTTTAGGGCACTGTCTGAAAAAGAGAAAAGGAAGGTAGAATATCCAGAGAAAGAACAAAGTTACATAAGGAAAAAAAAATAGAAATAGTTTAGAATAGAAAAGTAAAAGTTGTATCTAAAGTAAGTAAAACATTTTTTTCTATCAAAAATGAAAGCAAGCCTTTTGACATGAAGTATTTAAATTTAAAACATCACAATACTATTTAATTGCCAAATATAAGTTGGATGGGTTTCTTTAATCATTTGCCCTGACTCTTCGTATTCTTCAGCTGATAAAGGGATCTAGTACCTGTCCACCTGGAAAAAGTTCTGTATCTACACCACCAAAATTGAACCTTCACTCAGTCTGAAATATAGTTAGATTCAGAACTATGTGGCCTAAGCGAGGTTTTGTTTTGGACCGGAGGCAAACAAATCTTTTAGCTTTGTAACATGTTAAAGCATTTGTCCTGGGTTGTAGTATAAGATATGCACAAAGTATTCTATCACCATCTTCATGAACTGTTGAAACCAAATGCTGAAGCAGTGTTCTTCCAGGTTCCCTTCCCTCTTCTGTTAATGTGTCTTCTTTAATGGCCCATCAAATGCCTGCTGCATGACTCATAGGTAACTCCCTCCGGGAGTTATCTCCCTTTAATGGGCCATCAAGGACCCCCTGTATGACTCATTATCCCATTGTGAGATGCTCCGCCCGGGGGAGGAGCCAAGCATTCTCACCTGGATATAATCTGGGATTTGGGACAGTACAGAGGCCCTTACCCACTAGATTCCCAGAGGATCAGAGCTACCAGACCTTTCTACAGGATCACTGCTTCCATCATCCCGCTCAGGTTGTATTCTGACTCTGTCAGTGGTCTTTTGTATTATTGCATTTATTTTATTTTACCCTTTTTGTCTTATTATTAAATTGTATTTCTGACTTGGAGCCTCTCACTCGTTTTGCTTTCAAACCACTACAGCATTTAGCTTCAAAAATTGTTATTTGGTGGCAGCTAGCATGGCAGTTACTTTTCCTGAAGCTCTTGAGCATATCAAGGTAAATCCAATGTTTTATGATAGTAACTTTCTTCAAGACTTACCACCTCTTATAGAGTGTGAACATTCAGGGCTTCTCAAAGTGTGCTTCAGAAAACACTATCAGTTTTGCACAGATATTTTGCAGGATAACCTGTGGTATGTCATCAGTTCCTCACAACAGAAGACCATGAAATTCAGAAAAAAAAAGAGGGATTTAAAAAGAATTTTTCGTGAAGTCATACACAAAAGACCTGTGAGGGGCCATTGGAAACAGAAATGTACATGTTCTACTAATTTTCTATAAATTTCCTCTAGCCTAGATTCCTGTCTCTTTCATCACGTTTTCTCTTTTGGGAGTTACAATAAATATAAAAGTCAATGAGTCAGTGTACCTGCCCTTACACTGGCAATGTGTCAATACTTTTCTACAGGATCATAGGATGGTTGAGGTAGAAAGGGACTTTGGAAGGTCATCTTCTGCAATCACCCTGCTCAGGCAGGTTCAGCCAGGGCAGATGATTTTTGAGTATCTCCAAGGATGGAGGTTGTGAGGAATATGCTATTTTCAGGAGAAACACAGACCATACTATAAAAAAGTAGAGTTTAAGTCATTCTACCTCAAACTCTTCGAAACCTAAAAAGCAGTTCTATTAACACTTCTAATATTGTGTCTACTAAAATAAATGTGTGTAAATCATGATGATCAAAGAAAAGATAATAATATTTAATCTGACTGTATATTATTTTTAATGTACCTGTGGTGATTGAAACACAGAGAGCTACTTTTTGAATCTCTTTTAGATCATATAATAGAGTATACAAAGAGAGAAAAAAACCTCTCCCCTTCAGTTTTCTTTCAAAGATCCACCTGATGGTACACCATGGTCATGCTACGCTCTTTAGAGGGATTTCACTAATGCTATTTTATTCCTAGCAAAAAATGTGCAAACAAAAAAATAAAAATTTTGAAATTTTTTCTATTTTTCACTTGATTCTAACATAATTATTTCCTCATAAGCAAACTAAGTTTGCACAATAAAAGAAACCAATGATGTGGGTAAGACCTTTATACTTCTATAGTCTTTCTGAAAATTGATCCAGATGGGGTTTGTAGAGATATATGCAGATTGCAATATTTTATCTACAGAGACATGCTTTAAAATTATTATTTCATTTTGTGGCATATATATCTTCTTGTGACAAAATATAAAGAACAGAAAATGAACATATTTATCTTGTCAGAAAGTTGCTCTGAATGATGGATTTAATGAGAACTAAACAGGTGAAATTAAACTTGATACAGCAGACCTAACAGTAATAATTCAAAGATTTCAAGCTCTGCCCCAGAACCCACTATCTCTTCCTCCTACAGAGTCATAGAGGATTTTGCTTATAGCATTGCTTCATGCAAGTAAAATCATGAGTTTGAGAAACTCATCTAAAAGGCTTTTGAAACCTCATTTTAACGATGCCCTCAAGAGAAACATAGTGTTTTTTAAAAACATTACTATCCAGAAAACTCTGGGCTATGCACACAACATTTCCATCATGTCATGACAGGCTACCCTGAGCTGTCAATAGTGTCTGGTATATAAAAAATTACATCACTTCTAAGATACACTTCACTTTACACTTAAATTCTATTAGAAGTATAGTGTATCATGCACTTTACTCTTGCCAGGTTTTTTTGTGTCTTCCTACAAAATTCTGCATGTTTCACACTTCTAGCAACTTCAACATTAATCCAAATGAATTTTTAAACATAAACTGGAAAACAAAATTCTTGTTTGGACATTATAAGCATATTTTTCTGCTGGGATGTCCATTTCTCTGTTAATCCAGCTGTTTGACAAGTGAAGGCAAGTGAAAACCTTACTCATCCCCTAAATATCTGTAATTTTTTTTTTCTCTTGGGCATTATGCAAGAATATAAAATTCCACAGTTTTATAAACCCACAGCATTTGATATTTCCAAGTGAAAAAAAAATTATATTATTATTGAAGTTACTGAAGAGTGTTTGTCCTCTTGTCACCAAAAAGCATGAAATAAACTCCCCAACCATCTTACTGGGTTTGAGTGCTGACTGATATTACTTTATTAGCACCACTGGATGCATGGGGATTTCTCCTCAAAGCATGGATGTCCAGTAAATCTTTTCCCATTGAGACCATCTGCAATATGTCATCACATTGCAATTTACTTCTCTTATTTTTCTTTGCTATGACACACAATCCTATTTTCAAAACTAAGATATCTACTAACAGATATTAATAACTGATATAAATAAATGAGGAAGAATTAGCTGGCATCAGACTTATTAGTCACAGATCTAGGAATCTGTGATTACATTATACTCTGGCACTTGTAATACGCACTGTACAAAACTAACCATGAATATAGGGATCGTACACTACTGTGGTAAAGCTGAAAAAATTTTCCAACATCTTCCCCCACTTCTTCTTAAAGAAATATGACTTGTTTGGTAACACCCTCACAGCTCCTGGGATCTATCTGTGAACTGTGAAATCTTTTCATTCAGTAGTACATACTGAAAATACATATCTCTCCCTCATGATGTTTTTAAAACGAGCACTGGTGAAAAGACTTTCAAAGAGCTGAAAATGAGCCTGTTATCTCTTAATATTCAAGCAAACTGCCATACCAATTATCTGTCAGCTGTCTTCATTGAGATGATCTGTGGGGAAAAAAAAAAGTCAGGATAATCAAACTAACAGTACTTTAGATTGCCAAGTGATTTTAATTTTACAAACCTTTTTCTTAATCTTGAAACCTTCTTACTGACTGAGAATTAATACATTTCACACTTCTCAGTGACTGCCATCAGGTGTTAATTTTCAGTTATGTTTGGCCTAGAGATTTGAACCCAAGACCCATTAATGAAAGTGTCTGCATTTCATTCTGCTCTCCAGTATTCTGATGCTGCCTATCCCTAAAAGGCAAATAAAAAGTTACTGGAATGTATCCAGTGTCACACGCACCATTCCTCATAGTCTTTCTAAAATGTTTATCTGCAGAAATAATTACACAGCTGCTACTTAATATTAAGTGTAAGAACTAATTCTTCATATGAATAAAAGTAGATAATATAGTGCTTATTTATATCTGAGTTTTAACAGGAGGAAGAATTACTTTTCTCAGTTTATAGAATGTCAGTTTGAAGGGTATATAGCAAAAAAATTCTAATCTGCCCATGTAACGCTGCAAATGACTGAATCAAATAGTTGTTTCATTTAATTTAATATCTTTTTACTTCTAGTACTTCCATCCTGGTAAGGATTTCAGTTTTTGCACTGAAATTTAATTCTGTTAGGAAATTGAAAGAGGCTAGGCTAGCCAGGGAATTATGCTATTTGGTATACCTGCAGGTGACTTAATGCAGCAACAGCTTACAAGTGCTGAAACATTTAGGGTTAGCTCAAAAATGATGAAATTAGGGTTACATAAGGAAGGAGATATCCATCCTTCGATTTCTTCCTCAGAAGTTGTCCTAAAATTGTCCGGATAACCTATCTTTGCAAATTTATTCCTATGTGATGTCAGTTTTTCTAACCTCAAATGAAATTGTTAATCTAGTCTCTTTTTTGAGGTCATACCATTTTACTCTATCAGTTGGTTTTTTATACTGCTTTCACTACTCTGCTAGTTATATTTCTATTTTCACAGAGCAAAAACAAGGTGAGAATAAATGAAGAATGAAGAACAGCCACCAGCCAAATTAGGCAAAGACAAATTTTTTCTATTAAGCTAAAATAACAATTTATTTTTAAATTACTAAAACAACCCAACAATTTATATTTTCTTTATAGTATATGTATAGTCTTACATATATAAAAATATAAATATATTTATTATATATAAAATTATAATTTTTATAAATATGTATTATATATGTGAATATATTCATATGCATATAAATATATGCATATGTATGCATATAAAATACAAATATAAATATATTTATGAAATTCCCCCTATCTAAAAATTATGAGATCATCCTCTAGTGTTCTTTGACAAACTGTAAGTGATGGTTTCCTGATATTGCACAATTGTGTCTCCTGGTTCAACAAGTGAAAAAACATGGTTAGCTCCCTTGTTCCACTCTATATAGAGGGAGAGGAAAGCAGCTCTGTGGAGAAGGACCTGGGGGTCCTGAGGAACAAGAAGCCAGCAGAGTGCCCTTGTGGCCAAGAAGGCCAGTGGTGTCCTGGAATGCATCAGGAAGAGTGTGGCCAGCAGGTCAAAGATGGTGATCCTGCCTTTCTGTGCAGTCCTGGTGAGGCTACATCAGGGGTGCTGTGTCCAGTTCCGGACTCCTCAGGACAAGAAAGAAAAGTAACTACCAGAACAGGTCCAGTGGAGGTCTACTAAGATGGTTAGGGACCATCTTTATGAGGAAAGGCTGAGGGAGCTGGGCCTGTTCAGCCTCAAGGAGAGGTGTGTGAGAGGGAACCTCATCAAGGCATACAAAAATCCTAAGGGCAGGTGTCAAGAGGATGGCACCAGACTGTCTTCAGTGGTGGCCGGTGACAGGACAACAGGAAAATGGCACAAACTGAAACACAGGAAATTCCACCTGAATATTAAGAAAACTTTTTTACTCTACAGGCAACAGAGCACTGAAATAGACTGCACACAGAGGTTGCGGACTCTCTCTTTCTCTTTCTGGAGATATCCAAAACTGTGATAATCTCCAGATCTTCCAAACCCCAACATTCTGTGTTTCTGTGAGATAGATATATCGATATCTCTATATAGATATAGATGTAGATATAGATAGATATAGATATAGATATAGATAGATATAGATATAGATAGATATAGATATAGATAGATATAGATATAGATATAGATAGATATAGATATAGACATACAGATATCTATATATCTAGATCTATAGATATACAGATAGATCTGTGTGTCTTTGTGTGTCTGTGTGTACAAAACAAGCGACTTAGGAATACATGACGACAGAAGCATTCCAAAGAGTGTGCTTTAGTGCTTCATTCTATTTATATATCAGGTACAGTAGTGTAGTACATAATGTTCTATTAAAAAACTTAGAATACATTGTTTTTCACAATGATTTCCTATCTTTTTATCCATGCTTAAAGAAATTCACTATCTTCAAAGTTGCAAGAGGTAACTGAAAACATAAAGTATACTTTTATGTTATAACCAAAGGCCATTCAAGTGAAATTTTGGTTACTATCACTGCAGCTGAAATGCAAAATTGTAATTATATTTGTGGTGACTGTCAATAAAGAAATTCAAGCTATACCAGATAATCAGTTGTTAAACCCTAGAATGTGTTTGGTATGCAATATTTTTCCCATTCCAAAGGAATAGTTTTACAGCTACCTTTTTCCCCACAACAGGTTAATTTTACTTGTTGTAATTATTTGTGTTTTGGTTTATTTCTTTTAATTATTTGTAATTTCACACAGTTACACAAAGCATTTCATAAATCAATGCTATAAAAGTAAAAAAATACCATGAAACTTTCAGGGGAAAATAGACACAATTTCCATTCCAAAATATTTGCTATAATCTTTAAGATAGTAATTTACTGTAAATAGTTCTTTCCTACGACTTTTTCCTCCAGTAAAAGCCATTTTTAAGGAAAAAAAGAAGTTGCTGTCTCTATTAATGAAGAAAAAATGTAAATGTAATGTTCCTATTTCTTTGTGAAACATTTTGACTTCTGGTATTTTGAATACTATATTGTATGCAGAAGAGATTAGACAAATTTTTTGTCATTCTTCAGTCTATCTGAAAATTTATTAGTAAGAGCTTGTTCACTGTCAATCTGTTCTGTGAGTTACTTTCATTACATCTAAACTTTCCAGGACTTTTTCAGCAATAATCAAAAATAATTACTGCCTAAGAAGTATCCAGACTTAGGAGCTGGCTAGATTTCCTAATGGAGCTGTTTTTATGTAGACAACAGTGACTCTGTACTGCATACATCATGATTTCATTCCATGTGGAGACAAGAAGTTGTTTCCACCAGACGGCTTCTGCTGTGTGGCTGCCATGGGCATCTACTCGAGCAGCAGTTTGTGCTGCAGTCTCTCAGCTCTGCCTCTGGGGAGGACCTTTCGGATGGTGTCGGGGAGGGCCTGCGCATCAGCAGGACCTGATGCTGCAAGCAGAACCAGGTTTATGCTACAGGATATAAGAGGGGGATATTGTCCTCATTGTTCTGCAGATGAGGGGGGAAGGGTCTGAGCACCAGTGCATGAGTCTTGTGGGTCAGTAGTTGCTTTCATGGCAGATGCTGGTGGCAGGGATGCAGGTTTCACAACAAAACTCAACAATGCTGAGAATGAAGGACTACAAAGGGAAGACAAGATACACCTGATAAAATGTGTTAAGAGCACCATTGTCAGAGGACTGGCTGAACTGATGAAGAGTACTTCAAACTACTGAGACCAGGAAGGAAGACTGTGACCCACAGTCCAGGAGGAAAATCCAGATGGGTTGCATAGAGAAGAGTGCAGGATGACAGGAACAAAGGAGATCTCAGGAGTGAGGAAACAGGACAAAGAGACACTTGTCTTAAATGCAGGTTAACACACATGCCTGGAAGCAAATAGGAAGGACCAGGGCTCCATGTGCAATTGCAACACTCTATCAATGTTGCAGAATGTGAAGTTGCAGCTTGGGTGTGTGAAGCTCATATATGGGATTTACAAAAGACAGGATGAGAGACAGAGGATAGGCCACTAAACATGATACCACGTCAAGAGTACTCTCCAGAGCATTCATCAGAGCAGCAAAGAGGACACAACCTTCCTGAAATAATTACAGCAAAAGTGTTTGTTCCCACATCAAAGAGACTGAAGGAAATCTTCAACCACTGCAGGAAAGAAAATGTTGCATGAATCTATGAATTTCAAAAGGAACCGTGGCAGAAACTACAGACACAAGCTGGCTTCACTTTGGTGCCAAGAAGAATCATAGAGTGAGTCCCATGGGATCACCTTTCAGGACTCAGGAAAGAAGTGATTGGAAGCAGTCAACGGGGATTTTTTTACCTGTCTTCCACTGGTGGTAAAATTACGGGATCTGTGAGCAGAGTTGGTATTTACCTTGAATATAGCAAGGTTTATTACACTGTCTCCTGAAGTGCTCCTGTATCCACATTAGGACATCAGAGGTGGGATGTGAAAACTACAAGTTGGAGGGTAGGTCTCACAGGACCATGTTTAACTGGGCTGTAGTCTACCTGGAGGTTGGCAACCAGTGCAGTAGTATAGGGTCTGTTCTGGGACTTTCCCTACAGAACACCTCTCTCAGTGACCTGAAGAAGAAAACATTGAGCACTCTTCAGAAGTTTGCTGATGAAAGCAAGGGGAAAACTAGAAGCCCAGGCTGGCTTCTGTGGTCCTGAGTAGCTAGAAGAGGTCACAAGTAAAACCTGTGAAGTCCAGCTAAGACACAGGCTAAGCCCTAAAACCAGTACCTACTATGTCACATCTAGATATGGCGTCCAGTTCTGGGCCTAGATGAACCAGATTTAAATTAGCAGAAACCACCAAGAAGGACCTCAGACCATCTCCCTGTGAGGAAAGGTTGCAGTGTCGAGATGTGTTTTGCTGGGAGAAGAGAAGGGTTTGGGCAAACCCAGCAGCATCCCCAGCACCAAAATGAGGGATGGAAGAAACATGGATGGACTTTTCATGCGGTACATAACAGGGGGGCAAGAGGCAGTAATACAATCTGAAACATGAGACAATTAGACTGGAGGGAGATAAGCAGAAGACTTTTTCCTATGTAGAGAACCCAGTCATGGAATCAAGGCCCAGGGAGTTTGGGCCACCTCTTGCGTGGGGGGTTTCCTGCCTTGACTGGGTGAAGCCTTGAAAAATGTAATCTGACCTCACATCTGAGCCTACTCTGCACAGGGGCACAGGCTGGGACTGGAGACGTCTCCAGGTGCCCATCAGCCTTAATTATCCTATTAACATCTGAAAGTGAACTTAAAGGTAATATATGATAACTATAGATCATTTGAAGTATTGGGCACACTTCATAAAATTGAATATTAATCCGCCTGGAAACTGTTTAGAGCAGAAGCTTTAGCACAGCATTAGAAACATATACAAGTTTCCAAATGTGAAAAGATAGAGACTGTGAGAGACAAATTATAGCTCAGAATTTAAGAAGCCTATAAATCACATGAAATTTATTTTTTGGTCCAAATAAAAGAAAACTCAACTTGCCATATCTTAAAAAATCTCTAATTTCATAAAAAGATACAGACCTTAAAAGTGCAAAAGCTTTGTTCATCATAAAACCATCAAAAATTTATATGCTGCTGCAGATTAAACACAGTTGGCAGCTAAGCCCCAAACAGCTACTCGCTCACTCACCCACAGTGGGATAAGAAGGCAATTTTAAGGGTAAAAGTGATAAAGCATGTGGATTGAGGTAAAGATGGTTTATTATGTAAAATAAAAATCTGCATGTACAAGCAAAGAAATCCAATCAGTTCCAATCAACAGGTAGATGTACTTCCTCCCTGGGGCCTGGGCTAAGAACATCACCAGGAAACTCACTGGCAAACTTCTTCCTATTGGTGATTTTCTATGTAGGGGGCAATGAAGTGGCCACTCATAGTCTGAGGATGATCAAAGAGGACATCAGGGCCTTAGAATGGCTGTAAGGGAACTTGGGCCACATGTTATATTCTCTTTTATACTGCCAGTTGAAGGCAGCAACACTGGAAGAAACAGACACTCTGAGTTCTACTACAGGTCTTTGTCCAGCCTAGGGTCCAGATTTTATGTTCAGTTTTGATAAGAGCCATGAAACTCCTGTCTCCCTGCTTCTCTAGCCTTTCCTCTGCTGGTGATTAGCATGACTATGTCCACACATTGAATACTCACTGCACCCTGTCACCTTGAAATTGCTGAAAGTGTACTATGATTAATGTAACTGATGAATACATTAAGAAGTATTTGCTTTTAGAATCAAACCTTCAGACAGAACACTGCTAATACATCTACAGTTGGGTTCATCACAATGATTTTGGCCAGTTAATTTTCCAACAACCCTTATTTCCCCTTCTAATCCATATTTCAGCAATACAGCTCTAAGGATATTATGGGACATCATGACAAACATCTTGAAAAATAAAATGATGAAATGTTCAATGACCTCCCCTTATCCACTGAATAACAGACAGACTGGCATGTTGTTCTGTAATTTAAACTTAATGAAACATGAAGGTAGATACATGCAATTTATAGCTCTGTCTTAACTGATTAGTGAAATTAAATGAAGAAAATCCTTAATTTTTATTAACTATGCCACTGAAACTTATTTCTCATATTTCTAATTTTTTTTTTAATGTTACTCCTACTAGGAGGATCCCTTTAATTTAATTTGGTGACAAAAGCTGGAAAGCCATGACAATGGCAGAAATATTAGAAAAAGCTCTAAGCAAGAAGTCAAACTTCCAGGAGAGCTGATAGTACTTTCTAGTAAAGGAAAAAGTGTTGTGTTGTTTTTGGGTTTTTTTCCCTATCCACCATTGGCTGATTTCATATTAGTGGTGCTAATAAATATTATTCTCCAGACTTTTTGCCTTGACAGTGGTCAAAATGAGATAATCTCAAATATCAATATCGCAAGTAATTTCCTTTGCCATTGTCAGGTATCAGATTTACTTCCAAGAATATGGCCTGTGTCCTTTATTTATTCCCCTTCAGCTTCTTTGTGCAATTCAAAGATGGTTTTTTAATCTCCAAAGGTGTCCATGAGTTTACAGCAATCTTTACAAAGATAATTTCACTACTTTCCAACTCATACAAAACCCATTTCCTTCAGAGATGTGGAAGCTATCAGTATCTGGGATGATGTATGCAAGAATGAAGAGCAAAATTTTCTTTCTTATTTTTCCTGAATTTTGTGAAATCCATGAGAAAAAGGGAACATATTAGTCTAACCATCTGCATTGTGTTTCTTGAGCAAAAACAGGAATGGAATAAGAAGTGCTAAGAATGAGACTGGAAATAGAGATGAAAAAAAGTTACATCTCTAAACTTAAGAAATCAAGACATATAAAAAATCCCCTTCAGCTTTTCAGCTAAAAAGTTATTTCTTCGTATCAAATTAGCAGTTTTTGGTTTTAAGACAGAAACTGGGATGTGTGTACAACAAACCATCAGCATATCTATGATTTAACAGTTGACAGTGAACTAAATGAATTATGAGGTGAAAGCAGCAAAAAAACACTAAAGTCTTGAATTAAACTGTGAAACACGAAGACAAGGAGAAAATGTCCATCCTTTCTAAGGGAATTTCAACCTCATGGACCAATTGGCCAATGACAAGTATAAGTATTGGCATCTTTTTAACTCTCTGATTTGTAGGCTGTGAACTGCTCCTGACAGACCTCCAGGCCAAGGACCAAGGGAAGCTGCCTCTCCCAGCAGGAAAGGCTCAAAAATAATTATGGGGACATTTGAGTTGTACAGTTCTGCTGTTTTGCAGCATGAGGAAGGTTATTATAGCAGAGATTACTTTTCCATTTTCAACATGCTTCAAAGAAATGAATGTGATTAAAATACATGCCACCATCTTATCATTGTTGTTTTCTTTAAAAAATAATTTCCAGCTTTCCTCTAGTTCCCTTGCCAACAGATTTAAGTTCAAACAGAAAGGCTGGTAGCTCAAATCCCAAAATACTTACTTCTTTCCCCTGTTGACAGTCATTTTGGAACAGCATAATCAGCATATAGAGCTCAGAGGAAGAGCTGTGAAATGACAGAGAAGTTATCAGATTACTGAGGACTCAAGTACTTCTTATTTTTAATGAGACATCATTTTCTCAAATCATAATGTGCCTTCTCAAACCAAAATAAGAATACAAGTGCACTTCAACACGTATGCAGAAAAGTGAGGGAGACCTGGAGACCAAAAAAGCCCTAAACCTGATGTTCCTGGGGGTTACTTATTTCCTTTGAAATTATTGAGATAGGAATTTCATGTAGGAGTTACACATTAAAGATTAATATTGGGCTAGATTTGTTTCAGCATCACTGCCAAGCTGTTGGTGGGAGAGATTTCTTTCCTCATAAAAGTATTGTTATTCATCTTGCAGGATGACAGCTTCCAAATCTTTTGCTAAGAGATGCTCTTTTCCTTCCCCTTTCTTTCAGATCACGTATATAAAAGATAGTCGGCATAGGCTCTGCCACATTCCCAGAAGCCTGGGTTCAGGTTCTGATAGTACCAGTGTGGAGAAAATAGTTTAAATTTCTCTATATTTAGAAGACTGCCCTTGCATGTGAAAGATACATGTACCCCATATGGTAGTGTTACAATGATAAATTAGAGGGTGTGATCATATTGCTTCCCTATTACAACAATAGAGCAGAAACAAGTTTTCTTTTGTTTTCAGTAGGATAAAAAGCCTGCCATAGTTAATCATATTTACTGCTAATACAGTAATATAAATAAATTGAGTAAATAAATCAATACTCACGATAGAGGAAACTCAGCCCATGACCAAAAATGTTGTATGATGTTGGGTGGTGGGGAAAACTTAGTTTAATTTTTTTTGTGTAATGAAAAAACTTTTAGCTGGAAAAATAGAATAAGCAAGTTCAAACTAAAAATAATAATAATAACAATTTAAAAAAAACCCACACACACACACACAAAAAATCCACTTGTAAGATTCACAGCACTTTTGCTGTCATCTTGCTTGGAAATACTCCCAGAACACGCATTTGTGCTTTTGGAAAATTCTGATCTTTTTTCACCCCAGAAATACAGAAAGAGGGAAAAAAATAATGTG
Organism: Trochalopteron elliotii; assembly: GCA_024734555.1. Lineage (NCBI taxonomy): Eukaryota > Metazoa > Chordata > Aves > Passeriformes > Leiothrichidae > Trochalopteron > Trochalopteron elliotii. The sequence goes on along the minus strand of JANPWX010019536.1, from coordinate 27,849 downwards.
CATTTAACACCTAAAAGGACAAATTAATGCTTTTCAACTTAGTGAGGAGAACAAAGTTTTCTTACTGGTTTTCGTATTTGTATTTCTTGGTTTATTCTATGTTTAGCTTTACAAAATGTTTTTGCTCCCACTATATGATAGTAATTCTACAACCTTAAAAGATTCTATTACTGGGATATAATTACTTAGTCTATTGGTATTCTGTTTGAGTCATAAAACACTGTATTTATCATCCTAACTCTAGTTTTTCATATTTTTCCATGAGAGGATATGTTTTGGAAAAAAAATCTATTTCTATTTGAGTGTCTGTTTCAGAAGTATTTATCCATACTAGATAACAAAGATATTAATTAATCTATTAGCCATCAGAACAGAATAGTAATGTGTGAGGCATGACAGAATTTTTACATGCACACCATCAGATGATTAACCATCCTGAATTTACAGTAAAGTTATTATTCTACACTCTAACATCTAACTCAAGTAAAATACAAAGTAAACATATTAATCTTAAAAGGCTCTACTCAAACAGACTTCCCACCCCTTTTGTTTTGAGATAATCCTTCCTTTTACCAAATAGATGGATGTTCAACATCTTCATTAATGACTTGTCCTATGGGACAGGGTGTACTTTCATCAAGTTTGCAGAAGATACCAAAATGGGAGGGAGTGGCTGATAAGATAGATGAGTGTGTCATTCAGAGGCAGGTGGACAGACTGGAGAAATAGTCCCTGTGTAACTTTTAAAGTTCAATTAAAGAGTAAATGCCAAACCCTGGCCTTGGGGAGCAATAACTGCAGGCATCAGTTCAGGTCAGGGGCTGATGAGCTGCAAGCAGCTCTGTGGAGAAGGATAGGAGGGCTCAGGTGAATCTAAGTTTAACACAAGCCAGAAACATGCTTCTGGGGCAAAGTACCGCCCTTGTGCTGCCTTAGAAAGAGCATAACCTACAGCCCAAGGGAGATGATTCTTCCTGTATTTGCAGCCCTGGAAGGACATTTCTAAGTGCTCTGTCCTGTGCTGGGCTCCAAGGACATACTAGAAAAAGTCCAGTGAAGGGACAAAAAGAAAATTAAGATACTGGAGTACATGATGTATGAAGAGAGGCTGAGAAAGATTGGAGAGTTTAGCCTAGTGAAGTCAAGACTCAGGCAAAATCTCATCACACATCAATGAGGGGCTGAAGAAAGGAGTGAAGCAAAGTCCTCCCAGTGGTCCCTAGTGACAGGTCAAGAGACAGTGATCAAAACTAAAATGAAATTTCATGTGAAAACCAGTAAGTAGTTTTTCACATTGTAGATGATGATAATGTTAATGTCCTAGGTAATTAAATATTTAAATTAAAATGAGAGAATAATAAATCCATGAAGCTGAATTACTCCATTCAAACAGACTTCCACTGTTTGTTTTGACAGGTTCAATAAATTTGCACAAAAATTAAGAATGTGAGCATGGAGAACAAACATCAGTGATTTTCTGCACAAGACAATAAACAATTGATAGTTGAATCAGGAGACAACATACATGAGAAATGCAAGTGAGGCATAAACAAAACCTTAAAAAGAAAATCTTAGAAGGAAACCAAATTATAGAACAGGTTAAGTACTATGAGACCAAATGTGTAACAGTGGTCAGTGAGTGACAGTCTAATGTTGGCATCACAGCAAAAGTTGAGAAACATAAACTAGAATATTCCAGTAACAGTATCAAGAAGCATTAAGTATTTTCTGAAAATGACTAGCAAACAAGAAATGATACGGGAAAGGGAAAGGGATAGGGAAAGGGAAAGGAAAAGGGAAAGGGAAAGGGAAAGGGAAAGGGAAAGGGAAAGGAAAAGGAAAAGGAAAAGGAAAAGGAAAAGGAAAAGGAAAAGGAAAAGGAAAAGGAAAAGGAAAAGGAAAAGGAAAAGGAAAAGGAAATTTCAGTTTTGGAAAGGATTTATGATTATCATCTCATCCAAATACCTGACCAGTTCAGGCAGCCTAGAAGGTAAAGCACAATCCTAAGGTCATTGTCCAAAAATGTCTCTTATATAATGACAGGCTTGGGGCATTGGCCACTACTCTTAGAAGCCTGCTCCAATGTTTGATTGCCCTCTTAGTAAAGTGCTTCATATTGCTCAGTGTAAACCTCCCCTGGCACAACCAGTGGCTTTGATCCATTGATCCAGCCTGTCCAGATCCCTCTGCAGAGCCCTTTTCACCCTCCAGCACATCATCACTCCACCCAGTTACGTATCCTCTGCAAACTGACAGAGGTGAAACTTGAGTCCCTCATCCGAGTCATTAGCAAAATTGGGCTTGCCCACCAATCTGTCTTTTGCCCAGTAAAACACTGTGCCCATCCAGGCCATTCCATTCTCTCCAGGAGAATGCTGTGGGAAGTTGTGTCAAAGGCTTCACTTAAGTCTAGGTAAAAACTACTCCACACTGGGGTGGTCTCACCTTGAGTGAGTGTTGCGCACAGTTTTGGTCACCACAATATAAGAAACATATTAAGCTATTAGAGAACATCCAAAGGAGGGCAACAAAGGTGGAGAAGGGCCTTGAGAAGAAGCCCTGTGAGGAGTGGCTCAGGTCGCTTGGTCTGTTCAGCCTGGAGAAGAGAACTTCATACATCTAATTGAGCAAAAAACTGTTACTTATAAACAGTGAAATACTTATTAATTGAAATGCAATTATTCACAGTGTCTTAAGAAATGAGAAGCCATTAGAAAACATTGAAAACAATGAATAATTCTCTTATCATACCATAATCTTCCCAGCAAGGTCTGCTTAGAAATTTCAACCAAGTTCTGCTTTATCAAATGTAAAGAATATAGTCCATGAATAATAATGAAAATTCCAGTACAATATTGCTTGGCTGTGATACTAAAAATGCAAAGAATCTTCATTTATTAATTGCTAATGCCCATTTGTGTCATGTTGTTTGCTATTCATGCAAACACTGTGTGAAGATAAATTAGATGAGTGGGAATGGACTGATTCTCTAACAACTTAGATCTTGGGATATTTAACAGACACCTCAGACTAAATTGCTCCAGCTTCTTATTTGTTGTTGTATCATCTGAAAGAATTGGAAATCAATAATACACTATGCAGTTTTCTGTTTCAAGAAAAATGTGCAAAAAGTCACTTGTGATATATGGAATGACTGTGACGGGGTGAGAAGAGCAACCATTCCTGTGTATTAACTATAACCTTTGACTCCCTTCCAGAAAGAAAACAAAACCACTTTTTGTATTGTACCTCTTATATAAATGGAGTGTATAGAAGAAGCATGAAGAAATATGAGGAATTCCTAAAATAATGCATTAAAAATGAGTACTATTTTAATAAAGTATTAGATAGAAGATAGAAGTAGGCAGAGTAATTGTTCACTATAATTGTAAAATTTCATAACAAAATCATAATATTCTAGTTAAAATATCTTTCACTACTGAAAACAGTCTAGTGCCACACCCATGGATTTCAGTTCCACTACCTTTTAATTATTTTTCTTGGGTGCTCATCTTGTTCATATGATATAAGCACTGCATCCCATGGAACAATGAGAGCAGCTGGTTGAATTCCAAGAAAAACTCTCTCACATTGTGAAAGAGATCACAGCAAACAGGTACATGAGGAAAACATGAAAATATCACATCTCAGGCTCTCCTTCCTAAACCAGACTAAGGAGGCAGAAGAGGGAGAGAATGTGATATTTTTTAGATGAGCTCCTATCTACATGTAGTTTTTACTTGAAGAGCATAATCTAATTCCTAGTCATAATTTTGTGTTCATATAGTATTTACCAATTTGTACTTGACATCATTTTCAGGAGCCATGCTACCTCTCTGGGCCTGAGTAAGGAGTTGTGAAACGGGAGTATCATTAGAAACAATGGTGTGAGACAGCAGGAAGCTGAGTGAGTGGAGTGGGTTCACCATGGCTGGATGTAGGCACCCACCAAATCTGCTGCATCATTTTCCTTTACTACTGGAAAGGAAGAAAAGAAAGTAATGATGCATTGTAAAAAAAGTAAGATATGCATTGTGATTAGGACAGGGGGAGGTCATCAACCAATTACTGTCACAGACAAACCACACTCAACTCAGAATATTGATTAAATTTAATAAATTGAATTTAACAAAATCAGAGCAGGAGAGTAAGAACTAAAATAAATCTTATGAACAACTTTCCCCCACTGCCTAGTCCTTCCCAGGCCCTTCCTCCCCCTCCTCCAGCTCAGGGAGACAGGGAATGGGGTTATGGTCAGTTCAACACATTGTTTCTTCCACTGCTCAGGGAGATGAGCACTTCCCCGCTCCCATGTGGTGTGCTTCCCATGAAAGACAGTTCTGCACAAACTTCTTCAATGTGCATCCATCCCACAGGGAATGGTTCTCCACAAACTGCTCCAGTGTGTCAGTTCTCCTCACACTGCACTTCTTCCAGCACAGCCTGCTCCAGTGTGCATCCCCCAGAGCGTCACAATTCCTACCAGAAAACCTGCTCCAGCATGAACTCATCTCTCCATAGGTCTGCAGGTCGCTGCCAGGAGCCTGCTCCAATGTGGGCTTCCCACAGGCTCACAGCTCTCTTTTGGACATCCACCTGCTCCAGCACAGGTCTCCTCTTGGATTGCAGATGATCTCATGGGCTGCAGGAGCACAGCTACTTCACCCTGGGCTGCACCATGGGCTGCACCATGGGCTGCAGGAGAGTATGGGCTCCAGCACCAGGAGCATCTCCTCCTTGTCTTCTTCACTGTGCTGTTTTGAAAGCAAACCAGAGGGAGATCCCAAGTCAGCACTACAATTTAATAGGAAAATTAAAATAAAATGCAGTAGTACAAAAACACTGACAGAGTCAGAATACAACCTGACACCCTGTCGGTCAGGGTGTTGGTAGCAGTCCAAATAAATGGTGGCTGCAGTTCTCCTGGAATGACGGATGTGGTTCTGTTGAAGCAGCGATCCTGTAGAAGGGTGTAGTTTTCTTCTGAAGATCCAGTGGTGGTGTAGAAGGATTTGGTCTTCCTCTGGGAATCCAGTGGAAAAAGGCTGACTGTGGTGCTCAAATCTCAGATTTTATCCAGGTAGGAATGCTTGGCTCCTCCCCCTGGGTGGAGCATCTCACAATGGGATGATGTAATTTTATCAGTCATGCAGTGAGCCTCAATGGCCCATTAACAGAAGATATCCCCCTGGAGGGAGGATGGGTCATGGAAGAGATAAAAATCACTACCCCACCTGGTTCTAACAGGTGGGAATAGAATACATATTTTTGGTTATATCATGCCTTGCTGCCTAAGACATCCATTTTGGTGTCTGTAGAGTTGTTCCTCTCATTGCTCTCTCTCCAGTCTTCCCTCCTTTTGATACTGCTCAGTATATGATTGGCTTTCTAGGCAGCAAGTGTGCATTGCTTGGTCATGTTTAGCTTCTCATCAACTATTACCCCTAAGTCCTTGATTTATTCATCCCCCAGCCTCTGCTGATACCGGGGATTGCCATGACCCAGGTGCAGCACCTTGCACTTGGTGTTTTTAAACCTCATGTCCAAAGGGAGAGTTACAGAAATCTTTGAGAGTGAATTTATTCTTTAATGTTGTATTAATATTTCTAATACAGCTCTGTATATGAAATACACACACAAAAAGGGAGTGCTACATTTGTTCTACATTTTGAAGGTACATTAAAAATATTGTATCTCCATCTCCATGTATCTAGTGTCTAAAATAAATTAAAATAAGGCACAGGATATATATACGTAACACTATGAAGGTGATTCTTCATGTCCCTAACAGAAGTGCTTTGATACCACAATTTTTATATCTGAAACTGCTTCTACATATACCTACAATTTCAATGGCTGAGTTATAATTGTTGACCTATATTTACATGAATCTGATATCACATAGTTTTAAATTCACTCACAGTAATTTCCTGGGAAATATATTTTATATTTTCTGGGGTTCACTTCACAACTGTTGTGTCTAAATACTAAACTTCAGCAGCTTTTTCAAATACATAAAAAATATTTAATACTTTTCAAATACTTAAAAAAATAATTATGCACAACATTTAAATGGGATAGGAAATGAAGTCTGGACTGGGACATCATTAAGAAGGGGAATTCAGAAGACCTGAGAAACAATAAAATGTTGTATTAGAGCTTCACTTTTCAGGCATTGTGCATTTTAGTTTACATCCATTTTCGGAATTACTTTAGAAATGAAGTTTTTTTAAAAAAAGTTTTTGAAAACCCAAACCAAACTTACTCTGGAAACTTGAAAAGTAGCAGAGATGCACATGAGATCTTGCTACAACAACTCCACAATAAGCAGAAGAGAAAAGCAAAAAAAGCATACAAAAATCAGGTGAAAGAACATGTAAAAATATAAACATGTGATGCACAAACTATGTATTTAAATTATATCACTCAAAAATTTCATCACCAAAACCCCCCTTTAATGAAAGCCTTCAACCAAACTCATCTTTGACAAATTGGTTATTTTAAGATTTTGGGACAGGATCAATGGAAATAGTAAGACAATACTTGATATTTAAAATGAGGTGACTGTCTATAACCTTCTACATTGTGGCAATTCCTGAGGAAATTGTAGTGGAACTAAAAAATCAGAACAACTTCATGAAACACCTGTCAGTCATGGACAACATGATGAAAGAATTGTTGTGTCTGAAGGTCTGATCTATTAATTTGACATTTAAAATCAACATGGGCAAGTCTAAAGGTACATTACCATCACGTCCAAAACCAGGTTGAATGAAGGAATCACTAAGCAGTGAACTCAGGAGAAATACCTCACTAGTGTAAAAATGAGGATTGTTATGACCAAAATAAAAGAAGTAGTAGGCTTTGAAATTCAATTAGACAACCTTCATTTTCACTTGTCCAAGTACCATTTGTGTGAAGTCAAGCAAACATATTTGCAGAAACTTGACCTGCATGATGGTCTAGCATTTATGTGTGCATGTTCTGCATATTCTATTTTCTTTTTTTTATTGTACGTGATTCAATTAAGATCTTAAGTATTTTTATAAATGTTTGTCTATTGAGATAATGATGACTCATCCACTTGCAATATTCTACGTGTTATTAAGTCATTTTGCTTTATCTTTACTGACTTATCTCTTAATTAAGAAGACATAAAATACCCTAAATTTGTGTGATTGAATTTGTTTGTTACACAAAAATGTTACAATGGAGTAATAAAGAACTGCACAGAAAATAAATAAGTACTCTCTATAACCTCTTATTACCGTTACCTCTAAGAAGGTTACCTCTCCTTTCTTAGGGTTTTGCTACTTGTCATCTCAAATTTGTAATCCATGTCAGACTGTATGGTCTCTATTCCATCTGAAAATGATGTGGGTAGACAGATACAGATGTCATTACCTGTTTATTAAGTGCTTCCTCTACAAACCCCAGAGCAAGAGAAATATTTTAAAGTATTCTTTAAACTGTCTCATTTTTTTTAGATTCCTCTGCTAATGAAGATAACTTGGAAGGAAAAATGTATCTCAGCTGTAATAAAATATAATTGTAATACTTATAATGCTCATAAACAGAAAGCATTTCATAGCTCTTCATCTTTGAAGTGACAGAACAGGCATTAATCCCAGTTTGACAATGACAAGATTGACAGACAAAACCATGATTTGAATTATTTGAATTAACAACTCTCCTGTTCTGTAATAACAGGACCATATTGCCTCTCTTATCAGAATATCATGTAGTAAATTAATTGAAGCGCTTCAACATAGAAATAAAAGTATTTTTGTAATTAAAAACAAATGTGTTCATTTTATAATAGAACATACTGCTAACTTCCTACATGGTCAGATTCTAGCATCATTAGTGCCCATTGATACTTGAATGTTATACTTCATTGATGAAAACACTAACCATTTTTTGTTTTCCTGGTGAAAGTAAATCCCTCAGAAGCTTGATGTAGGATGCATACAAATTTAAACTAATTCTATCAGATAACAGTGCATCAGAATCAGCAGAATCAGATTTAGAGCACTGTTATTCACATTTAGAAGCTTTTTTCTTTAATGTAATCTCTGCAGTAAATAACTCCAAACTTGGCATACAATTTGTATAAGAGGGGTGCAAGTTAAGCATCATGAACCATCTTTCCAGGCATTTTTCCTAAATTCATTTCAAGTGAGTTAGAAGATTTCTGGGAAACAGAGAGGTATATACACAATTTCTAGAAAGAATTCCAAAATAGTTTGGTCTCCTTGCACCCGGGAACTCTGAATTCTTTCTTTGACTTTTGCCCTGGAAACGATCTAGCACTTCTTACTGGTGGGTTTCTGATGGAAAAATTCCTGTCTTGGCCTCCAGTGAATGGTTATAATACTGTGTTGTAATGACACTCTCCCCCTTTCTCTTTCTTGTCTCCACCCACTCTCACTCACACACACAAATACAAGGTTTATTATCATCTACTTTCTTGATAGGTACAATAGAACTTGTGGATTGATAGTGTGAAATACTTTTCAGACATCTGTTGTTGATTTCTAGTTCAGATGAAGGCATTACTAAATCATGTAAGTGAGGAGTAGACATATTTATTTCACTGATTTCTATGTGTGTTTTGACATAAAAGACGAAAGCACAGCATTTGCCACTTGTTCTGTCAATTGTTCTCTGTATGAATATATAGCAAAAAGTACATATATTACACTTTTAAAAATAAACCTATTTTCCATGATTTGATAATTTATACTTACGGTATAGTGCTGCAGACTGTATTCTGATACAACTATTTGCTTTAGAATTCACATCCTCTTGACGCATATTATCTGGGAAAAGGCTTGCATCTAAATTTCAAATTTTAAAGTCAAGACTGGTAAAATTTCCACAGATGTTAAAATGGGAATCCCTACTCCCAGGAGTCACAGAAAAGCTGAAGACTTGCATAATTATTTTGTGTGGAATGAGGGTTGTTTTTCATTACCTCTTGGCAGAACTTTAACTTTTAATGCTGTTAGGTCTAAAAACAATAAAAGAAAACATTCAAGGTTTTAATCAAGGTTTAGAAAAGTGGAAAGTTAGTAAATTATGTGGATGATATAAAACAAAGGAACATCACTTATTGTGGGATAGTTGGTAAATTTTCATGAAATGTAACAATCCATAAAGTACAGTTAAGTGGTGTAATGAATAGTATTTAAATGATAAGGTAACCAAATCTAAGATGTACATATATTTATGACCAGTCCTGTTTAATATCTTTTTTGTTGATCTGGATGAGGACATTGAGTGCACCCTTAATCAGTTTGCAGATGACACCAGGCTGGTGTTGATCTGCTGGAGGGCAGGAAGGCTCTGCAGAGGTATCTGGACAGGTTGGATCATGGGCCAAGGCCAATGGTGTGAGGTTCAACAAGGCCCAGTGCTGGGTCCTGCTCTTGGATCACAACAACCCCAGACAGTGCCACAGGCTGGGGCAGAGTGGCTGGAAAGCTGCCCAGGGGAAAAGAACCTGGGGGTGATGTGACAGTGACTGAACATGAGCCAAAAAGTCACAAAAGGTCAATAGCATCCCAGCAACAGTCAGGCCAGCAGGACCAGAGCACTGATCTTCTCCTTGGAACTGGTGGGAGACTTCACCTCATAATTCTGTGTTCAGTTTTGGGCCCCTCACTGCAGGGAAGACATTGAGGTGAAAGAATATGTCCAGAGGGCAATGTAACTGGAGAAGGCTCTGGATCACAAGTTCTATGAATAGGGGCTGGGGGGGGTTGGTATTGTTTGGCCCACAGAAAAGCAGGCTGAGGGGAGAACTTATTGTCCCGTAAATATCTGAAAGGAGGCTGCAGCAACATGGAGCTTGTTCTCTTCTCTCAAGTAACAAGTGATAGGAGAAGACAAAATGGCCTCAATGCATCAAGGAAGGTTAGACTTGATATTGGGAAAAAAAAGTTTTCATGGAAAGGCTTGCATTGGAAGAGGCTTTCCAGGGAAGTAATGGAATCACAATCCTTGAAGCTATCTAAGATGTGTAGATGTTGTACTTGGAGAGATAGTTTAACTGAAGACTTGCAGTGTGGTGTTAACAGTTGGATACAGTGAACTTAGGGGTCTTCTCCAAACTACACTGTTCTGTGATGCTTTATGAGCAGTGTCCTATTTAAAGTAAGTACTAATTTCTAAATTTCCCAAAGAGTTAATTAAAGTATTCAACAAAAGCAAATGTAAAGTTCAGCCCCTGTTTTCTAGATAAAACATAGAGGCAGAACAGGTCTGGCGCAACTGCTTTGGATCATCAGAAAACACTCCAGGGATGGCAGGGTGGCCTTCAGGGATCAAGACCCCAAGGCAACAGTGAAGCCACAGACACATTACAGACTGGACTACCAAGTTACTAGCCAGCAGATCTTGGGGAAGATCCTGTTCTGCTGTTTAAGACCTGAGCGCTGTATCCAGCCTAAGGCTCCTTTGCATGTGACAGATATTGATCTGCTGCAGACATATCCAAGGAGTCCACCAAAATGATATGTGGACTCCAGAGCAAGCTTGGGTCATAAGAGTCTCCAGAACAGTGTCTGTTCATTCTGGGAAGGAATAGCATTGTGGAGGATGACCTCATAGAATGGAACAGAAACGAGTTCTGCCTGCTATTGTTTATGGTAAAAAAACCCAAAAACAAAAGCAAAAAAACAAACAAACAAACCCACAAGAAATAATGGCTAGATATTAGAAAAAGTTTTCATTTAAGTGTGATTTACCTCTAGTATAAATAGCTTTGAGAAGTTGTGGAATTTTCCCCCTTGGAGATGTTTGAACCCAACTGACTATATTTGAGGAGCAGACTGCTTTGTCTCTCTAATACTTTCCTGGTAGTTCAGAGTGTTGGTGGTACAGCTGTGGAACAGAGCACCACTGCTTGCTCAGACACATGATCAAACATTAATTTCCTGAGCAGGATACTTTCGTCTGGTCAACTGCAGTTTCTTTTCTAGTATTTCTATTCCACAGTCAGTTCCTACACTTCATATTCACATGAGCCAAGGCCCAGTGGCTGTCACCAGCCCAGGCACAGCACACCAGAGTCCCAGGAGCAGGACACTCAGGCTAATCACTAGCATATTGCATCTCTCTGGGTTGCCAACATCTGTGCTGTCTTGGCTGCACCTCAGCAGAGCATTGGATGCCTGAGGATGTGTGTTGCTAGAGAACTATTGCTGTTGCTGTCTATCACATTGTATGTTAGGCAGCAGGCATATACTGATAAAGTGGCTCTAGGCCAGCCTCTGTCACTCCCTCCCCATCTAATGACAGTTAGGTGCTCTCACCAAGGTTTTTATCACCTGCTGGTCTCCTACCTCAGATGTCTCAAGGAAGAGCAGAGTTCACATTGGTTAGGTGAAAAATTTTGTCTACTGCTTCTTTGCTCTCCAGATCAAAGAGCATTTATCCAATCAGATAGTGCCAATTAGTCAATCTTTTCCTTATCTCAACAGTGTTTTCAAGAAGGTTTCATCACTTAAGGATGAAAGCCTAGGTCCTTGACTCTAATAAAAGGACAAAAATCTTCCTTGTCATAATCTACCTGAAATACGTACAATAGATGCAAATAGAGATTACTATAATTTTCCACCATGAGAAAGAATTAATTATAAATGTAAGAGACATTCAAAAGAAAGGAATTCTGCTGCATAATAATTTGTGGGGCTTGACGTGTATGTTTGTTCAGAAAAAGATTTATTTGCTCCTCAAATGATGTCAGGAAAGGTCTGGGTTGAGGAAAACCCAAATTTCAGTCATTATCAGTGGGATTTAGAGCTACATTTCATAGCAAGCAACTGTGAATTGAACACAACAGAGATCTGAACCATTCTGTTCACTGTTCTGTTCACTCTGTGCCTGTTTGACAAAAAATATTCAAAAAACCCACACTATTGCGGGGTCTTGAGCTGCTTTACCAGTTAGCTTCCCGGCATATATGGAAGATCTGGTGGGTTTGAATCTCAGGCTGAAGCGTGGTTGATGGCGTGGAAGAAGAGTGGACCAAGCACGTGGGTCTCACTAGGCTTTATTATGTCATCGGAGCTGCCCACGAGCAAGAGCCCCTCTGGCCCTCTGTCCTCACCTTAAGTACCCTGGGGGCGTACACCGAGCAGGGGGATCTAGAACTAATTGAGGAGGGGGGAATGTGACCCAGAACAGGAATACAATAAAGAAAGGTGGGTACCCAAGGACCCTGTCAAATCACTTAGCACCTTCACTAGAACCTTCCTAGTTTTCGCAAGGTGATTGACAAGGTCCACTACCAGGGAAGGACCACAGGGGTTTGGGGATGGGGGTGTAGGGACAATTACAAACAAACAACAAAAACATACTGAATTATTGGAAATCCCAAAACGCACACTGCCACATCACACTTCTCCATTAACCACAATAATGCCATGATCTTTTTCTTGTGTGCTTTTCCCACAAACTAGCCACCCTATTTCCTACATTCCCAAATGAAAAAAGAGGTTTAAATGTACTACAACCTGGACAACACTGCCATCTTTTAACCTACAAACTGCAAATAATCTGCTTTCATACTGAGCAATCTCCAAGTCCCTGTTAATAGCAACTCCATAAAAACCAGGTTTTAGTTTCTAACTGTCCCAATGAAAAGTTTCGGTCGTATAGACTGCTGTGTGCTCATCATAAATGAACGAAGTGATATGTTATATGTTCCATCAAATACAGTGATGTCCAACATGTTATTATTGTTTATTCACAGATGAAGAACACATACCCATTTTATGGTACAGTCCACCATTAAATATCTCTCTCCTTCAACTGATACAAGAGAATGCTAAGAAGGTGTCCTAATGCCATAAGCCATTAGTCTTGTAGAATAGTTCCAGAGCTCTCATTAATGCTTGAGATCACAATGGAAGACTACTGAGAAAAGTATATATTAACAAGGCCTTTACTTTACAAGGGCGTTTTTTTTTTCTTTGAATTTGATTTGCCAAGCACACCATTTTATGGTTATTCGAACATTGCAGCCCATCATCAAAAGAAATACATTTTAAAAAATGCCATTTATACAGCTAAAAGGTTTCCATAGAGTATTTGTGCACTTTTTCCAATATTTGTAATTCTTCATTAAAAATTATAATCAGAGACATAGTCATACCTAAATTTTTCCTTGGTAGTTTTTTCTATTAATTGGAAGAAAGCAAGCTGCAACATGAGAACAGATGAGCCTGTTTATTAACTTTAAGTTCTTCAAAATGATTTTTTCACATACTTTCATACTTTAATTGAATTGACATTCACATTCTGTAAAGTAAACTTTCAGAAGACAAATCATTTACCCCTTTGTATTAGAAGTGCATTTTTCATTTCAAGTTGGAACTCTGAAGTATGGGTTTAACTAGAAAGTGCATTAAGAAAAAAAATCAATCTGGCAGTTGTGAATAATGGGTAGCAGTTACCTTTATACTCCTTGACTCTGAACCCTTCTACTTTTCCCTTTAATTATTCTATTTCATTCATCTAAGACACTTATCTACAAGTCTACTACTTTTATGATGTGATGCAATAGATGTTCTCACTTACTAAAATATAAGAAAACAAAAACATTTTATCTAAATAAAGAAGAAATCAGTCCAGCAGCAATGGTTTGTATTTTCAATAGTTGCTTTCAGAGTACTGCATGCCACCTGTCAATATTTATGTAATACAGGTATACTGATTTTTAAAAATTCTAATTTATAAGAGAAATTAAAATTGGGTTAACTCTAACAGAATTTTCAGCTCTTAAAATTATCTTTCCAGACATCACCATAAAAAGATTTTTACACAGCTATGTTTTCATACTCAATAGCACACCTCCATGTATTGAAATGACAAAAAGACCCGTTTCTTGATACAACCTAGGGCACAACAAAAGGGGTCATAAAATAAATGCATCTAGTTTATTCTGCAGTCTCAAGAGAGACTGTGGTGTGCACATCTGCAATTGATTCTGATTTTTCTCATGTCCTTAGAATTTCTGCTATTTTATTACTAGTTTGTCTTCTTATCCTAAATAATCACAGGACAGTTATAGAGTCCTTTGAAAGTTTTATATTGTGTAAGAGGACACCATGGCGTTAGGTTTAGTATAAATCATTCTTTTACAAGGTTAGATTTCAGTGACATTAATTTAAGTTCTTTAAAAAGGATACTGTTTCTCACAATGCGATTTTTTTTTTTTGGTGACATTTCTCTCTGTCTCTTTCTCTCTTTTCTTATGCAAAATAAGTTTTCACTGAGAACAACTTTATTATGTATGAAACAACTAACAACTAGCAACTTTAGTTAGTATGAAATAGCATTATAACACTTCACTGGATTCTGTAAATTGTGGAACTAGTTAAGTTTTATATCTGTTCTTCCCAAGTTCTACCACTAAGTTTATACTACTATTTCAGCATCCATTTGTGTCTTGGATCAAATGAGACTTATTCTTTGGTTGATTTTCCCAAGTTTTTTGTGGTGTGTCTTCTGATAAAGATGTATTTTTTTTAATAGTTAAGATTTGCAGAGGATATTTGGAAGGTGATGTTCATCGCAGATTTGATATTTAGCAACTCTAATACTCTATATTCCATAAGTTATCTGAATAAGCCAGGATCATTTAAATTCTTTACATATATTATGTATGTATAGACTTCATAGTTTTTGCAACCACTTGAGAAAGAGATTACCCATAAATGGAAATCTATGTGATAAGACTGTACTCGTAAGAATAGTCCAAGATTTGAAGAGTCAAGGATGTGGGAGTGATCTTTCTATATGGCAGTTAAAAGATTGAATAGCTTACGCAGATGTTACTTCTTTTTCTGCTTTGTGTGCAAATTGATTCAATATAAAAAAAAACTCTGCAAAAAATATCAGGTGAAAAATGCAATTAAAATATAATGTAAAGGTGAAAACAATCCAACAGCAATGAAGTTTTAAATTTGCTTTAAAAAAAATTGAGTTCTGATGACTAACATTGTTTACATCATGGAAATTCCACCACAGGGTTAACTTTAAAAATTTATTATAATTGGATGGTAGAATCTCTAAAGAACAGCTTCAAGAATTGAATAGCATGTAAACTGAAGGCTTAGAACAAAGATTAGAATTGCATATTTTTATTTTCAGAAAGGTAATTAATTTTATTACTCAGTGCACAGAGAGGCCCTGATTCATAAATAACCCATGTTATGTGACATACTGTTGCTAATACCATTTGAGTCCTTCATCTGAAAACAAATATTTCTGTTGTTTCCAGAGCTGCCTTTTCTCTAGTAAGTGTTAGATGACAGTATGATAACAACCTCTTACAACTGTCCATGCTAGCATGTACCTATTAGTAGCAAGAGTTACCTCCCTTCCAGTTCACAATATAGTTGTATTCAGTTTTTCATTTAAGGAGGTTTCAGCATTTCTTCCTCAGGTTTTAAATTTGTGAGTAGTTTGTTAACCAATAAAACTGTTCCCAAAACTTTTTAAACTGAAAAACAATCTCCCTTTAGTAGTTTCACTTCATACGTTTACAAATAAGTAAAACAAAATTTATGTTCAGTTTCTGCAAAGGTAATAACACGTTATGCATTTGTTGATAAACCAATAGTCTCAAATTTATGTTAAAAAGACGGTAACATAACTGGATATCCAGCACTTCTTGTGAAGACCTGCAGGTTTGAAGACCCATACAACATGAGAAAAAAGCAAAGCAGATTTTATCTAAGTACTGTTGGACCTCACTCCTTTCATGTGAGAATATATTTGACTTCTCTGATTTCAAACTGTTATTAAGAATTTTGTCAAACATGAAAGATGTTAGAAAAAACTGATATGAACCATTCTTACTTTGAAAATTACATAGAATCTCTCCAGAAGTCCCTACCTTTGTCCTCTATGTAAAATCAATTGCATGGTCATAGGCATAAAAAACCCTTTTGTTATTAAGGAGCACATATTCACAGCATAATGTTTACAGACAACTGTATATACATTTTTAGCAGATACAATACAGATTTTATAGATAACCATTTATGAAGGAATGTATAACTAAAGAGAAAAGCCACCTGCAACTTTGACTTTAAAATTACCAATATGCTGCTGAAAGCAAATGTTGAGCTTGAGGAAGATTCATACTGTTTATAAATTGTGATAATTATAAATTAATTACTTTCTCTGAAATGTTTTTTGTGGTTTTGACTCTGTAAGTCAAATTTATTTACAAACTGCTAAAACGTGATCTTTTCCATGATGAGAAAAAAAGGAAATATTATATAATTACATTTTCATTGAGGGCGATGTAGGGTGTGCTATTACATTCTTTTAAGAGGACCAGTAAAATGTGGATGAGATGTAGCCACCAACTGTTTGAAAAAATTACTCTTAGTTAATGAGGAATCGTTATTAATCATTTCAGCTGGAGAGTTCCACAGGGGGCTGTTTTGGCCATGTTGTTTTTCAGCATCTAAAAGAAAAGAGATTTGAATGACAGAAGAAACTATAAGCTTTAAAAAGCTGTGGCTGATGGATAGCTGGGCAGAATTATAAATGCTCCAGAGGACAGGATTAGAATTTACAAAAATCCTGGCAAATTAGATAACTTGTGCAAAACAAGAGCGTGCAAGAAAAATACTAGGATGCCACAATAAAATGCACAAATTAAAAAGTAAATGTACAGAGTGCAGAAACACAAAATTTTAACATAGCCTAATTCTACAAGGTTGTTACAACATAGACAAATTCTTTTATAAATCCCACACTGCTGCTTCTTAAAAGATAAAAAAATTCTGGACCCATTTAAGCACACCATAGCTCCTTTCCTGATTTCACTATACACGTGATAGTACTTCTAAAGGCAAGTAGTTAAGGGGAAAGTGAGGATTCATACTGGTGAATAGTAGCATACTCCAAGCTCTGTATCTGAACATCATGAACGCTGGAATTAAAGAACATCTGCCTCAAAGTCCAAATATAGCCATTCCAGAACATAAACATTCCAGCATACGAACAAAAGGAGTTAACAAAGTAGTATGGCAAGAAAAAAATTGGTCTGGAATAGAAAACTTTTGATAGTATTGTCATGTAAATCTGGGTTCTATGCTGTGGTAAAAACTGCAATGTTTTGGTGACAAAGCTGGATGGGTTTTCAGTTAAGGTTAGTACTGAGAAGAAAGGGAGAGGTATTTTATGCAAGTATAGATTATCTGCCATGAAATGTATGTATGTTGTTATTAATAAAATCTCCATAAAATAATTGAATTACATATTGGTTTGAGTTTTTAGTCTTTGATATATGAACACCTGTATTTTGCTATAAACCAGAATATTCTTTCAAAAGACTAAGAAAAAAGGATTATATAATTTAATGGAACATTTCAGTTTCTTCAGCTGGAATTCTTCTGTGTCTTTGAAGAAACATTATGAGATTGACAAAGGTTTTGATTCAGCAAAAACAGAAAACTGTTGTGAAATGACTGTTGTTGGAACATTGCAAAAATTAAAGCCCATGGATCAAACATAAATTTGGGAATATTAGCATTTGGCATTTTTTAATATGACACAGGTATCAGGAAAATTACAGAGCAGCCTAAATAAAATGCATTCCTACTGCTTGTATATTAGGCTTTACTTAAATCTGTTTCCAGTTATGAAAGAACCAGACCACACAATAGTCTATGTAACTATTACCAATCTCTTTTACAACATGAGGTTTTTCTAAAATCTAAGAAATCGGAAAGGATCTTGTATTCACAGAACAATAGAATCATTAAGATTGAAAAAGGTCTCAAAGCTAATCTAGTCCAACCTTTCACCAAGCATTGCCGTGTTCACCATCAAACCATTTGCCCAGGTACCACACCTACATGTTTTTGAACACTTCTGGAGATGATGCAAACTTAAGCAACCCCTTCCAGTGCCTAACCATCCTTCCAGTGAAGAAATTTTTCTTAATCTACCATCTCCCCTGATGAAACTTGAGGCCATTTCTTCTTGTCCCATCTCTTGTTACCTGGGAGAAAAGCCTGATCCCCCACCTCACTACAACTCCCTTCTAGGCATTAGCAGAGATCAATAAGATCCCCCTTGAGCCTCCCTTTCTCCATGAAAATAATCCAGAATACTTTAGACATGCAAAAACAAGTAGATATTGGTGTAAAAAACTAATTTACACTTAAATTAAATGTTAAAAATTTCTTTCATATCCTCTTTGGAACACCCCTAACTTCTAATTTTATCCTCCTTTTCCAAATGAGTATCTCAGGATGCTACTATTGGTAGTAAAATAAGAATTTGGACAATGTTTTTTCTAGGACTGAATTTAACTTTTCAAGTCTGTTGATACTTGGTAAAACCTTTGCAAAGAAAATTAGAATTAATGGGAGATGGTAATACACACTGTTCGAATTCCTTCTGGAATTTGTCTTCGTATTAATCACCATAAAAGTAGCAGAAATTATTTTCTATGCTGAATTAGAAACAGTATTTAAAATTCAAATTGCAAAAAGACTATTGAAAACAACATTTTATTCCTTTTTTTTTTTTTTTTTTTCCCTGGCCTATTGATAGGGAGGTACAGTATTAATGTCCAGTACTGAGTCACCATAGAGTGATAGTTACTGCCTGGTAGTTCATATGGTGCCTTTAAATAGGGGAAGTTATAGAAGGAGATTGAAAATGCCATAGTCTACTTAGTTAACGAACATTATCAGTGGTTTTTACTTAAGTAATAATCTCAATAGAATAAAGCCTTTTGACATTATAAGAGCCTCTTTCTTGTTTTCTAAAATCATGATGATTGTGGGTCTGGTAAAATTTAAACAAATTTGTGAAAATAAGCCTTAAAAACTCGATAATTGTTGAAGAAACATCCTGTAACAATGGAAACCCACTAAGCATTTAAATTATTGCTGAATAATATCCTTGAGTTGTGTGTGCTAACTTAGAGAATGAATCACTTTTTACATTAAGTAAAACCAAATTACTTCCAGGAGGAAGAGTTCCTGTTCTCTTTAAAGTGTAATTAATTTCTGACAATACAATACAATACAACGAACTATCTTATTGATATTTTCAATTTATATGCATAGACAAAAATGTATAAAAATAGCATTTTCATCTGAATATGAGAGGGTGTAACTAAAACTCCCATGATGATTTTACAGAGTAGGAAATTTTGTGGACAGAAAGAATATGTGACTTTTCTGGGTCAGTATTTTAGTTCACAGCAGAACTAAGAATATTCTTAAGAATTATTAACATGGAATTTCCTGATTTTAAGCACTTGGAGGCTTTCTATGGAAGGATCAGAGGGTAGCCACAATCAACTAATTTTGTAAGGAAGGTAGTAATATAGGGGGTTTTGCGGTCAATATCAATTCTAGGTAACTTTCTTCTCCAGTTGGTCTAAACTAGAGCAAAATAGTCTAGCATAATTGTCCCCACAGGGATTCAAAATAATAAAACAGAACAAAGTTGTAGTGAGCTTCAGGTTAATTTAGACTCTTAAGACACTGTGCTTCCAAGCTATATTTAGTTTAAGACGCATATTTTCACTTGCACTGTGATTCTCCTATCAGAGTTCATATTCTGCTGCTGTCCTAAGAAAAGGAAAGGCAAGAGAAATACAAAATACAAAAAAAAAAAATGTTCTGAGGAAATTTGATTGGAGAAATAAAAGTAAGTTAAACTCTTAAAACAGGAATTTTGTTGGGTTGGTTTAGGGTTTTTGTGCCTCTAGCAAAACAGTAACACTATTGCTAACTATGTTGCTTGATGACTTCTGCAGAGACAGAACAGACTGTTCAGCAGGTTGAGAGACCTAAGATTAAATGTATTTTTATGGTGAAAATTCTGAGGTCTTTAACTTGGAGACATTGATGATGTTCTGCTGGACCCATTTGCTTTTCACTGTTAAATGTTCAGCTTAAACCCTAGTAGGAAACTTTAAAAGTAAAAATAACCAGACTATTTTAGTATAAAGAAAGGGTAAAAACATTTTTTTTCCCTTCAGGTTCTTTTTCTGAACATGTGTAAAATACTTTGGGAAAAAAAATCTGCCAGTCTTGGAGCAATAAAAAAAACCCCAAACCAACAAACAAGCCCAAAACCTAACAGCAATCCCTCAAAAACAAACAAACAAAAGAACCAATGTGAAAACAAACAAACAAAAACCAAACAAACAAAACACCACAAAACTAATTTATCTAATACAAACACCATGGAAAAATTGTTAGAACTTGGCAACACTGCAAGCACTGCATGGATAATCGGTTAATAGGATGTCTTGAATAATCTTAAGATTACAGAGGCATACATGCTTCCTCCAAAGCATGCAGACTACCATTATAGCACCTAATATTCTCCTTTTATATCTTAATTATCATTAGCATAAAACTAACATAAATTTTATATTATGTTTATGCATAATTTTTCTAGGCATCTTTCTTTTCTACTATGTAAAGAATATTTACCATTTTTACCTTCTGTATTTTCTAATATTTATTTACCAGATCTCAAATTTTGAGCATTAATCTTCGTTAATGTTGCACTGGAAAGAGAAAAATGCCTGTAGACAAAAAGTTGGAAAGTAATTTGCTGCAGGAAAATCAATTTTAGATTGTTCTTATTAAGCTAATGTGTAACCTCAAACCTTATTAATGGAATAAGCATGGTTATAGTATTGGTAATTTTAACAAATCTTAGCAATTATAAAGAAATGCATCCAGTTCCATGAAATGAATGTTAATTCAATGATGAATCATTTGTATTTGATGATCATAAAGGAGATTTGCTGCACTAATCTGTTTTCTTCCTCTGGTTTTACAGAAAACATTCCCTTTTTTGCATCCCCACATTTACAAACATCCATGTCCAGTCAGAGTCTATTTCTTTTACCCTGGTGCACTTTCGTCAGTTGTCACAGAGCATTCTGATCCCTTTCAACCATGAAAATATATCCCTTAACATTATTTTAATTATTTGGATTTCCCCTCCTGGAACTGAAATCCTAAAATATGGCCTGATTTTTTTATTACCTTCTGAGCATTAAAGTAATTTGTTTTCCAAATGAAATTTTTATGTTCAAATAAACTTCACAAGTCATAATTTAAAATGTTCTGGTGTGCAGTCTGAACTCTTCCACCCAGATGTCCCTGGATTTCCACAGAAATTCACAAATTCTAATTTCCAGGAGAGAGCTTAAAATTGATTTTTCTTCTAAACACTATTGGGGAGTAGGGAGAAGAAAGATTGAACACACTTGAAAGCTTAGACTTTTATTGGGTTGCTTTTCTGACACAAAATGCACTTCTTTCAAAGCATACTATTTGAGGTTTAAGTCAATTGATATTGATATTTTCAATTTATATACATAGAAAAAAATGTAAAGCATATGTATGTTAATTATTTGTGGTTTTCATAAGTATTGAAAAAGCATTTACTTGTTTTATTGTATATCTAATGTCTGACTATTTATTGTCAATTGTGATTGTTTTGTGTTTTTCAGATCTCAGGATAGAGTTGTTCTGATAGTGCTCCAAACCTGCAAGCTCAGGGTGAGTAATAATTTTTGTTATTTCTTTATCCTGAATTGGGTTGGTTCTGTGAATAACTGTTTTCTAGCATAGGATCATACTTCCTGGCACATAAAAAAAACTCAAAAAAACCCCCACCCAGTCTGTGATAACATCAACCAGTAATAACAGTGGTTAATTAATCTCTATTTGTTTCAAGATATTGTGAGGAAGGAGGAGTGTCTTTTCACTTATACTACAACAGTAAAATGAAACTTCTCATGTTTTGTTTGTTTGTTGTGTGTTAAATAGTTTGACTGAAGACTTCATTCCATATCTATACTTCAATACTCTATGTGTAATTTGAACATCTTGCATTTTGAGACTAATGCTAAAAGAGGCATCAAACACAGAAAGTGATGTAATTTCAGAGTGAGAGAGATAACATGAAATAAAGATCCAATGATCTGCAAAAATGACAGAGGTTCTTCAGATGTAAACTACATTTCTGTACATTAACTAACTGGTGAGAAACCATTTTTTAGGAATGAATTAGGGCCAAGCACCAGAAAACAATAATACTATCATGTTATAGGTTTTATCAAAATTGTTTCTTACTGTCAGGATTTTTATGTAATAATGTGAGGGAGTGAGAGATAAGATGGATAGCTATTATAATGAAAACTAAAATTACTGGAAACCTGTGGTTGCCATAAATCAATTTTTATTCTTTTCCATATACTAAGTTTTTTGAGAAACACGTTTAACATAAATTCAGTTGAACAAAATACATTGATATTTAGCATGTTCCTGAAATAATTTAATAAGTAATGTAATAAAGCTATTGAGACAAACAAGCTTAAACAGGTTACCAAAGTATTCTCCTGTGTTTTAAGCTTGTTTCATAATATTAGACATAACAAAGTAAAGTGCTTGTTTCATAACAAGGGACAATATGATTAGCATTCAATTGAGATCAAACTCATGAGTAAACCTCATTTGTATAACACAAATAGCTGTCATACTGTGCATACATTAGCAGCAAACGCCACTTCTAGACAGTGGAAACCTAAACCCAGGAGAACAAATCTGTCAGCTTTGCTTTGTGTTTCCACTCACTGTGTGAAGGTAGTAGTTCAGTTTTGCTATGTTGCTACTTTTTGTACTGAATTACAAATTTTGAGTTATATGGCATATTTCTGTTTCAAAGGCTTCTTGTGGAAGCCTAAAATTTAGAATTTTGTATTATCGATTTAAAAAAACATGTAAAATATCCTTTCTTAATATTTGGGCAGCTCTGGTGAACTTTGTTTCCATTTTGTTTCTGCTGTCCATGAGGTTATTTCTTGTTCTGCTCAGTCCTTCAGAATGAAATTGATCATTGCTATCCCACAATTCTTTATCAGTAAGCAAATCTACTATCATCAAAACTGTAAACTACAGAGATAATTGCCTTGTGAAGTTTGTTAATTTCTGGTGGTGGAGGAAACCACCTTTAATAGCAAAACACTGAAGTGACTGTTAGAGGAGTCTCACTATAATACTGGTATATTAGTTGATATAAGATTCCAGGTAACATTTTCCCCTTATGTTTTGAGCAACTGATACTATATAAAACACACACAAGCATATATGTGTGTGTGTATTGTGTATAATGAAGCTTAATTTTCAAAGAAAGAAGTATACAAAGACAATGGTATCTCATGGTTTGAGGAACTTTCTATGCTAAAAGACTTTCATGGGAATGAATACAGCTAAGCTAACTGCATTAAATGATTGATAAATATAATAAAATTATGGTAAAGTAAAGGGGAGAAGGATTTGATATTTAAAAAAAAAAGATACAAAAGAGAAATCATTAAATTTTGTGGAAAAATCCAGGAAAAAGCTCTCAAACTTCAAAAACCTAACATAGTAGAAAGAAAACCCAAACCCACAAACTCCCTTATTTGTAACTTCTTTAAATTGGATCACTCAAGTTTAGCATAGTTGGGGCAATTAAAAAAATGCATCTGGCAGGGTTTTAATGCGTAAGAGGGCTCTTTTCCAATATTATCATCTTACCAATTTACTTAAAGTAGAAAGATATATAGTCTAATTAATTTCCTGCATGAATTAATAAAGTTCAGTGATGTCTATAAAACGGGATTCTCCTCAGCATTGTTTGTAAACTATGTACAGCAGATTGGTCTGAGAACTTTCTTACATGGTTTTATTGGACTAAAATTTATATATGTTAAAGTGATCCAGATGACTGAAGTAGAACTTAGAAGGGTTAAAGTATTAAAGAGTATTTGAGTATTTGAGTATTAAAGAATCCTTGCAAAATTTGGATCAAAACCATGATTTGTTGAGTTAGAAGTTTAAACAAAGGTTTGTGGTATGCCTGATTTAATCACTTATTATAAAAACTCTAAAAACAGGGCACAGACAAAGCAAAGTAATACTAGTACTGATTTTCTAGATCTTACTATGTTGTTTTGGAGTTTTTTATGACATTATATTACATATATATTTAAAAATATTACTCAATACATATATTATTTCAACTTTCTTCTTCACTTAAGAATTACATGATCATTCTTATGGAGATTTGAAAAAAAAAAGGAAAATTAGCTGATATAGAACCAATGGATGACAACAAATATTTCACTGGAAAATGAATACCAACATGTCTGTGCCAACCTCTAATGGCAGTATTTATATTTTTATACTAAATAAATAAATAACGGTTAAAAATAACAAAACAAATTTAACTAAATGAAAGCACCCACAAAAATGAAAACATAAACCCTTTTAGGGGAGAAAACCTTTTTTCTCTGACCTACTTTCTTACCATTTTTTCTAGTTCTCTCAGAGTTCAGTTCTTAATTTTTTTAACTCCTTTCATATACTTTATCTGTTGCCTCATGTGATTCAGGAAGAAAAATAAAATTTCAGGATTGTGGCTAATTTTCTCAAAAAAGCTACAAATCAGCCACTAAATTTTGCAATATATTATTCTGGAGACGAATATTAATTTTTTAAAAAATATACAATGGAAGAAAACAAAAAAAAATCTGTTTCCTGACACCTTGTGGATGATCTGAGATGAGTCTGTAAGGGGCAGCATGCAGCTTCAAAAATTGTCAAGGATGTGTCTCTCCCCTTAGGATGTTAAGCAGCTGAATCAAGTCTGCGCATTTTCCATACTTGTCTTTTACATCTTTTTTGGTTTTTTATATCAATGAAAGCAGTCGCAGGAATGAAGTAGACATGGAGACTGAGCTTGAGTTTTATTTTACGTTCAGTTTGTGATTTCTATTTCTACAAGCTGACACTTATGAAGCATCAATCTGTGTTTGTGACTAATATTTCATCATCCCAGAAATACTATAATTTTTAATTTTTTATCATTTCTTATATTTTCTTTTTGACGACAGACTTTGCAGACATAATCTCAAAATTCCATTTAACATGAATTCCTCTGAGTCTGGTATCACAAATTATCAGATGTATTTCTAGAAATATGCTTGCATGTTAACTGGAAACACCTTGATTGTAGTTACTGCATTTAATATTGTATTTGGAGAACTTTACTTCTGATTACTTATTTACATATGAAGGGATGGAAAGAAATACAAAGAAATATGGGCATATATATTTAAAAGCATATTAGTCATTCTGAATGCATTCAGATTTGATCCTGTATAGTCTCTGATTGCATTTTTGCTTTATAGATAGACATGTATACATGCATACATAGAAATGTGCTTCTTTGCATTTCGAATGTGTAAAGTGGTATTTTCCTAAAAGCACTGTAAAAGTGCTTAACCATTCATTTGTTTAATGTAAATTTTAAGCATAAGTGCAATAAAACAGGGAAAAGTAGTACAGCAATTTTATCTTTTAATATTTTCCATAGTGGCTTCACTAACATATGAAAAGGTATGGATAGATATTTTGCATGCCATGTCATGGTAAAAGTAAAAGGTTGTTTGTAAATTGAGAGTAAGTGTTGGGGTCCTTTTACTGTTCTTTTTTGGGTTTTTTGAAGTCACAAAAATAACTCCTGCTGGAAAAAATTCTATCTTTCTGAAAGATTAAAATGTACTACCTAAAAAATATACTTATTTGAAACACAAAATAATCACTAAACTAATTTTTTTATTAAGGAATAGAACCAATGAAAGTTAACCAACTTGGATAAAACATGAAATGGAAAAAAATAGCCTTCATACAGAAAGCACTTTATTTTTTTAATAAGCACACTTTGAAAATATTGATTAAAAAGTCCTATCATGGCCACAGCCTAGGGAAAATTATCATTAGAATGATGATATGCAATCTTGATGATATTCTCTTTTCTGCCTCTGAGAATGCCATTGCATCTCTTGGGAGTATGATTATTTCTGAAATTAAAATCAGCTTTAAAAGAAAAGGTAGTTTGAATTTCATTTTCAGATTGATAGAGCTAAACAATGAGAGAAAATATGTTCTCATGTAAACCATAGACCCACATTATAATCCTCAGGGTTTTGCCATGGTGATTATGTCCTGTTCTTTAGAAAGAACTTTGTTGTTTTCAGCCAGTAATTATTGTCCCTTGAAACCTGCTTAGGAGACAGGGCTTGTGGACAAGACACAAGGCTTATCATATGCAGCTGCAAAAGATAAAAATTTGTTTGAAATTAAAGAAAGTTGAGCAAGGAAGAAACACCAGTGTTATACAGCTAAATGGGCACCAATTTTGGAATAATTTTCTCCAGTTACATTATTTAAATTATTTGATGGGTGGCAGACATGCATCTCCTTGACATACTAGAAATCACTTGTAATGGACGAAGTAGTGGGAACAGCTGTCAATGGGGTACTAGAAATGTTCTTAGGCTGATTTTCTAAAATATCCTTGAACGTCTTTGTCAATTCACAGACATGCCATTAAACACAATTTTTCTTGGTATGGAAATTTTTCAGGATATGGAAAATGGGAAAAAATATTTTGAACCTATTACCTTTTATTTATAAGCTGTGTCAATATCTGCTTTTGTAAGCTTAGAGTTACTCCTTTTCTAGAGTGGATGTGGAATAGGAAATGCAAATTATAAGTTAAAGGTAAAATTTTCTCTTTCATCCAGCCCCTAACATTACAGAACATAACAGAGAGGACTTAAAATGAACCAAGTTTTCCATTTATATTAGTAGAGATCTACTAACTCTCTAAAGAAATTCCTCCCCAAGACCAAAAGAGACTGTAAAACCATTTTATAATGCTGCAAGAGACGGATCATCCTCAGGACAACTGGCTCCCTGACCTGGTAGACAGCAGCAGGGAGCAAAATAGCCAGCCTCTCCTGTAATCCAGGGGAGTGAAATTAGTGACCTGCTGAGCCACTTAGATGCTCTTGTGTCAATGGGACCAGACAGGATCCATCCTAGGATGATGAGGAAGCTGGCGGAAGACCTCACCAAGCCACTCTGCATCACTTATCATCATTCCTGGCTCACCAGGGAGGTCCTAGATGACTGGAAGCCACCCAGTGTGACTCACCCGTAAGAAGGACTGGAAGGACACTGCAGGAAACTACAGTTTCACCTTGGTGTGGCAAGGTCATGGGGCAGATCATCTTAAGTGCCATCACACAGGACCTACAAGATGGCCAAGGGCTCAGACCCAGCCAGAAAGGGTTTAGGAGGGGCAGGTCCTGCCTGGACAACCTGATTTCATTTTATGACCAGGTGACCCATCTGGAGTGTGGTCCTCTGAAGAGGGACTTGTACCACTGGATTGATGGGCCAAGTCTGATGACATGGGGTTTAATAAGTCCAAGAGACAGGTCCTGCCCTTTGGCCATGACAAAACCCCCTGCAGCACTACAGGCTGGGACAAAGTGGCTGGAGAAAGGCCAGGCAGAAAGGGTCCTGGGGGTTCTAGGGACAGCAGCTGAACATGAGCCAGCAGTGCCCAGGTGGCCAAGAAGGTCAATGGCATCCTGAAGATGCGGAGGTTCAGGGGAGACCTCATCACTCTCTACAGCTCCCTGAAAGGAGGCTGCAGGCAGGTGCGGGTTGGCCTCTTCTCCCAGATTTATGTTAGACATTAGGGAGACGTTCTTCACAGAAAATGAGATTGGGCGTTGGAATGGACTGCTCAGGGTGCAGATGGAGTCATCATCCCAGGAGGTGTTTAAGAAAAGATTGGATGTGGCACTTAGTGCTGTGGTCTAGTTGATTCTGTGATTAGAAAATTAGTGACACACACTATATCCCTGAAGTAAATGATAAAATTACATTACAGATAAATATGAAACTCTTTTTTTCTTTTAGCTAAGAG
>JANPWX010019533.1:148266-186971 GCA_024734555.1 Trochalopteron elliotii | reverse complement strand
ATTTGGGGTTACACACCACAATGTTGCCTCTTAGCATAAAAATTGTCACATTGAATCTGATAAATTTGAGTCAAATAGAGTTTATCGAGTAAGAGCCACCCCAAATCTACAAATCCCTACCCAATTGTTGCCCGATATCCAAAGTGAAACACAAATCAACAAAGTTGATTTATGTCGGTGCTTTATTTAGGGCCCGGGGACCTGAGGACTAGCGTCCCAAGTCAGAATCCCGGAGACCCTCATTTTACAATCAGCTTTTATAACTTTTTACAACTGATTACTTCATCAACATACGTGCAAAACCCCACATCCCCAGTTACAATAGATACATACATCAAAATCAAATTACACTCCTTGAAGTCATAAATTTCACATGGTTGTCTGCTCCAGGACTATAGTTTAGCTGCTGTGGTCAAACTCCCCCCACCAGATATCCATGGCTACATTATACTTTAACTTAATCTCATGGAAACAGCTAACAGTTTCTACCTGTTTGTTCTTAGCTAAGCCTTAAGTCTCAGGAACCTCAGTACATTCCCATGGCACATTCCCAGAATTAGGGCCTACTTCTAATAGAAAAATCTTCAAGCCTTAGCATGACTACTACTACTTCACTATTTTATGTCTCCCAACCCCCCTTTGGTAACACAATTAGCTGGCTTTGTAACTAGTGTTTGCATTAGTTACATGAACTGAGCTGAGATTTCAGTAAAACTCTGCAAGGCTCAAAAGAAATAAATAAGGAAGATAAAATCTCTGAGTGTTTTATGTGAGTGTTTTATAAAGTAACAGAGATCACAATCAAACCTGAGGTTCCAAGCTGGAAGGCTGTCAGTGATCTCATCTGAGCAGGTCATCAGGACTGAAAACTCCTAATTTCTACCTCCACCTCCTCAGGTAATGCAATACTGATGAACTCAGTCCCAGGAGGGGTGAATGGTGTAAGTGGTAAGGTGAAAAGAGCCCAGTTAGTAACATCTGACTCTGGAGTCACAGCTGCTCATGGAATCAATCAGCAGATCAATACACAAGCTCAACTCAGTCTCTAATTCCCTCATCTTTTCAGCTGGCAGTGGCTTTTTCCTTTTGCTTTCACTTTGTAATTTTTTAAAAATATTATTATTATTTATAAATTAACACCTCTCAGCTAAGTGTGAAGCAGGAAAAGCAAACCCACATGATGCTATCTAAAAATCTCAAATGACAGGAGGTCCCAGCTGGGCTCTGAGCTCTTGGTCCAAGGAGGAGCCTTGTCTGGAGGAGAAAGGGAGAGGCTCAGGTGGTAGAGCAGGAGGGCAGCACTGGCTTTGCAAGTCATTTGCAGCTGTGAAATGAAGTGATCCTGCACACAACAGAGTTCAGGGAAGGAAGTGAGTGAGCTGGGGAAAATAACCAAAAAGCTTGCAAGCAACTCAAGCAGTTTGGGAATATTCAGTTCAAGCTGAGAGGCCAGAGGCAAAGCAATTATATATTAACTATTTATTGCAGACTGAGGGAAATTTCCGAGTGAATTGGGCTGCAGACATCTGTCCTGTTCTGGCTACAAATATGCTGCTGAGAATATTGTCCCCAGCTCCTTGTTATCCCTGCTGGCATTTACTGCCACCACATTACTGGCAGCCAGACTCCTCCTCAGTCCCTCCTTGACACATTGTTTTAATCAACCCACTCTGATAAAACTGATAAAAATCAGTGGGTGCCCACAGAGCTGCCCCAAGCAGCCTGTTTGGGACCCCAGATACCATGAAAACAGGGGGCTTGCACTTTATAATGGTCCTGAGATTATTAGATATTGGTTTACTTACCCTGAAGACATTAAATCTCTAACAAAAATATATTTTTAGTATATACTCGAAATATTTAACAAGTTATTAATGATTTCAAAACAACCATATTCCAATTATCCTTATTTTAAAAGGCAGAAAAGATCCTTAAATACTTGAAGATAAGAAAATTATTGTGTTTTTTTCCTGAGGAAGGTGAAAGGAAAACAAAATAGTTTTGTTAGCAGTAGGGTAGATTTTAATTATGTCTTGCACAGTACTGAGTGATTGACCTTATATTCCTTTAATTTTATTCCAGTCTTTTGAGAATTGAAGTTTGCAACTTAAAAATACTTTGTTTTTTTCTGAACTTCAGTACTTTGAATTCTTAGACTCTACATTTGTTTTCATATTGACTTACATAGCTACATGTTGGGCTTGAAAAATATTACATAAAATACTGATATAAATGGGAAGAATCTACTGATTTTCTTCTTAAATTCCATATATGTCTGGGAAACTCATTGATGTAAACTCTACTGTTGTTTTATTCTGCCCGTAACTTGCTTTGGGCATCACAAATGATAAATGTGGCATTCTTTATGAGTTTAGGATACAAAAATATACTGCAGCTCAGGTATCCTTAACTTCACCTTATTTTCTCCACTTTTCTTTTTTGCTGTTACTTGGTTTCCCATATTTACATTTGTTGTAGAATATCTACTCAGTATAAGAGAATCCTAAAAAATCATTTCTCTCTCTGGTAAACTGTAACTTCCACTAAGTGGAAGACTATTTTATTGATTGCTTTGCAATCAATTTAATCAAAATTGTTCCTTCTATTAATTTTCTGGCTGCAGGAGTTTCTCAGTTTTATTTAAAACTACCATCTCAAGGGCCCTTTCCATGGAATTCCAGTGGTTTACTTTTATGAACAGCTTGGTCCTAATACGTAGAAAATCACACCAAGCTGATATCTGAAGATAAAAAAATTACCAGAAAATCTTCATTCAGAAGGTTCAGAAATTACCTGGCAAGGATTGAGCTGACAGGGTTTTCAGATGATGGGGACACAATAAACAATATAAACAATGAACAATATAAAAAAGAAGAATTTGAAGGAATCATGGGGAAAAGACGTACAAATAGAATGCCATGAACAATGGAAGATAAAATTAAACACAGAAGGGAATAATCTAAATTCCCTTCCCCTTCAGAGCTGCAGAACTCAACGTTACAAAATGTGTAAGGGAGATTTTAGTGTAGAATTTGGTGCAAAATGTCATGTCACCTGAAAAAAGGATAAAGTTGAACTAGAAATGACCCAAAGAAAGACAACAGGAATCACCAGAGCTATAGCCTGCAAGCAGAGATAAGTTGTGTGAAGCATCTTCAGCTTGGAAAATGAATGACTGAAAGAGGGAAAGAAAATGGCCTATAAAGAATTAGTGGGACATAAAAATCTGAAGATTATTTAGAATTTCTTGCACTATATGAGCTGGAAATCAACCAATAAAATGGGGCAGTGTAATTTCAAAAGAACTTGAAGTTTTCTTTTTTTTCTCTCTAAGTCTTGTCACAGCCACAGCTGGACTGAGGCTATACAGATAAATTTGGCCATAATAAGAAACCCAATGCAGCTAGCCTAGTTTGTTATAGAAAAGAAGAAGTCGCTGGGTTAGCAATGATAAGTTGGATTTGAAATCAAATGGGACACCTGCCAATCCCATTCAGTCCCAAATGCAAACATTTAACTGGCTAGTGAGCTGGGCTGTGCTGGGACCCCAACCAATCACTCGTTTAAGCACAGGAATTTTGAATTCACTATAAAAGGGGGGTGTCCATAATAAATCTTGGCTGTTTGTTGCATGACCTTGGGTGAGTTCTGTCATGTACCTGTCTCCAAACTGCCACCCTAACGTAATAAATTCTGGGGCATTATGTCACAAGAAGTCATAGATACTGATATGAGGGAAAAAGGTGTTCAACAAAATATACGTGCACAGGTGGCTCCCATGCCATGTTCCTTAGCTGAGTGCCTTTTTTAAAATTTTTAGAATTTACATTTTAGAATTTTTAAAATTTTAGACCAATTTTTAGAATTTGGTCTTTTCAACAGAAGCTATGATTTTATCTTTGTTCCATGTCTTTTATTGTTTCACTCATAAATTGTTGTTCTCCTCTGTTGGCACGGCCCATCTTCAGCTCTCAGGAGATCCAATTTACCCCTCTGTGGAGTTGTTTTTATAGAGCTTATGGCCACTTGTCCGCACGCTAAAACCACACTCCCTGTGTTTCTATATACAGCAACTCCTGAAATGTCAAATATTTGTGTTCTAATTTTGCAAGCAGAGATACCTATCTTTTTAAATGGACACACAGCAGCTGTGGCAATCAGAAGTTACCTTGTCTGTGATAAAAAAAGATTCTCAGCTCCAGGAACAGCAGAGCCAGAGAACTCAGTGCAGCTGTGCTGCAGCAACATGTCATGAGGAGTCAGATCAAACTTCTATCAGAGAAAGAAATTTAGAGAATTTGTACAATCCAAGATCCAAAATTAAAAAAAAATACAAAAATTGTTCAGTATTTCCACAGTGATGCAGCCACAAAAAGCAGAGCCATGCAAGCAGCTTCAATGACAGTGGCAAACTCAACCTTGATACCTGTTTGTGTAAGACTGGAAGGAACACTGATGCTAATAAGAGTTTATAGACATTGCTCATTAAAGCCAATCCATGCGGCTCACCTCCTGTGTCTCTCACTGCCAGCTCACCACTTTACAAGGTTCCATATCAGTAAGGTCACTGAAGCAGATAAATAGAGAAAGTGAGAAAGAAAAATGCAGGGATATTTCTCTACATAATGGAAAGCTTAAGTACCAGCCTACGTCTGGAAAAAAATATGTACTGCGATTTCCTACCAGCTGGAGGTGAAGAAAAAAAACACTCAGCTTGTCACAGCTAACTAGAGCTCTTAATTTCATTATCATCATTATTAATTTTATATTGCAACACCACCTTGATGATCAGGCTGGGAGCTGTGTTCATTAATTGAACACATAGAACACAATACAGCCCCTACCTCAAATTGCTCACCTGCAGATGTCTACAGAAAACTGAAGTGCCACTTGGTTTTAAGGGAGATTTTAGTGTAGAATTTGGTGCAAAATGTCATGTGATATTCTAAAATAAACACCCATGCACAATATGCATTTGTATGAAACTTTCTTGCTCTGCACAGAACAGTCCTTGTCTTTTCTGGGCAGCTCCAGTGACTAAATAAACCCCAGCCCAATCTGAGAACAAACAAACAATCTCTGTTTTCTAAATGTGCAATGCCTTGTTGGACAGTGTGGCAGGAAAAATGCCTGTATTTGATAAATAGCAGCTGTCACTACTGTTCAATAAAATAAGCAGCTTTAACAACCACTCTTTTTTCCAGTAATCTCTCACTAGATTCCAGCAGCAAGGCTGTTTGGCTGAAATTTTGTTCACCTTGCTGGCATTCACCCTCATTATGAAGAATATATTATTTTTAAGAAAGATTCCAAACGCCCAGCTGCCACTTCTAGAAATGCCAGTGAACAATAGAGTCAGAGAACCACTGTGTTATTTGGTTTGAAAAAGTTCTCCAAACTCATCAAGTTCAGCCTTTGATCCATCACCCCTATGCCCACTAAACCATAACATGAAGTGCCACACTTGCTTGTTTTTTGAACATTTCCAGGGATGGTGACTTCACCACTCCCCCAGGGAGGCCATTCCAATATTTGACCACTCTTTCGGAGTAGAAAGCCCCAGAACTTGTTAATAGGGATTGCCCCTATGAGACCACATTCCCTTGCAGAATTAATGGAACAGCTTCTTTAACTCGAGAAAAACTCACAGTAAATTGATAGTTTTCATTGCAGGATCTCAGTTCTCCAGTACAAACCAGGGAAAAGCTGATCGCAGTTCATCAACTGCTTACCTGGCACTGGGTAGACAGACTTCATAGCACCTCTTACCTCAACAGACAGTTCAGAGGTGCCTTGACTGATTCCTAGTAGTGAATGACCATGTGACATCTGCAAATCTGCTTCAACACCTTGTCCCTGTTGTCAGCCCCTGCTGCAGCCCTGTAAATAACGCAGGGTTTGCAACGTGAGCTCTGTTCAGGAATTCAATAGTAAATTATTAATTACGTTCAGGCTATGGCAAGGCAGACTGCAGCGTCACTAAAATCCTGCATCAAACAATGAAGACCAGATGCTTCAGAGAACAAATCACAAAACACTGATCTATAAAAATCTGCTTCTCAGCCCCTTTGCAATGGTGACTTTTATGCGTAAATTACATGATGCTAAAAACTAATTAATGCAGCTCATATGCCTGCCTCCAGGTTTGCTGTGCCTGCCACTGGGACTTCTGACTTATTACTCAGAGTCCTGCATCATGTTCACCTTATGTGATAACATCTCATTTACTAGGTGTCCACCCACGCATGGCCATTCATTGATGCTTCTGACAGTGACACTCTCAGTTATTTTTTATTAAAGAGCAGCAGTTGAACTGTGGAACACCTGACAGATGTATTTTCCAGAAGTGAAATTAACTATTTTAAGATTTTAATTTCCACCTAGCACACAGATATTAAAACAGTATATGAAGACAATTGGAGTTACTCTGATTTAGGTTGTTATAGTAATGTGCACAGAAAGTCCAAAACACTCAGGTTGTCATCATGAAAGACTGAGTATCTGGCATATTTACATGGAAGGAGCTAGGAAATCTTATTAAGGAGTTGCAAAAATGGTATCTACAAAACACCAACATGTCCCACCTGATTTGACCCTTCCTTTGGCATTTTTAAGTTGCAGAATTTACATTAGTCAATGATGCAGATAAAAGATGCCTCCTAGGACAGTAATGTTAAAATGTAAATAACCACAGTTAGCATTCAACCTTCATGGAAGTCATTGGGAAGCCAAAATAACTCGTAAAAAGCTGACTAAATAACCCTCCATTGGCTCCTGTACTTCGCTGATGTAAAAGGCTGGGCTGCTGTGCCAGATAATGCATTTATAAATCAATGTAACACCCTGGCCCAGCTGATAGCAGTGCAGCTCCATCCAAACAGCTTCAGCTGTATCCATCCAGGCAACAGCAGTGTCTCCTTCACAAAGAGCAGGTGAGAAATTTGTTTACCTGCAAGAGGAAGATGCCCCAAAGTGTCCAAAGTTGTCATAAAACCAAAGGAAAGCAGATTAGCATTAGATTATCTTCAGTAAATAAGCTTCAAGGTTGCTCCTATTTGTTTAGTAAAAACTAGAAATGGTTACAATTATTTAAAAACAGGGATATGATGTACAGTATGTCCTACAATAAAGAATTTTTAGTTCATTTTATTATATCATTTACAAACCAGAACAGCTGGATTTACAAATACCAGCTTACTTCCCTATGTTGACAAATCTGTGACAACTACAACATAATAAAACTGGGGAGTTTTAATGCAAGTTGGTCCTGAAATAAACATTTGTAGCACACTGATAGTACAGAAATTATACAGAGCCACAAAAAACACCCTGGTATTTATTACTGGTTATACTCAATCACTCCAACTTTTTTATTTGCCTTCATTGTCTGTTTGAGTCAGATAAAATAAGGAGGGAAAAAGTTTTCCCCTCTCTCCCCCAGGGAAAACACAGTGATGGGAGGAAAAGCTCTCTGGGTCTACAAAGCTTTTACAGGGGTATAAAAAAGGTTTATGGAAGAAGTTTGGCATCTGGACTCTCATCTGAGGAGCTGGAGGGAAGGAATCTGCTCTAGATTATAAAAACCCAAGACCACAGTACTTGCTAAAATCCATATTTCTTGAACAACTTGTAAATAAAAACTTCATAAGGTACTTTGTAAGGGTGTATTTCCCTGTATCAGTACTCATTTAAGATTGCAACAAGAAAATTTCCATACTAAAATAAAAATAGTTAGTAATAAACTAACTCAAAAGTATTTATTTATTGTAGTATTTGATTGTATGTTTAAAGATTTTTTAGATATAGCACCAATAATTTTTAAACTCACAGGTGAAGTCCTATATAAAATAATTTTAATATAGTTATAGTTTTAAAAACAAGTGTTTTAGATTAATTAATTTGTACGTTTGTTTTTTGGGTTTGGCTTTTTGTTTGCTTTTGGGGGGGTTGGTGGGTGTAATGGTTTGAAAGCAAAACGAATGAGAGGCTCTAAGTCGGAAATACAATTTAATAAGAAGAAAAAAAGGTAAAATAAAATAAATGCAATAATACAAAAGACCACTGACAGAGTCAGAATACAACCTGAGTGGGATGATGGAAGCAGTGATCCCGTAGAAAGGTCTGGTAGCTGTAGCAGAGTTTTTGAAGATGGTGAATATTTGGACTGTGAGTGAATCACCTAGCCTGGGCCTCAGATGAAGGCCTGTAAGGCCTCAGTGGCGCAGGTGGAAATTCAGCTGCCAAGTCTCTGGCGCAGTGAGAATTGCCCCTTAAGGTGTTAACAAGGCACAGAGAGGTTTCTAATAGATAACATGTATAGTAAGTAGTCTGAACACCAGTGGCTGCCTTAAGAGTTTGGTCAACAATAAGTGTTTGCATTCTTCTCTCTGCTGTATGCCAATGAAGAGCTGCTGTGAATTGTAAACTATATGGAAATGTATAAAAGTAGCCATCTTAGCTAAATAAAGCAGAACGTAGCTGTTAACCATATTGGCTTGATCTGCGTTCTCTCTATACTCCGACTTCCTTTTTATCTCAGGCCAACCCTGGCAATAGGTAGCTCTGATCCTCTGGGAATCCAGTGGGTAAGGGCCACCTGTACTGTCCCAAATCCCAGATTATAGCCAGGTGAGTATGCTTGGCTCCTCTTCCTGGGTGGAGCATCTCACAATGGGATGATGAGTCATACAGGGGGTCCTTGATGGCCCATTAAAGAGAGATAATTCCCGGAGGGAGTTATCTATGAGTCATGCAGCAGGCCATTAACAGAAGACCCATTAACAGAAGAGGGAGGGGGAACCTGGGAGAACACTGCTTCAGCAATTGGTTTCAACAGTTCATGAAGATGGTGATAGAATACTTTGTGCATATCTTATGCTACAACCCAGGACAGTGGGTTTTGGGTTTTTTGTTTGGTTGGTTGGGAGGGGTTTTTTTGGGGGGTGGGTTTTTTTCGGTTTGTTGTTGTTGTTGTTCTTTTTTGATTTTGGAGGTTATTTTCTCCCTTATGCAATGATAAATCTCAAGTCTTAAAGAAGTAACAGGTTTAGCCATAAAATACCCAACTGCACAGAGTAGAATGCAGTTTTTATGGTCACTGTTTCACTTTGAATTTACTATACTGTGTCTTAAAGGTACATTTTGGAAAATGAATGCCTAAGCACTACCTATGGCTATTTGGGATGCACATCAAATATTTAATAGATGCTTAAACTGCAAGTTGCAGACCAAGTTCCAGTAATACATTTGAAAGCAAGGAATTGCTGGGTCAGCAATCAAACAACAAATCAAAGATCAAGAACCTTTTGCTGAAGGTGCAAGTATGGATAATCAAACAATACTTCTAATGTTTTTATCTTATTTTTAAATATTTACTTCTGAAGTAATGTGCCGTTATATCATGTTTAGGGCAATGTCTGTGGGGAGGTTCATTACCAAGGTTTTTCACGGTTTTATTTTATGCTTACACTGGGCACAACTGTATCTTTCTTGGAGAAAGCACTGCAAGACTTTCTTCAAAATACCATGTTAGATTTTACAAGTAGTGAATTTCCATTGTTACTAGGGCACTAAAAAAGAAGATATTTGTATAAACTGGAAGCAGAACAACTCCAGGTACCAGTCCCTTCATTGTTATACACGGCTAGCCCAGTCCTTATGTAACATTGCAAAGGCAAAACACTTCAGATCTGTGTTTTTTACTGCAGAAACTCTGTTCTCTCCTTTAGAAACTTCAGGAGTTACAAGAACAGACAGAAAGGAAAGGACTTCTGTGTGCAGCACCACACAGAAAGGGCTGGAATTCTGATTGGGTCCCTGCTTATTTGTTTGGTGATGAAATCCCCCCCAGAAGTGGCACACTCTTCCTTGGCTTAGCCAAGAGGCAGCTCTGTCCCTTGATTCCATGTAAAACGAACCATTACCTCAGATGCACTGTCTCAATTCTTAATGTAAGGCAGCAAGAGCCCTCTGCTTCTGCCAATGTCATGCAAGAGGAGCTTTTAGCTTTAATTTCACGCCCTTTTCATAGCTTCCCTCTCTCAGCTCTGTTTTCTCAGTGGGTCTTCATGTAAAAAGAGAATTCAAAAACTACAGATTAGGCCCACAGAAACAGTCCTGGGCTATTGGAGCCACTGGTTTTGCCTGTGGCATGCACTGGCTGCAGGCTTCACTCGCAGCCCCTACTCCCATCCCCTTTGTGACTCAGCTTTCCAGAGAGAAGCATTTCCTTCCCTGCAGTGCTCTGAGAGCCTCTGCAAAGCCTGTGGGGATCGCTGATTAAAATGTACTAAAGGAGTGTTTTTCTCATCCTCTTCACATTCCCCTCTTTTCCCCCTAACATAGGCTGTTTTCATCACTCTCACTCCATAAACCATAGCTTGCCCCTCTCCATTCAGATTCAGAACTTTTTTCAGAAGGATCTGAGACATGCAGGCACCAGACAGAGCTGGCCTACGGCTGAAGGGAGGGGAAATCAGTGAGAAAATACTGCACACTGTGCTCTGCTAGTGTTAGACACCATAACTGCATTGGAGGAGGGGAGCTGACAGTTTTCTATGTGGTTGAGTTGCCTTGAGCATCACTGAACACAAAAACGTGCGAAGAACAGCCCACCTGTACCCACTCTGTAAGTCTGTATCACTTATTACTCATTCCCTTCCATCTCTCCTGCTCTGAATGGTTCAGTCAAGGACTTGCTAATGAAAAAAAAAATTGGGAGGAAATAAGAAAAAACATGCAAGTAATGACACATCTGAAAGAGGGAAAATGAGCGGAAATCTCATTCTGAAATGTTTTCCCCACCAAAAAACTACGGTAATACTGCGATGGCAAATTTGTAAGAGTGGAATAGGTAACTCCTTTACAGGTCACTAATTGTAAATTAACAATTAGATATTAATATAAGCCTACAAAAAATTAAGTTCATTAAAGTGCAATTGAAAAGAAAAGTGAAAAGAAGGATCGGGGGGACCTTGTGGCTCTGCACAACTCCCTGACAGGAAGGGACAGCCAGGGGGGTCAGGCTCTGCTCCCAGGGAACAGGGACAGGATGGGAGCAAACAGCCTCAGGCTGGGCCAGGGGAGGCTCAGGGTGGAATCAGGAAGAATTTTTGCATGGAAAGGGTGGTCAGGCCTTGACAGGGCCTGCCCATGGGAGGGTTGGAGTGCCCATGCCTGGAGGTGTCCAAGGAAAGCCTGGAGGTGGGCATTAAGCACAGCCTGGACTCAGTGGCCCTGGAGGGCTTTTCCAGCGTTTATTATTCTGTGTTTGAAAATCATAAATGGGAGAGCAGACTAATCCAGAGCAAACAGCTTGTACAGTGAGACCAGAACTGCAGAGTGAGATTTAGCACCAGCCAAGTGCAGAATTACTTTTGATGACAAAGGTGGGCAACAAAATGGTAATGTTAGGAATCCTAAAAGGCTCAATGGCAAAGAGTGGGTACAGGAAAAACCTAGAAAAGAAAAAAGCAGGAAAATAGAGTTTTTGCACACGTTTTGAATGGTACCTTCAGGGGTGTTCTCTCTGAATATCACCCAAGAGGATCTTTCAGAAAGATGGCATCGCTTTAAATTTTTACAACAAATATAAAAGATAAAGCTGAAAAGAACTAGTTCCCTAGATAGTCCCCAAATTAATATTATTGTGGCTCAATAATAAAAATCAATTCCATGGCTTTTTAAACTAAACCATTTGGGAAAGGAAAATAGTATTATCACTAATATCACTGTTGCAACAGTGCAATTTCTAATGCCTATATTTTAAAAGATCACATGCCAAAGACGGTAAAAATAT
Organism: Trochalopteron elliotii; assembly: GCA_024734555.1. Taxonomy (NCBI): domain Eukaryota; kingdom Metazoa; phylum Chordata; class Aves; order Passeriformes; family Leiothrichidae; genus Trochalopteron; species Trochalopteron elliotii. The sequence continues at coordinate 175,174 of JANPWX010019533.1, read as the reverse complement.
ATAAACTGGAAACAGAAAATATCTTAATAGTGGTGGCTTCCACAGGTCACTGAGTTGAGCTTACGCTGAGAAGATCAAAGGTTACTTGGTTGCACTAATTCAATTTTTTCCCTTCTCAGAGAAAAGACTGTTACCAAAGACTTTCCAATCATCAGTGAAAATACACCAGATCTGCTACTCGTTGTACATGTAAGAAATCAGGGAAGATTTAATTATTAGTGCAAGTCACCAACCTGGATCACCTACACCCTCATGTTTGTTTTATTTCTATATGGTGATTAGGGATTTTTGAGAAATATATCTAGTCTAAACACCAATAAATTTTGGATTTTGAGGATACAGCTGAGTGTGCTTGTCCTATTCTGCCTTCTGTGGGAACTTAAATATGTAGTCCCCTAAGCAAAGACTAGTGCTTCCCAAATCAGGGACCTTGAATGAAAAGTTCTATGTGTTATTTTTTCCTGCTTCCTATCTGGTATTATGGAATGAGAAACCAACCTTGGCCCTCTTGCCTCATGAGAATGCTAAGAGCAAAAGTTCTTTTTCAGGACTTCAGGAGAGATAAACAGCCAGTTTTCTTTTTTGAAAACACTGCAAGGAAGTGCTGTCATACAGCATTTCAGAAATGGCCTATAACTCAAGGGCAGGCAGAGGGGAGCCATTAGGGATTGCAAAGAGGTGAGACAACAGACAACAAGACAAGAAGAACAGATGAGAGAGAAATATGTGTTTAAGCAGCAGATTTAAAAGCGAAAGAAGGTTGAAAACTTCTAAAGCTATTATTTAAAAAAAGAGTTCAAATTTTTCTAAAAGGTTCCTCCATATAGTGAAGTTTGAATTAAGCATCAGATCAGCAATTCCAACATTTTCACAGACAAGACTTCATAGTGATGCGTAAGATTTCATATGTTTTTCACTACACCTATTTTAAGCTATTAATTGAAGTTTAGATCCAAGGTTGATCCAAGGTTACTTGTAGCAGAGTTTTTGAAGATAGTGAATATTTGGACTGTGAGTGAATCACCTAGCCTGGGCCTCAGATGAAGGCCTGTAAGGCCTTGAAGCCTGTGACGCAGCTAGAAATTCTTAGCCAAGTGTGGCGCAGTTAGAAATTAGCAGTAAAGGTGTCGGGGAAAGATAATAGGGTTGTGAAGGTCACTGAATGGATTTGTTAGTGGGCACGTGATAGCCACCTTAAGAGTTAGTAAAACAAAGTATGATGTCGTCCTTCTCTCTGCTGTATACCAATAGAGAGCTGCTGTGATTTGTAAACTATATGGAACTGTATAAATGTAGCCATCTTAGCTGAATAAAGTAGAACGTAGCTATTAACCATAGTGGCTTGATCTGCGTTCTCTCTATACTCCAACTTCCTTTTTATCTCAGGCCAACCCTGCAATAGTTACTAGAAAATATCTTTATGTTTTCTAATAAAGGTGAAAAGTGGATTAAAAGAGCAAAAAAAAGATTGAAAAATCGAGACAATTTTCTCATACCATACCTCAGACAGTCCTAAAAAGTTGCAAATACCCTGCAACATGAAGCAATTTCTCTGTCTGTGTCTGGAAGAGTGAAAAAGTTTCTCCACATGTTTATAGGTAACAAAAGATAAAGTGCCTGAAGAGCCTCAAGTGAACAGAGATGCAGTGCAGAGAAAAATGAAGACAAAGTTAATTGGCAGGAGAAGTCCAATAGGAAGCTAGCAAAATTCTTTCCAGGATTTCTGACTGGAATGTGTCCTTTAGGACAGCAAGGCCATTTAGCAGTGCAACAGCCCGACTGCCATTCCAGGCGATCCCACAGTGGAACTCGATCCACTTGTGATGAGGTCCATACTTTGGAAAACCTCAGAGGTTGCTTCATATCAAGTTCTTTAGTGTTATTCTGTACCCTTCTAGCACTCTCTTTATCCTATACACAATGGATTATCAGGAAGCTGGAGCACACATGGGCCACAAGGAAAATTTACAGAAATTCTCCTTTGTGAACACTGGGAGCAGCAAAAATCCCAGTGAACTTGTGCCTCTTCTTGAGCACAGGGTTATCAGTCCAAGAATCTGCAGCAATAATCATCAAATCATTTTGCCTTCATTCCAATAAAAGGGGGTTTTATGTATGTTTATAATACATTGGGATGGGAAAAACAACTACTTGTTGTTATCTCAGAGAAAAATAACTGATACATCATATAAGCAGTGCTGATGCTAATCAAGTCTTGCCTATAAAAATCTTATAACGTGTCCTGTCTAAATAACAGCTGGTCCAGATTAATGAAAATCATGTTTTGAATACATTTTTAACCAGAACACACCATGGTTCCTCCTCTGTTTAACTAAATGAATTTTAAACAATTTGGTTTCTGAGCAATTTAGAAATTCCTAAGAATTTGTAAAGTTTGTATAAACACCAGTTCTTATCATGGCAGATATTTATATTGCAAATATGATTTATGAACTAATGAATTAAATAAAATTACATACATGCTGCTAATAGTTTTATGCTTTCTCAGTTACTGAGATTAATCAAACATAATCTCTATTGCTCCAAGCAAGCCTATTACCAAACAGAATGTGCATGGAGCAGCTACCAGGCTGTAAATGTGTTATTTGAAAAAAATTAAAAAGAAAAGGCATATTTGTTCTTTCTGTATTTGTTGTCAATGACAGGGGCTAAAAGATTATTAGAACAGCAGCACTGATACCATACTCTGTAAAATTTCTTGGAACTGGCAGATGTTAGTCCCATCTCAGCTTTTCTTCTGTGATTTCTGAGACCCAGTTCTAGTTTGGCAGCCTACACTGGATTTAGCAACAAGAAAGACAAGTTAATTATTTCTACATTTTTATGTATCATAAGAATATAAAAAAACATGTGTTTTTCCATGACACAACTTTTTTTTTTTAATACGACAACACTATTACTGTTTTTTTTACTATTGCCATTTGGATGTCTCCCACAGTTCAATGCTGGAAACTGAACACCATTTCCACACATGGGCCTTCAGGAGCATTTTCAGTGTCTAAGCTTCAGCTTTAAAATCTTTCCACATCACAATGTCCAGTTTTTTGCAAAACATGAAATGCTTGACAGTGTTTGGATTTCAAAAGTCGACTAGTCTTGAGTCCACAGATGGAAGTAGCTATGAAGGTTAGATTTTGGGGATGAAAGCACCTCTTCAGAGGATTATTTGTCTTTCCATGTTGCCTCTTTGTCTGCAGGGCACAAGTGGAGCCGTGCACACCTTGCAGCTTCCCCAGGGTGCCACTGGCTGTCATTAGGGGGACTGGAGTGCATTCCCTGGGGCTACAAAATACCAGTTTTAGACTCTGGAATTGACTGGTAGTGTAGCTTAAACTGTGGTAAGTTGAAATGTTTAATGATAAATGTTCCCTAAATTGCTATCATTATGTAAAAGATATTACCCTTAATGGTCTGATGGTATACAATGAAGAGTTCAGAAATATCCTGCAATTAGGAGCTTAATTCCAGACTCTCGTTACACCACAAGGTATTTTTTCAAACTTAGTTTTGAATTGAATAGTTTTTTCCAAAACTGCCATGCCAAAAAAAAATTTATGTCCAGAATCTGAAGATTATATTGAAAGTAATGAAATAGTTTTATGTTCTATTCAGTTAAGCAGGAAATACCAGGATGGAGTATCACTACTTTTTAGAGATACAATTAGGGCCTCTTTTATAGTTGTGACAGGCCAATGTAAATGTAATCACATACCAATTAGCAAGTAATTATCCTGTTGCTACCTAGATTCATGCCTTGAGTTAGCAAGTACCCCGAATATAAGTTCTTAAACAGAAGTACAATGATTTGATTTTATTAGATTTACACACCAAAGAAAATAATGGAATACTTTTATTTAAAAATACACCTAAGCACTATATTGCTACACTATGACAGTATCAGATTTTAAATGGGGAAAGAAAATTACTAACAGTAATGACTAATATCAAAAATTAACATTAACAGACCTTGTTCTTCTAAGAGAAGCAAGCTAGAATTAATCTGGCCCATTAAATATGTGAAATGTTAAAGTATTTGTTGAATGGTTCTGTGGCCTTCCTTCCTCTCTGGCAGCAACCTGGGAATAGCTTTATTAAAATGGAGAGAAGAATCACGCTGAGAAGATGGTGCCTCATCAGTCTTGTGACCTGCATTTATGATGCCAGCTTTAATCTCCTTATTTCATATTGTTCAGCAGACACCTTCACCACAGTGAACATTTTCTTTTGGGTGCACCAAAAGCCATTTTATCTCAAGCTAATAAAGCACAAACCAAAACCATTTCCCAGATTATAGGAGCAAACAAAGTTAAAATATTAAATCTTATAATGAAATGCAAAGGAAAGAAACACATGGCTTAAGAGAACCCAAATTCAGCTTACTGTCTTCTGCTGTTGAAAATGAGTGATGGTCCAATCTTCTGCTTCTTTGCCAAGAGCTTTGGGTCATTTTGAAAATCTTCACTGTTGTAACAATGCCCACAAGTTTAAAAACTTAATCGAGATCAATATAAAAGCATTCCAGGTCGTTTTCCTTGCTCCTGGGAGTATTTTTCTTTGCTTTCAGTGTTACTCCTTTGGGAATTGCTTTTTATCACATGTCTGTTTTATTTCAATTTATTCTACTCTCCAAGAAAAAAATTATCTACATCTGGGAAACTCTGGGATTGTTTTAAACATAATTAAAATTTAAAGGTAAATCACAGCTCCATCTGTTTTCAAAGTCATAGCATGTGTCTTATTTTTAATTTTTTTCACTTCTCTCTCAAGTTCAGTTCACATTTTGCAGATAACTACACAATGCAAATGAGCATCAACCCAGAGGTTTGAGTTCCAGGCTTTGGTATTTGTCCAAGTGATAAAAAATGCACTTGGCATCAAAAGTGAACATCAAAAGTGTTCCAAAAATTTAAATCCAGTCTCGAAATGAGTCTCTATGAAAGTTAAACCGTAGCAAACAGGGACAGCCACAACATTGCACCCAAAAAAACCCCACTGAGATAAAATAGTGACTGTTGTAGGTAGTGCCAACAGACCCCACTGTGTTCTCTCACCCAAAATGTTGCATGGGGATGCTGATAAAGTCTACCCACAGATTTTGTGAGTGAGGATACCTGTCATTTTTTTATCATAACCCACACAGAGCTTTCCATTTAATTTTTAGATTTGACTTGAAACATTCAAAGACCATCCCACACTTCCAAGCTGGGTTAAGCAATTATTTATCCTTCACAAATCTGAGTGCTCTCACTTACAAAAGTGCAAGTTCAGGTGATGCCTTTCTTCAATTTCTAGCAATGCTTTGAAATTTCAAATTTTTAAAACTCTCTATTTTTCCTGCTTTTACTCATCTGAGAGGTAAGTCACAACATGCTGAACCATGATATTCAGTTTTATTATAATTACTAAATTGGTGTTTACTACATTTGTCCTCTCCATTTACTACATTCATCTCTCCCTGCCCCTTGTCATACATTTGGTGTTCACCATTAAGTTTGAAAAGCTGTTTTACTTAAATGTTGAAATGAATTTTTGCCTTTCACAACAAAGAGTATAACATTCCCCCTTCTCTAGACATCCTTCAATAAAAATGGCCTCAAGCTTAACATAAAAATCAAAAGAAAATTGTTGATCGCCCCTGCTAATTAATTTTACTGATTTCTTAGAGTTCTTTGGGTGCATCAGTGGGTTAGTTTGAAACAACTAACCCTGATCAATTAGAGCTGGATTGATTTTTCTGCAATTCAAAAGCAGGTTTCGAATTGGTTCCCTAAAAGTTTTTGATTTATTTTCTCACTGAAGGTAAGTAAGCCAGTTTAATGTTTTTCTTTGCCATGGCATTCAGGTGTAACAGCCTAAAGAATGGCCTGTAAAAGTGCTGCTTGATGACTTCTTTCCAAGATCCAATTTGTTTTAATGGAAGTTTTACAGAAACCATATATTGTTGTTTCAGCATAAGTAAATATATTTCTATGAGGTGCAAAATGTGCTATGATTTCACTCCTCTTTATTCCCACTTGGATTTGTATCACTGAAAAATTCCCCATCCCTTTTTACATTATTAATCAGCCAATAACACACAATGGCAGGTTAGCTAATCCAAAGAAAGGCACAAAACCTTGAGGTGAGTTTAGATTCCTGAATTCAAGCCCAAATGCAACATCTAGACCTAGCTAAGGTAATTTCTTCAATCATCATTTCTCAATCATCATTTCTCAAACACTTGGATGCTTGAATAAATAAAAAGGAGAGCTCAAGAGGTTTTACAAAACCAAAGTCACTCACAGGCAATTCTGTATCCTGAATAAATACATCCAGAAAGAAGGAGATCAAGGGAACAGTATCTATTTACAAAATTTTAACCACGTGATCCAATTTGGGAAACTGCCTCACATATGTCTGCAGAAGAAGGAGAAGAAATAAAAAGAACTTCTGATACTAATTCAGATTCCCAAAACTTCAGAGCGCTTGGCCTATTCCACCAGCTGGAATATGTTCCACTGTCTCACTACACTGCTACTTTTCAGAATATATCCCAAGTTCCATGGCCTGGTTACTCAGCCACCCATCTTTAGGGCTCTAGGTTGGAGAAGTTGCTCGGTAATGAGCCCCAGTCCCCCTGAGTTGCTCATTAATTAAAGTTATTTCTCCTTATGTGACAATTTGTGGAAGTTACACCAAACGTCACCAGCCTCACTGTCAAACAGGCCGAGACTGAGAAGTACACCTGCAAACACTGCATTATTTATAAATACATGTGATTAAGTGAAAACATTAACACCCATTGAACTGCCTTGTTTAGAGCTGAAGCTATCTAAACTTTCTTCATTTGTTCTTGCCCTTTTCATAATTTCCCAATCAGAAATGATGTTAGAAGATTGATGTCCTTCCCTCTTATAGCCTTTCCCAAAAAAAAGAAGCAATCACTTCAAACACTCACTCTCCCTTGTTTTATTAATGGGTGAACCCTTAATCCAATGTCCCCTTTTTGTCTGTTCAAGAAAGAGCTTCCACACCACCAGGTGTTCCTGTCCCATGTTCAAGTATCTACTCTTGATGCTTGAAGATTCTTAGTATTATCATTTTATTTCACATCAGTTGGGTTTTGTACAAGCTGCCATGATTTTGGGTGAGGTATTTTTGCCATTCCTCTCACTACTTAGCTCCTGCTATAGCCAAAACATCCTGTTAGCTCCTGTTATAGCCATCACAGCCTGATCAGAGTAGCCACAATTGTGCGGCACAAAATTCATCCCAGCATTCGGTTGAAATCAGGCCACTATTGAACAAACACATCTAGACCTCTTTTTTGGTTTTTACACCAAAAAGGAATTGCTATTGCAAATATTTTCAAGAGGATTTAAAAAGTACTACTAATACTACAGATTCAAGCTGACTGATGCTGCTTCCAATTGATTAAGGCAAAACTTTTTGGAACACTTAATATTTAGACTATTTTTTCCACTCACTAAATCGATGCCATTGAGAAAAGCTGACAAAAAACCCAACAAAAAAAATCAATATTTCAGTTGTCTTAAAAGAGCTTTTTGCTTTAGACAAGAGCAAATCTTAATCCGTTTCCACATGGGCTTTCTAAAATATCATAAACCCTCAGTGATTTGAGAAGATGACAGAGGAACGAATCTCCTCTATCTTCATTTGTTCCTCCTTGGACAGGTGGTATAAAAGGATTACATTTGAATACTCCTATTTTATATGTTATCTAGTCAAAAATTCAGCCCCTCTTGTACCTCTTTGAACCCACCTGGAACACCTTTGAACCCCCCTGAGCTCCCTTTGAGTCCCCTTCAGCCCTCCAGGCAGAGAGTTGGGGTGGACCCTCCCTTCCATCCCAACTTTCCCACCCCAACACAATGTTTGGGATACAATGTGGTTACACCTCATCCTCCACAATGATCTACTTCAGGTTTAGACAGGGTGAGACTTCCATGAGGAGCCAAACATAAAATGTGTCATGAAATTCAAGACACCTTATGGAATACTCTGAAAAAGGTGCATCAGCTTGGTAGAGGAATTGAGAAACCTGAATCACAGACTTCTTCAGGGGAAACAAAGAAAATGGGAAAACGCATCAAGCTTAAAGATTAGACATAAACTGATAGATCACAGCCACGAAAATTGAGTGCACTGGAGTGAACGCTTTCCCACAATGGCTCATGTCAGCTTTATTTTCATAGATCCTGGGATGCCATTTCACTGTCTGCACCTGTAGGAAACACTCTAACAGCAGGCCTGGAATTCATTGGATGCTTATTGCACCTTCTTTTAATCTTACTCATCTAAATACATCTATTTTTGTCTTTGAAACTTTACATAACATAGAAGTTTTAAAGTATTTTTTAAAAGCAAGGATTTTTGCTTACCTAAAAGTCACAGAGGAAAACATAGCAGATAAAAAAATTCAAATGACTGTGTGATTTATGAGTTTCTACAATTTTTATTATCTAGCTAAAAGCAATCAAAATCTTCAACACGGATATCATTACTCTCATGTTAATGATACTTTGTCAATTCAGGAGGAAAATGGAAAACACTGATTTCTGAAGGACTTTCCTCAATCTGCTGTCAAATAGCACTAGAATAAATCAACTTCTAATATTTTAATAATTTGTGATTTTTTTTTTCTCAACAGCTCATTACTCATACAAGAGTACAAGAGCACAGCAGATTAACAGCTACCTCTCAATATGTTCCTTTAATCTGTTTTTATTCACTAAAAATGCTTATATGATGAAATTTACCGAGTGCAGAAGAAACCTTTCACAAAATACAAAACACACTTAAAGCAGACATTCCCAACCGTAGGCCACCTTTAACAACCCTTTAAATGCAATTCTTAACTGAAAATTAGGTATCTTAAAATAAAACTGGCATCACTGTAGATCATTTGGGGTTTTTTTGGTCTCACCATGAATTGTAAATATTTTCAATTTTCAAGTTCCAAGGATAATGGGAAAATCCTTCAATTATAAAGGCTACAAAACAAATAAAACCACAAGAAGAATAAATTTTACTTAAAGAATACTCAGAGTTAAGACATTCTAGATTTGAAGGAAGCAAAATGAAATAGCTCTACAAAAATTCTGCTCTACTTTATAGACCTTTAGAAGCAGTAAATGCCTTTTGAAATGAAATACTACTCTGAAAGAAAAAAACACATAAAAAAATCCTGTAAACAGATTCTGGTTTCTTGCAGGTGATTTTTCACATTTTTTAGCTTTGTTAAAATTACATTTTCAGTAACTCTTGTCAGTTTTAAAGCACTGTACTGTAATTCTATAAAATGCCATTGGCACATTAGTATTAGTCTTTACATCTTAAAATCCTTGGCTGATTTTTAATGAGCTACAATTATTTCATCTATGAAAAAAATGAAACAATAAGCCCTTCTTCTTGCATCAAAAAAAGCCTCAGCAACATCCCACAATGTCTGTTTCTCTCTCTCAGATATAATGACAATGACAAAAATGAGACTTAAAGATAACTTATCTTTTCCAGAGCCAGAAAAACTTTACAAAGAAGCTTTCTGACAAGGGACTATTTAGGAATCACCTGTTCAAAATGGAGACAGAGTTGCAGAACCCAGATGCAAATTCACCCCTTTTGTGCTTTCAGGAATTTGTTCTTTACTTTTAATAAAAATAGGAACAAGAAGCAAACAAGGAGATCAAGATCTTAATCTTTATGGCAAAACAGGCACCTTTTAGACATTAAACAACCCAGTTTATTTTCAGCCACTCTTAAATACAAATAATAAACTTCTCTTCTTCCAATATCAGCCAAATATTATCTCATAAATTTTCCATTTTCATTCCTGACCTCATGCTAGAGTTTGGGTTCATGCAGACATGATTTTGCTGAATCCATTTTCTATTAGGCTTTCTAGTACAATGATTTGGCTGTGTATGATTATACAGCTCTCTGAGAGTGCAGAAAATTACCAGTAATTTAGGGAAAAATTCCACAGCAAAGGCTGCCAGAATGTGCTCTTTAATTTAAAAAGACATTCCCAGAGACTGCTTGGCTTTGCTGGTTGTAAGCTCTGTTTCAGTCCACCATAGCCCAATGCATCATTCTAATAAGTATCATTTTATATCTTTGTCATTCTCTCCCTCTCCAGGGAATTTAAATCGACTTGATGAAATCTTGCTCTTGCCACTGAATACATAACCTCGCTGTTCATTTAATTATACATACAGCAGCAGGAGAGAAAACCAGAGAATATGTTAGTGCTGATGTGTGGCTATGTGTGAAAGCGAAAAAAATATAAATACATTTATTAAACTGAGACACTATTGTGGGCTTGATTCACTGATTTTTCTCCAAAACAGGGGGAGGAAATGATCCTTCTCAGGTGTACTTGAAGATACTGTTGATTATTTTTTTTAATACATCAATGATCAATGACCAGTGATCATCACTGGAACTGCAACCAGACCTTCCATACTAAATTCCACTTTTATTGCTATTCCATTTTTTTGCTCCTTCAGTACTACTTATATCTAGCATTTATTTCAGCTAGTCTACTATAACTTTCTCATGTAATGTATCAAGAAAATTCTCATTGCTTTGGACTGAAATCCACTTTTGCTCCCCCTTTTTTAAACCAGATACTTTTTATGGAATACACAAAACCCAATGCCACGATTTTTCTACAGTCTCCTGTTTGTCAGTCCTCTTGATTATGATACACAGAGGGTGTTAGGGGTCAGGTCACAGCTGAATTAAGACATCAAGGGGCTTATTTCATGCGCCTGTACTTCCCTGCTGCTTCTAAATATTTTTGAAGAGTCACCAGTAGACCAAAGAAATAACCACTGCATGGTTCAAACAGGTACAGTCTGACCTTTGTCTGTTCATCATCCTTCAAAAACCACAGGAGTAATGAAAAACCAAACCCCGCAACCTCAACTACAGGACTCAATACAAAGTTGGGACATACAGTGTGAAGTTAATAGTTTTATAAACCTGAACAGTTGCAGTAACAGGTGGAGACAGAGCAGCACAACTGGTAGCACAAAATTACTTTCCTCTGACCACACAAGGGTACAGTAGGAAAAAGTAAAGAGAGTTTTGGCACATGATGTAAGTGAACAATTTCATTTAATTCCATCTTTCAAACTAACCAGTGTTTCTGGGCTCGTAGGCTGCTGGGCAGGTTGTGAAGATGGACCTCCCATTCATCCTCAGGCAGGACCTCGTGCTCAGAAATGCTCATTAGGCCTCAATGAGGAGCCTGTGGGCTGAGCTCCTTGAGCTCATCAGAGACACTGCTCCCAGAGACAGGGGGTGGTAACAAGTTCCTGTTTCTCAACAGCCAGCCTTGGAAACTTGCCTGAGTAACAATCCCAGGGAAATGACAATTTTGTTATCAAACCTGAAAAGAAAATTACCCCCAGCTCACGGCCAGGATGGAAAATTACCACGACTAAAGCCCACTTTTTTGTGATCCTGCAAACAGCAGTCCTAAATGAGACCCTTTGAGCTCTCCTGGACTGCCATGGGTTGTGATCTTTTTCACAGCATAATAAACACTGATACATAAGACAGGATTATTGTTCTACATTTTACTAATTGTTGAAGTCAAAATAAAGGGCAGGCAAGATTATGGAAGATTCATGAAAATCTGAAAATGAAGAAGAGCCTTACTTCTCAGTCCACATGTTGTTCCAAGAACATGATATCAGAATATTCTGATCACTCTGAAGGAAAGGGAGAACATGTGCATTCCCAGATGACCAAGAGACAGAGGGAGCAATGCCTGAAATTCATGTTTTGGAAATAATTCATCAGTCAGTTAAAGAGCAAAAAGGGCCACACCAACACCAGACATACTCTATGGAAAGACTGACCTCAGGATTTCTTTCTGTTTGTCTGTTTGTTTTGCAAGATCTAGATTAAAATGTAGTAAAGGATATTATGTTAAAATACATACATAAACCCATCAGAAGATCTGTCATGGATAGCACCACTCAAGTACTGTAGGGAAAAAGCTAAAGCAATATTTATCCTCTGTGTAAGCAGCGCTTTCACAGGAGACTCCCAGCTCTGTTCATTCTGGATACAGTTGACTCAAATGCTCTTTCCTGCTAGAAGACACAGGGAAGACAAATAAATAAATATGGCTGCCTTGAAAGGAGCGTTCTCTTCCTTAGCCTCATTTCCCCCCCATCAAAGTATCTTCTTTGTAAGTGTGTTCAGGTATGGTTTGACATTTGTATGTGGTTTCAACTCTCAGTCCTTTCCTGCAGCATGACTGCACAAACAGTAGGAAATACTGAAAAATTCATCATTTTGGTGGCCTGGGCTTCTTTTTCTACTCTGATATTTTGAGGTTAAAGATGGCAATTACAGCAACTTTCCAATGTCATGGCAGGGGGACAATATCTGGCTGCCTGCTGGCAATGGCAGTAAGTGTTGGATGCAGCTTTCAGCTTGTCAGAGTACTTTAGTTCTGTCATGGTTAATTTGTAATAATGGCTCTGCAGTACTCTCTGTGATCCACACAGCTAATAACTTCTGGTCAGCATTAGGCACCTCGTTTCATTCAGGCAGACAGCAAAATTTGCTTCTCTGCTTGTTTCTGTTAACTTTTTTCTAACCATGGTTTCAGATGACTTCCAAAAGCAGTACAGAAGTGAGGATGATAAACTTCCACAAACCTCTGCTCATGCAGTAATTTCTCAAAAACATTTATTACAAGGAAATTTTTTTCTTCTCCTCAACTCTGAAGCTCAGAAATGACTTTACAAAGGTGCTTACCAGCTAATGCAGCAGCCTGACTACCCTGAAGTGTGTTCTCTGAGTTTTTGCACACAGAGTTGCCACAAGTCTTCCCCTATTTTCTATCTCCACTTTATTTCCTTGCTGTCACCACTTTTGTGACGAGAACAGAGCTCCTGGCACTTCCATACAAGACCCAGAAAAACAAAGTGGGCCAGGATACTTGGATGCAAATCCCAGGAGATGTGGAGTGTTCAACCAGAAGTTGTGGTGCTCTAGTAATGACCATCTGTGAAATTCTGGATGGTCTTCTAGTGTGCTCTGTACTTTCTGTGGTTCTAGGACAGGTTTCTGCAGAGGAGAAACTCATACTGTTTTTCTCCATCCCTCCTTTATTCTGCTTCTTCCCTTAATACAATTTTGGCTTCACAGCCATGATCAAATTTGCTGAGATGTCAACAAGCCACTCCCATTTTTTTGCCAAGTTAGTTTACAGCTGTACCAGCCAATGCATCCAACTGCCCCTTTTGCAGTACAATCAGTTAATGCAATGTGGTGGAAGTAATTATGGGATGTGGAGACAGGTGCAGCCCACAGCTATTCTGAATCAAGCGTAATGTGAAACGGAGCTTTTAGGATACACTCACCATCCACACAAACACTGGCACACGGGCACATGGAGCAAACCAAGTCCCTATAGCTGTAACTCAAATTTAGAATAAGTTATTGGCACTTCTGAGACACTGATCACAATTGTGAAAGAATGGCAGAGGTCACACAGCTGCCTTTCCATGAAGTGAGAGCTCAGAAATCCAGGACCCAGGTGAGCTCCAGAGATTCCTGATGAATGCTCCAAGCATTCCAGGAAGCAGATGACTCTTCTAGGTTGGTGCTAAGCTGCAGCACCCAACTTGCTTGTCATTATAAGATGTCTAATGTAGTAACACAGTTAATGGTATGAAACTAGAAACTAAAAACTATCAATTATATCCCTTTGATCTCATAGAGTCATGGAATGATTTGACTTGGAAGCGTTCTTAAAGCCCATCCAGTGCCACCCCCTGCCATGTGCAGGGACACTGTCCACTACTCCAAGTTGCTCCAAGCTCCAATGTCCAACCTGGCCTTGGACACTGCCAGGGATCCAGGGGCAGCCACAGCTTCTCTGGGCACCCTGTGCGAGGGCCTGCCCACCCTCACAGGGAACAATTCCTTTCCAATACCCCATCTAACCCTGTCCTCTGGAAGCAGAAGCTGTTCCCTGTGTCCTGTCCCTCCAGCCCTTGGTAATTGTCTCTCTCCATCTTTCCTGCAGCTCCCTCAGGCCCTGCAAGGTCACACTGAGACCACCCCAAAGCTTCTCCTCTCCAGGCTGAACAATTCCAATTCTCTCCACCTTTAATGAAAGTTTAAAGATAAACAAGAGCAGCACAAAAACAATTAGGCAATGGTAAATTACAGAGAGTCAGCTGCAGTATTATTTGGCACATTTGGGAGACTTCCTAAGTTCTGGCCACATACACCAAAGTCAGACACTAAAATACAAGGGTGGCTCTTCCAAAGCTGCTGTAAGAAGTACCTCTTTTGGGTCTCTATAAAGTGGCTCGTCTGTGGGCGTGCTTTTACCGGCTAGCAGTTCCCCAGGCCAATTTACAGCAGTCTGTGGGTCCTCCAATTAGCTGGCTGAAGCATGGATGAGGCTTGGAAATGAGGAGTGGGTCCAGCCTGGGTAGGAAAAAGGTGTTTATTTCTTGTGGCTTGCCGTGTGCAGAGAGCACCAGAACAAGCCAGCACCAGAAGCCAGAACATGTGCTCGGCCTCTGTGCCCCCCTTTTCCCAGCTCGCAGCCTGGGCGGGGAACACTCTGGGCCAATCGGGAACGGGAAGGGGGTGGGGTTACATCAAGAGGAAACCAGGTGTGTTCAGGGAATGGGGGGTAGGGTATTTTGGAATGGAACAAACCAAGTACAGACAAATAACAAAATACAAATACAAATTCAAAAACCTAAATCACGCGCTGCAACAGGTCTCTTACTATTTCAGTCAATGTTTCTTGATGGCCATTGAAAAGGAAATCAAATTGAACTCCCACATCATGAGGCACTGGGAATATTTATTTATTTTTTATTTACTCAGAGTTACATAACCATAGCTTGGGATTGTAGAGTATAAACATTTGTTGATGACTGGACATTCCTGCTCTGGCATAAATGTTACCTCCTTGTGAAATTTAATCATATAATTTTGCTGTATAACTGCACTGTATAATACCATATAATCAGTCCCACCTGCCCAACTGTCCTCTTTCAATACACAATATGCTCTACAACCCCCTGGAACAAGTGCAAATTCCACCTGTTTGGTTATGCGGGATCACAGAGTCCTGTGAACATTACTGCAAATGCTGTTATCTCTCAAAGAGAGGAAAAGAAAACCCTCTTCCTTATTTTTTATTTCATCTTCTTCCAAGCCATGCAAGCACTATCACGCGATTTATTCTACTACTGAATTGTCTGATCCTTGGCTTTTGGCAAGTAATAGGTGGCATGGATTATGAGTTTCATTTTAAGTAGACACCATATCTGGGCTTAGAACAGTCACTGTTCTAGTTTTCATAATCTAAAAACCTCAGCATTAAGCAGCATATTACTGCTTTTTATCAGAAAGTCATCGTTACCAAAAAAAAAAAAAAAAAAAAAAAAAAGAAGAATTTACATTAGATTGTTTTAGTTTTGCAAAATTAATATTAAGCCTGTAGTACTTTTTATATTATAAAAAGTAGGTTATGCTTGTGCTGAAAGAAAACAGTGTCTCACCAGCTGGGATTGATTTGTAGCCTCAGATTAAGGGAATATGGTAGTGCAGAATTTTCCCAGCCTTGCTTCTATGCTCCAAGCCCTGCCTCCCAGGAGATAGATTCCAGCTGGCATAGCTGCATTTCCTCTTTTGGATGTGTTGGTACAGCAGCAGAGGGTGAAAGCAACGGGAAACTAGAGAAGGTTCCACGAGTGATGGGATAATGCCAGAGTGGAGCAAAGACAGCTCCAACTCAGATTCTCCTCATGCAGAAGCTGGTTCTCCTGAAAAAAATCTGCTTTGTGCTCCAGTGTTACTGCTTTTCTCCCCTAGATGAGAGTTAAATATAATTCCATTTTGCAAGGTTAGCAGGGAATTGGGCTCTTTCTTATTATTTGCTGTGACAAGATATGGTCTATGCACCACAAGAGACAAGCCTGTAAATAGAACCCTGAAAATTCTCCAGCCACCCTCTTTCTCCTCCTATTTCATTTCTCAGGAGGTGTGGTAGCTTTTAAATGTACTCAGAAAAACACAGAATCAATTGATTTTATGTTGCACGAAACAGGATTAATTGATTTGCTGCAAGCCATATTTGCTTGCCAAACTTTGCAAGGTTGTTTTGCTTTATTAAATGTATTATATTTTTTATTTTTGACAGAACACAAAAGCTGTAAAATAACAGCTGGGTGGACAGGAAAACAAATACATTGTTAAAAGAAGGCAGAGTAGAACATAAGTAGAACAGTTCAGCTTAAAACTACATTATTTGGTGTTTTTTCACAAGGCCCCTTTAATTTAAAAAATAAACTCATCCATTTATATCAATCTTCCTGAGATCTCATGTACATATCCGCAAGGTATATTTCAATCCATTTTCTATACAACCAAAAGATCATATTTTCTATATTACACAGCTTTATTACCAAAATTGCCTGTTCCTATCGGTTGGTTTAACTGAAAAACTGTTTTGATTTTTGTAAACTGGTTATAATATTATGCTTAACACAATGTGACAATGTAGGACTGAAAACTCTCATTATAGTAAATCAGAATACAAGAGGAGAGTTTCTAACCCAGTCCTTTACAGCCTTCTTCTGTCCTGACACAATCTCAGTTCTCAAAAACATGTTCCAAAATCCTGAAGCACAAGCGAGTATTTATTTGCAATCCTGTCTGAGCTCTGTAGCACCTTGGGTTTAATTGCCTAATTTTAAAATATTTAAGGGAAATTATAATCAGGACTGAGCAGATTCTGGAATAAGCTTCAAAACAGAGTTGACTACATTGTTTTAACCTGTTTCCATAGGTTTCTTTAGGAAATATTTTTGTAAGGGTCTTTGTTTTGGGGTACAACAACAAGCAGAAGTCACTACACAGACACACGACAAAGCTACCATGACATGAACATTCCTTATAAAATGCTTTTCAAGCTGATTAAATAACAACTCTTTCTCACCTGCTTAAGTCTCATACAACATTAAAAAACCCTGTGTATCAGAAGTATTTTGATCACTATCATTGACTTAGAGAGTTTTAACTCTGTATGAATTAGTAGGAACACAAGACAATTATCAGTTTTCTGCATCCTCCAGTGCAAGTAGTTCAGACTGAACACCACTAAGCTGGCACTGAAGTCAAACGCATTGAATTTGCAATGACTGCTGCATTTGTGTCATCAAATAAATGGAGACTCAATAGAAGATTTTGAGAATACAGAAAAACTAACTGAAAAAAGGAGGCAGAAAACTTGAAGTAGCAAGAGATTGCTATCAAATAAAGAAAATTATGAAAGCTTGGAAAAGAACAATTTTCTTCTCATGCTTTGCCTTTCCTTCTCTACTGCTTCTGTGCCTTGCCTTGTCTAAATCTCCAATGCTTTGATTGCTTTTCCTACTCCTCCCTAACTTGCCCAGCCTTTAGTGCTCCTGCTTGCCTTGCCCTGCCCTTTTCCACTCATAAGAGATGCATTTTGTTTCTTTATTCTTTTCTAATCACTGCCTTTAGACCCACAGACTTTCTTTAAATAGAGCAGTATTACACAAAGACACCTAAAGCAGCCTAAAACATGAGAAATGTATTTTCATGGAGATTCCTAAAAGTGAGGCAGTGCCAAAGTTATTTCCCACCCAGGACTCACTCCTACCATGCTGGCAGCTATTCCATGTGGATCAGCTCCCAGCTATCCATCCTTGCCATATATACAAAGTGTTAATAATCTCCAAAATCAGTGCCCTTGGTCCTTCTGTATTGAGGGCATGACCTGCACAGATCACTGAACTAAGGGAGTGAATCTCAGCTTCCTCGAGCGCAATTATGTCCATGCCTTACAAATCAACTGTCAAAATGGTCAGTCCTTAAATGCTCTAAAAAGAAATTAGTGACAATGTAACACTAGAGAACAGGAATAAGAATGACACAAATAAAGATCAATTCCACCATGCATCAGTAAATACCCATTAGTCAGGCAGGTCTATCACACTGTAGATCTCACGATAAAATTTGGGATAAATTTTCTGTTTTATAAAATAATCAAAATACTGAAAATCACAGTTGAAAATATTATATTCTGCTCCATACATATTGCTTCTATTCATAAAATATATTTACGTTCTATTTAGAAGAAATGGATAAAAAAGATGGATTTTAAAACAAGGAAATATCCTCATTTTCATTGCAAATCAAGTATTTCTGTTATTGTCTGAGATTCTTGGTTGCCTTTTAAGTATCACCATTTTGTGGTAAATAATAGAGGTACTTGTGCACATTCATCTCCTCTTTGGTGCAATACTGTTTGGAATTGTCTCTATACTGAGTTCCGTGAGACTTCACCTGGAACGTTGGGAACAGTTCTGGTGCCCTCAGCACAAAAAGGACACGGAACTGTTGGAGCAAATCCAGGCAAGGCCTCAGATACGCTGAGGGGACTGGAGCACCTCCCCTGTGGAGCCAGGCTGGGAGAGCTGGGGCTGCTCAGCCTGGAGAGAAGGTTGTGTGGAGACCCCAGAGCTCCTTCCAGGTCTGAGGGGCTGCAGGGAAACCAGAGAGGGACAATTCCTCAGGAACTGCAGTGACAGGACAAAGGGAATGGCTTCCCATTGCCAGAGGGCAGGGATAGATGGGATATTGGGAAGGAATTGTTCCCTGGAAGGCTGGGCAGGCCGTGGCACAGGGTGCCCAGAGAAGCTGTGGCTGCCCCTGGATCCCTGGCAGTGTCCAAGGCCAGGTTGGACATCGGGGCTTGGAGCAGGCTGGGACAGTCAAAGGTCTCCCTGCCCATGGCAGGGGGGCAACTGGGATGAGCTTTAAGGTCCCCTCCAAACCTACCCAACCTAATCCATGATTCTGTGATCTTTGGAACACAGCAGAAAAAGCAATATTTCTTTAATAATTCGCTGTCATGATAGGAACATGTTCAGTTTTCTAATTAAATGTTGTCTAATTCCAAAGTCAACACAATCACATGCTCAAGGAGGGACAGCTGAATATGAGTTCATAATGAAAACACATATTTGTTGGGAAAAACTAGTGAAAGCTAAAAGGGTTTGAAATAGTGAGGAGAGAACTGCTATACGGATTCTTTCAAAAAATTTATAGCTGTATTTACACACGTAATAACACATTCTGATGGTTTGTTTTAAGCATACCATCAGTTTAGGCTTAGGGTGGTTTATGAAAATATATAATAGCACTGGGAAAATATATAATAGCACTATATCAGCAACTGAGAAACTAGAGCATTCCGAGTTCTGATCTGAAGCCAAGTTTATTGAGCATACAATGTGTTTATATAGGGTTTTTCTTGTATAGCACTTATATAGGGCTCTAGTTTTGGTGATAATTTCTCATTGGTTATACATTCTTTATGACATCAGTTACTTGGTAATCATTACAAAGTTTCACAACATGTTTCTTGGTCACTTCTACCCCAGGGAGCCTTTATCTGTGTAGGTCTCTCTCACAGTTTCTGCTCGATTAGGCCTAAGATAACAGTCTTCTTTATCAGTTCTGTTATACTCTCTGCTTCATTCCCTATAATTTCCCATAAGGTTTTTAGGACCTGACAGTAGAGACATTAAAAAGGAATCTCAGGACTTTGTTGATTAATCATAAAACACTTATGCTTCTCCAAGATGATAAACCAGTGGGATATTTAAAGGCTGAGTGAAGCCCAGGAATCTGTATTCAGGCTGAAAAAGAAGTGGTGAACACTTTTGAGTACATTCAGGAATACCGAAGAGGCAAAATTGATCAGTAAAGAAACACCCTACAAATCACTGGAAGCTCCATTATAGAATCCACTCTGCAAAACACCCCCTACATATCAAGAGGGGATGGCAAAACTGCAAGAGCACTTGTCAAATGTGAAATACTTCCCCAGTGAACAGCTTCATGGAGTGGACACATATCCAAGAGCACCAAGAAACCCTGGAATGAAGGATATATAGAGTTTTTGAACAAGTGTATATACATAAAAAATACACTTTCCTTCTAAAACGTGATAACATGATATAGGATATCAGCCATCCCAGAGGGCAAGGTGATCCTGATAAGCTGAAGGAACAGACAGAAACCAGCAAGGTACAATATGGGAAAGTGTGAGGGATCACATTTTGGAAGAAAATAATCTGTTACACAGAACACCAGGAACAACTGGTTAAATATCATGAATAACAAGTGGGCTTTCAGCAATCCACAAACTAAATTAAAATCAGGATTATCCCTTTTTTTCTTTTTTTAACAGATTAATATCCTACTAGATCAGTAAGATTTGTTGCAAGTCAATTGAAACAATCCTTTTACTTTCTTCAACACTCTCACCATCCTGTGAAAAGACAAGTTAATCAGCTGAAATGGATCTGGTGGAGTCAGAGTGGTTGAAGGTCTAGAAAATAACAATTTGTTAATCCTAAGAAAGGACTGAAATAACAGCCCTGTTAATGCAGAAAAGCAAATACTGAAAATCAGACATTAAGAAAATCTAAATTCTGAGACAGCTAAAAAACCCATAAAAACTCGAGTTTTGATTTTCAGAGAAGTTGCAATGCTCATAAATTACAACAAGGAAGAATAAAAGTGTACATTAGGGAAAAAGTCCTCAGTGTCAGGATATCTGAATATTGGCAAAATTGTTCATCTGTGAAGGTACTGTATCTTAAAAAAAAACCCCAAAACACACACACAAAAAAAGAAAAAAAAAAAAAAAAAGTAAAATAACCAAGCAAATGAAAGTTGCTAAAAATACAGAATTCTGTGAAATAAACACCTGCCAGAGTTACAAATATTAATAAAGGAACTGACCTAGTCACCTTCTCTTTGTGGCCAATATTTCCATCTCTTACTATTTTGTGCTTCTACAAGAGCGGAAAAATCCTCCTAAACTGTTGAAATCTACAAATGTTTGGATGATGATGTGACCAGTACAGCTGCACCCTGGTTTACTCAAAAAAACCCCAAACTTAGGGTGATGACAGAACCAGAAACATCACAGGTTTCCTGATAATTCCACTTTCTCTAACCATTTTAAATTCTAATTTAACTGGTCCACAACCTGTCTAAATGAGGCAAAAATCAGACTTATCTTCCTCATGTTTCTGGGGAAGATTTTGAAGCATCAGGCCTATGGAATTTTCCTGATATAATAAAGCAAACAGACAATCCCTGCTGACACTGACACAGCAGGATAAATGGGCATTTTATGAGTTATGCTTTTGGCATCAAAATATGGTACAGGGGAAGATTTTTATCCTGGAGTCTTAAAAACTGGCTGAAATTTAGATCCAGGAAGAAAAGGAATTGCCTTTGCAGAGACTGACAGGAAAAACATTGACATCATCTGGGTGGTCTGTCACACACAAAGATGCAAGAGTCACTCAACAGGATCTGCTTGAAATATGTTTTAAAAAGAGGTAAGGGCTTCAATGGTAACTGTATGTACAGTAAAAACAAGAAAATTTAATTTTTAATGTCTGTTTAAAAGAAGTGCATGTCATATTGTCTTCAGTCCTTCATACAGAATGCTGTTCATTTTCTATACATGCCTCCCAATATAATGTCTTCAGAAGTAAAGGTAGGTGAACTAAAATTTCAAACAAAATTTAATATTGGGTAATATCAGTAGAATCAGACTGAGATCTGTCCTATTTATTCTCTTCCAGTTCAGGGAACTACAAACATACGTTTTCAGAATCCAGTTTATTCTCTGTGATGCTGGGAGCTCTATTTCAAAATATGTAGCACACTTGCTTTCTGCTTGTAAATCCTCAAGGATCTGTGTGTTCCAGACAAATTGTGGCAATCTAGGAATCACAAATACAACCAGGCATGCATGGCCAAATTAGCAGAAGAGTGGGGAACTGCAATTAGCAAATAAATACTACCTAGAATTGCACTGCATTGCTACTTGTCCTCTTAAAAGCAAAGCAAAGCCAATAAATGTTTTTGTTTGGCAAACCATGAGCTGTGAACTGGAAGAAACAGGTCACTTGCATCTGAAGTCAGGTACACTCTCCTCACCAGTGCAACAGTGCTTTTCCAAACCATTTCAGCAGTTTTCTTCTGCTTGAATGAGACCACAGTTACAAAATTTGCTGCTTAATTCCCTTCTGATTTCATTTAGCTTCAGCACACATTGTCTCAAGATGTGAAATCATAAACTTGGGATGCATTTCAATTAACGTCCTTAAGCTCTCCTTTCTGACTGGGAAAACTGGCTTTTGGAACTAGAAAGAGGAACTGGATGTTGACCAGGGAATGCAAAAAAGGGAAAGGTGTGCTGCTGGTGCTATTTCACTGCAGTCTGATTTCTAATCTGTGACATGGTGCACATACCACCTAATATTAAACCAAGCTTAAGGACATGAAACAACAGCCCCTGAACTTGACTGATTTTAGTTGCCACCTCAGCCTTTTCCCCCTGATAACCCCAGACAGAGATTACCAACCAAAGTGAAAATATCCTGGCCAACACCAAGGTCTCTGAAGCCAGAGAGGAGCAGGTGATCCCACAAAAGTCATCTGGTAGTTTCTGCTCTTCCTCATATGTAAGGTGACTGGAGATACCAACCTTCAGGATCAGGTGAGGCTTTGTAGCAGGAGCTGCCTGCAGAGCTGCTTCATACTCTGTGAGGCTACTCAACACTAATAAAACTTAAGGCTGTAATAGTTAATAAATCTGCTTATCTCTGTTTAGCTTAAAAGTTAAAGTATATGATTTGAGTCACTAAATACTGTCAGTCTGTGCTTTATGCATTCCTCCCTCTCTTTAGCAAGTCAAAGTCATGAAGAAATGCAGATTTTTATCTTTTTGTATTTAACGGTAAATGGGATTTGAACTACAGGTTCTTGTTGGGATGGTGAAGTCAGCATAAATAGTCCATCTTGACATACTTTTTGTACTCTTCCTTTATTTTGGCATAAGGCTGAAAAAATATACCTGCAAATTTATTTATTCATAACCCTGTTGCAATACAAACAGATATTCCATTCCTATTAGTCATACACCTGTTGGAAGCTTTATTAGCTGTAAGCTGATTTCTTCTCCTCTTCCCTAATAAAATCCATATAAAAATAATGACATTTTAAATCACCTGAGCATTTCCACTCCAACACAGTTATTTGAGGGTGGTGTCGCACTAATCTATTTCATTTTGATGTGACAAGAAAAGAGAACTTGTAAGTGATGCGAAGATGGAAACAAAGATTTGTTGCAATTTAATTTCTTAAGCTACTTCAGATAGATCACCAAGGGCAGATTGTCTGAACACAGCATTGTAATCTGCATGCACAAGTGGGAACAAATTTTAGTTTCACAGGTGGTTGATATTCTATATGCATTTTCTATAAATTCATCAAATCCCTTTTATAAATCAAAAGAAACTTTTTATGTCGCTGGAAATATGTAATTAAAAAATAGATGATAGAGGAAAAAGATGAGTGGACTGTGCAAGAGACGTGTTACAGGCTAAATGTAAAAATCTCACAAATAAACAACCTCAGCTATTTGTTCAAACCATTTTCAATAATCCAAACAGTTTTAAGACAACAATATTTTGCATAAGTTATTCAAATTCCAAATACATTCAGTAAGAGCAAACAGAACAATTCCAATCTTAAGTGACTGAACAATTACTCTTGTGACAGGTATTGCATTTGATAACCACTGGGTTGAATCTCTGATGGAGCTAGACTGAGCAGAGCATGAATTAAAACAAGGTAGCAATAAGATCAACTCAATCCAATAATTTTTCTTTACCTCTTTCTATTTATGTGAAGTTCTACTTTGCTTGGCAGAGGTGTCAAAATGCATGAGCCATATGTATTAAAGATATTTGAGGAAGGAATTCAGAACTCTGGGAGATTTGTTTGGGTTATTAGCCTTCATATTAAATCTGAGATTTTATGAAGGGAAAGAAAAAGATACTTATAAACATGCACTGTTCTTGGGGCAACATAGTATCATTATCTGTGTTATCTGTAGGGTATTATCCCTCCAATTATTACAAATTTATAAGCTTTTTTTTTTTTTTTGTGAAATATTGAAGGCATCAGTATTGCAATTTTCCTCACACTGACGGACACAGCCCCAGTAACTGGAATTTGGGGTTATGTCTTTCTCTACATATTTTCCCTTTAGCTCCTGAAACTTCTGAATGTACTTTCACCTGTGTTGTAAGTTTGTTAACCAACAATTACCAGCTTTATGCTCTCAGCTGCTTTCCACAAGTCAGTACAGCCCATTAGCCAAATTTGTCACGGTGAGGGATTTTTCATTTGTGAGGGATTTTTCTCCTTCCTCCTTTAATTTTAGGAAGATGCCTAAGGATAACACCTTGCTTTAACGGGTGAGATTCTCCCTCTCCCTGCTGGACAAATGTTAAGTCCCTGCAACATTTGAATCTACAATCAGCAACGTATCACAGCAATGTGGCAGATCCAAAGCAGCAGCACAGAACAGGCTATTAGACGTCAGTGTTTTCTATGTCCGTGTATTCTGTGCAAAACAGTATAAATCTGCAAGAAGAGATTGTCCCCTGCAAAGGACAGATCTGGTAGAGCAGCACTGTCAAAATCTTTCTGTCCTGCTGGATAAATCCATTTCATTTGAAATGACATCCAGGACCTTTTTTATGAGATATACCTTAACAGACAGTAGCAGCAATTATTAGTTCAGTGGCCATCTCAGCTGACTGAAGGACAAAGGCAAGACAACCTCTCAGAGTACAAGAGCTGTAAGTTATCAGAAAAAACTCTCCAGCCATTTTGGTTCAGTTTTTTTTGTTTTTGTTTTTGTTTTTTTTTTTTGGTGTTTTTTTTTTTTTTTTTTTTTTTGTTTTTTTTTTTTTTGGGTTTTTTTTGTTTGGTTTGGTTATTTCCCTTTAGGTTCCTGTTTGGAGCTCTTTTCTGCCTTAAAGTATTAAAAATGCACAGGTAAATAGCGAAAATTAGAGTTCTATCTACTACATACATGGCTTCTCCTTGTTACTAAGGTTTACATTCTGTAATCTCATTGATATAAACCCACAGTCCTTGGTGTTCCATCAATTACCAGTAGGAATTTCTCCATTAGGAATTTACCAGAGTGCAGCAAACTACAGAAGAAGGCAAAAAAAACATAAACCCTGAAGACAGGAAAAATTTTGAAGTTAGACAAATAAAGTGATTGTGCCTTAAACTGGAATTCCCCATGCCATTGCAATTCTGTTAAGAGTTCTGCCAATATTGCTGTGAAAGGAGTTATTAGGAGCTGTCAGCAACCTGAAGAGATCGTGGACCTGCCTGTGGCTGAGGAGGGTGCTGGTGGAATGGATGATGCTCTCCGTTCCTCACCACAACTCAGGATAACTTCCCTTCTGCAGAGGAGCAGGAAAGAGGAACAGTCCCAACCCACTGAGCGCTCATAATTTTTGCAAGAGCCAACTCAGCATGAACAAGACTGTTTTTCCTGGGTAGGTGATCAGTGGAGAGCCTGAGACACTGCCTCAAGGGTAGTTTTATGGGTTTGTCAGAAGGAAAAAACAAACACAGCTCCCCAAACCCACAGCCAGCCCTGTTACCCACTGCCAAGAGTAGTCAGTGTTTTGATTGCATGGAATCAGGCTTTCCCTAACTATGCTAAAATATACAAACGTATGCTCCTTTTGTGTGTGCTTATCAGTTGCACTGTTCTGTGGATATCAACAGCAGAGAAATCCAGGAGTAGGAAATTGTATTGCAAAACCACCAGCAGCAGCACAACCTAATCCACAAGGAGAAAAAAATGCTATAAATGTATCAATTAAAGGTGATGAACTTCAGCAAATAACATATTTTTAACAAAATCACAGAATTATTAAGGTTGGAAAACCCCTCCAAGCCCATGAAATTCAACCTGTGACAACATCCGCACCTTGCCACCCAGCCCAGAGCACTGGTTCTGTGACACAGCCACAGCTTTTGATGAACCCTTTTTGGCTAGCCCGAGCTGCTGCACCAACCGTGCTGTGATAGGGGCTGCCCCCAAGACCTCTGTGACTTGTGAGGTGAATAAAATTAAAAGACTCCTGACTACATGTTGAATGTTCAATTAGTTGCTGTATGTCATCTGTACCCCAGACCCCAGTTTCTCACCCCTTGAGTTGTATGTTGTATGTCCCTTCTTCAAAACCCTTGAGATCCCTTACCTTCCCTCGAGTTAAGCCTCTGCTGCTCCCCTGCTTGTTCTTTGCCTGCCCTTCTTCCTACTTTCTGCTGGCATCTGGCCTGTCCGTCAAGCTGCTGCCATCACCCTTTTGGAAATCACTGAAACTCCCATGAAGTTTGCTGCTGTTATAAATGGACAGGAGACAATGTTTCCTCCTTTAATTGCCTTTATTAATTCAGCTCTTTTAAGAAAAAGGGGGGGGTTCAAGGGATGGCCTTTTGCCGCCACTGCTCCCGCTGAGCTACACTGCCAAGAAGGAGATGACCTTCATTCTACTGCCTGGGCTGCAGAGTGGGAGTTGCCCACCTTGCGGGACTTTCCCAGAACTCAGCTTTTTTGGCTTATATTCAGCAGGGTGTCCTTCTTACAGTTTATTTCAAATCATGGCGAGGCGGAGACTGCAGAGTTTAGGCTTGTTGCAGTGCTTGTAAGCAGTGTATATTTCATGGTTTTTATTGCACTTGTTAGTTTTTGTTTTAGCTTGTTGTCCAGTGGGGTAATTAGTGTTAATTGCAGTCATTATCTGAAGTCCCATTGCACTATGGGACTCTTCATTTGCATATTAGGTGGTACTTGTAGTGGACTTACTAGTAGTGGGCAGTATGATGGGCGGAGAGCAGGCGTGGGGTGGCTGGCAGCAGAGGTTTGACCCGACGGAAAGGCGGTGAA
>JANPWX010019533.1:132180-147913 GCA_024734555.1 Trochalopteron elliotii | reverse complement strand
ATGCAAGGCAGAGGTTTGACCCGACGGAAAGGTGATGAAACAGACAAGGGGGGGGGGGGGGGACAGGAGATACAGAGCAAACAAAAACAGCCTTCTGGTAATTAACAGACAGTATTATAACTCTCAATTAATTTTAACTAAACACTACAACTCTATAATCAACTTACAACTCTTAACTTTAGCAGCTTGGAGTTGCTTGCTTGCACCTCATTTCCCACACTGCAAGCCGGGACCTAACTGACACCGGAAATCCCTAGCCAAGACGAGCCGACACAGAATCCAGACCTACAAAAGACAGCATTGAACCAGCAACACCCTAAGGTATTTGCGAACAGTTTCCTGTATTTCGCCGCAACCTGAATTGTAGCTGGAGGGAGAGACACCCCTAGACCAAACAAGCCTGAGTGAGTTCCTAGGAACCCCCGTGAGAGCAAACTCCCGGCTCTGCAGCAGGACCGATACAGACCTCCTCCTCGGTGGAGCAGTAGCAGCATAGGCAATCCCTCGAGCTTCCCCGTTTTTTAATAAAGGCATTTTAAGGAGTTAATATCATCTCCTGCCCTGGTTATTTATAAGAACTTGGGTGGCAATGCAGAGCAGGAAGGCTATAGCTGCTCTTCTGCTGTGTGGTCGATAATAAAATGTGTCGAGGAGTGAAGAAGGAAGGAGGGACTCCTGTACACTGTATCCAAGAAGAGTCCATGCTCAGACCAGAGAGCAAAGACAAGAGCAGTCGGACAGTGGGGGGGGGAAGGGTGTGTAAACGCAGGATTTTAACTAGGGGAGGTACAAGGGGTGGACACCAGACATAAAACAATCAGAGGAAACCAAAGGAGGACTCAGCCGGGAGCAGACAGGTAAGTAATTCAATCACGGTGCAGGGGAGGAGGGTACATGTCCAGACAGCCAATGGCTTATCGAGTGCAACAGAACTTTCCAGAGGGAGGGGAAGGGTTCAGGGAGGATTGACAACTAGGTAGGTGCTGCTTAGGGCAGGGTCAAGAAAAACGGGCTGGGACATAGGTAAGAATGGGCAGGGTTTAAGGTTGGAGGGTACCAAGGGAAGGGAGGAGGAGACTTGGGAGGCACCAAATAAATACAGAGTACTGAACAGTCAGAGAATTTAAACTAATTAATTAACACACCACCACAGTTCTGTGACTCTCTGAAAACTGGGCCCAAATCACACAATCAGATGGACTCTCCTGAGATCCATTCTGACACCTTGGGTAGCCTTTTTCCCTCTAAACTCTTTTCCTAGTAAGTTTGCTACTTAATTTATCAGTCCCTGCCCAGCTCTCCCGAATTATGAATGAACTTTAACTGAAAGTATTTGCTTTTTTTGCACCTCTCACATATTTGCAAAAACCTGCATGTCCATGGCATTAAACTGCCATGAGGCAGAGCCACACAACTGAAATTGGAAGCCTAATCCACAAAAGGAAAATAGTTCTGTTTGTGATAAAACTCACACAAGGGTAGCCTAGCTATCCAATCCTTACTCCTTTTGTCCAGATTTGAAAAACTGCAACAGTACCTCCAAAGCTTTAATTCCAACATTTGCTTCATCTGCTCTTGTCTTGGGGTGCTCTAAAGAAATGCACCTCCTCACAAAAAAAAGTATTTCCATAGCCTACAGAAAAATGATCATCAGACACCTGTGCAGCAAAGAATGGGGAAGAAACTCATCATTTTAGGGGTAAATGTTCTGGCAGGTGGGAGAATGTATAAGGAGTAAGATGATCACAACCCCACAGCTTTTTAGAATATTTTTGGCATTAAGTGTATTTGTTTACAAAAAAAAAAAAAAAAAAAAGAGTAGCTCTGCTACAACAAAATTGGTAAGTATTTTAGTAATTTTTTCAAAAACCTAAAAATTATTACTTTGATTTTCACTGCAGAAGAACCTTGGAGTTTTAATTTTGTTGAAAATTTTCAAGGAAATCATAAAAATAATCTCAAAATTTGTCTATCCTTTAAGTTACAAATATTACTTCACCTGAATGCTCTCAGTTAGGTGCAATGTGTATTTAGTTCAACTTCTTGTATGGCAGACAGCTTTCCTCAAGCTAAAAGGAAGGGAAACGATCCGGACAAGCTACCCTTACTAATGAGGCAGCCCCATGTTCGCAGATGGGTTTTTAGTGAGACTGCTCCTACCCAGGACACATCCTTGTCATTAACTACCACATCATTCCCCTTGTGATTGCAGGTGGGAGCTTTGGAAATGATACTGCAAGTACATCACCAGAACACTGCAATTTCACTGCACACACTGAAAACAGTCATTGTTTAACCCTGGCTGTGTTATATATTCATTTAACCCCAAAATTTTAAGCTGTTTCAGTATATTCTTGCATTGATTTAAGATCTAGGTTTCTTTTAAAACCTCCAGGTTCCATTTAATTGAAGTTTATTTGAACTTTAAGAAAATTTAATGAGATTGTAATTAAACATGCTAGAATATCTTCTGGAGTGAATTTCTCATGTTCAGTTCTACAAGTTAACAACCATCCTAATTAGAATGATGTCCTTATTTATCCCATTTTTAGTTTTAGATTTAAAAGTACACTGATCTGTCGGAATTGTTTGTACTGATACAAGCCTCTTGCCAAGATCCTATTTGCCCCCAAAATAACCACTTTCCATGATATTCATTTGTTTCTTCAATACATTAATACTGCACAACATACTAAAAATAGCATCTTAAATGTATTTAAATTCCAGATGAACCCACATTCTGAGAGGTCATTGCAGCTGTTCCCTCTGAAACCTCTGTAAAAACTGTTCAATTCCTATTTTTTCAGGAGAAAAAGAATGACTAATAAGTATTAAGTGGACTAAAAGCAAATAAAGTAGTAAAGAGACCATCCTTCTGTATTTAAAAATACATTAAAATGGAGTCAAGTAACAACCCTTAACTTCCACACCTACCGTTACTGCTGATTTATGATTTATGACTCACTGCTGACCTTGCATTGTGCAAACATTTAGCACCAAGCTACATTAGCCAACCAAATGTCCTCAAAAGGATTTTTTTATATGCTGTATGGAAAATGAGAACAAAGGTTGTCTCACCAGTTTAATCTCCAAAAAATTAGTTATTCACAACACTGAACAAAACATCAATATCTGAACTAAAACGTTGATCCAGGTCTATCATACTGCAGTGTTCCTTTCCCCTTGTGCTTGAAAAATAGGTATTTATATTTTATATTAATATATTAATAAATTAAAATAAACATTTAATTTACACTAAGCTTGAGAATTAATACACCACAATTAAGATTCTCTCTCTTCACAGTCACTGTTTACTCAGATGTGTGTACTGATTATGCTGTTTTGATAAAAGCAACTGGGCATAACATTCCCCCATGATGCAGAATTTTAATAAGGCTTTTTCCATATTCTCATAACCTTTAATGTAGATCATGACCATGCACTGCTTTCTCAAGGAAATTCTCATTTTGGGACAAACTTTTAATAGGCAAGAATGAGAATATGTCACCACATGGCCATAGAGTAATGCCCAGAATAGATTCAATTTCACCTGCCAGCTCCCTGCCAAACAAACTGAGTTTGCATTTCATATAGGCAGAAAAAAAGCCCAAGTGATTAGTCTATTTTAGAGATTTATTCAACTGACTTTTTCCTCAGAAAAATGCAAAAAACAATACAGAACTGAACAGTAATAATTACGACTAGACTAGAGATTTTCTTTCGTCATGAATAAAAATTGATGATCTTGTTTCTTCCATTTATGGCTCCTAGAAACTGATTTCAGAAAGACATCCAAGACCTCTTTTCCTCCTCTTTCCCTAGACAAGCATAGTAGGATATTAATTTCCCACCAAAAGCTAAACAGAATGGGATCTCCTTTCATCAGCCACTCAAGTAGGAGTCAGAATTCCTGAGTATGGAGCTGCTCTACTTCCCAAAATTACTGCCTGAAGGAAGTGCTGGAGCATGAGCAGGACTTGGGGAGGATTTCCTCTTTCCTTATGCCTTGGGAGCAGAAGGGCTCCATTTGGGAGGCACTTGTCATCTGGAAACACTGAGTGGCAGAAGCTGCAGCGAGACGTGCTACGAGGGGAAAACAACCCTCTGGCACTTCCAGATGGTGCATCTCCCACAGATCCCCACTTCCCAGGGACAACAAACAGGGAACAACATGAGGCTGAGAGCAAGGGAAGCAACAGCCTGGTCACAAAGAGAGCAGGAAAGAAATGCAAAGGGAGTGCCACAAGAGACAAATTGCGTTTTCCACCTTCGAGGATTAGAGATGCTGAACACTAGGAAGGATGATTTGAGTGAACAGACTTAGGCCCTATTTTCGGCAAGGGTTCATCAAGGCAGGATTTATTCAATCCTTTCACTCTGAGTGAAATTTAGTTCTCTCTGTTCCAAACCCCAGGCAAGTGTGTAGGAGACCCTTCTCCACTCCATAATCCATGTGGTATTTCAGCAAATGTTATAGATCTAAGGGCTGAAAGAACAGCTAGTTTCCCTAACCCCTGGATTTCACTCCATACATACAGCATGCTTCCAACAGATGCTGATTTTAGATAGCAAAGGATCTTGTGCAGACTTCTAAGCAAAGCAGATGGTTTAATTTCATAATATCCAGAAAGACTCTGTTTCTTAACCCTTTGGTGGGCATCTGACATAATTTCCATCTTAAACCCCCTTGTCAGTACTGAGATGTGTGTCAGTAAATTTTGATTTCTAATGGGTATTTCTGCCCCTAACTTGCAGAAGCCATATTAATATCAACTCCAAGTGGATAAGAGTGGGAAAAGTCACCTTCCAACATCAAAGTACAAATACTAAAGTACTGTGCCATATGTGGCTTACATAATGCTTAGTTCAGCTTCTATTATTGTGTTTTATCTGTGAGTAGCTCATTGCCACTTATCTCTGGCACTGTCTTCAAGAACTACAAATGAAAACACCAAGCAGGTGCTGTGAAGAGAATATCCCTACAAGGCAATGTGCTTTGGATTCATCCTGCAAGCAATTCAGAGGGTTGCCTAATACCAATCCACTTCCACTTTGATCATTACGTGCATTGCTATTATTATGTGTTATGAACCATCCCAAAGAATCAAGACATTAAAAAACAGCTTCAAAGCCCATCAAGAGTTTGTTTCTGCAGGGTGAAAACCTGAAGCATCTTTGCAGCAGCTGAGTAATATGACAGATTTCATAAGTGGTCCTGGTGAAATACAGTGGTCCAATTGCTCTGGCATCAGCACAGATAATGGCTGGGCTTAATGGTCTCAGATAACAACTCTGGACAACACTCACTCTGCACTGAATTCTGCAGCTAAAATACATTATTATTGGTCTTCCACCTCTCACGTTATGAGTTTTCTCTAATATGTGGGTGTATTTTATAGACAAGGGAGACTGATTAGGAAGGAGCACATTTGCTGCAGTCGAGAGATTTTCCTATTTTCCTTAACATTTGTTTTCATTAAGGCAAAGTTGCTGTGTGTATTGAAGAACCTGCTATTTATCACCATGTGGACAGAAGAATTCCTGCCTAAATATGAATTTAGGCAAAATATTATCTGCAAGAATAGAAAAAGAAAATAATTAGCTCATCTGGAAATGATTTATCCCTGCACACACACACAGCCCCCACACTTGAGGACAAAAGAACTTTCACACATGCCTTTTATTCTTTCTCCTTTTGCATGCTATCAAAATATGCTTTTGAAGACACCTTCTGGCACATCTAACGTTTAGATCTTGAAATATTGCTTCTACTGTGCTTCTCTCCAAGGCTTGCTTGGATGAGGTTCACTATTGCTCAATAAACAAACCATTGCTGTATGACTGTTCTGTTCTCAAAGAATCCTTCAGAGAAACCCAGTGACATCATTCTCAGGATAGTGCTGCCAGAATTGAAAAGCTATATCCTCCTTGGGTGTTAGCAAAGTACTACTGGAATATTCTGAGCGGGAAGGCACCCACTAGGATCGTCCAGTCCTGGCCCTGCACAGACACCCCAGTAATCCCCCAGTTAAGAAACGGAGTCTTTCTGGATGTTATGGATGCAGAGGGGGTGCTGTTTGTCAGCTGAATCAACTCCCCACAACTTCTTCCCTGTCCTCCACTCCTTTAAAGAACACAAAAATTAAGAAGGTCCCATGATCACAAATGCTTTGGAGAGCTGCACTTTGAGCTGAGGGTATGGACCCCTCCCTGGCAGGGCTGTGTCCTGGCACCCTTGGCAGCACACCATCTGCTGCAGTCACATCCCATCAGCTGCAGGCATTGACCCCGTTCTTCAGCTTTTGGTTCTGTTCTCCAAGTGGCAGAGACGTGAATCTGTCTCAGCTTAGTGGCATCTCAGAAGAACTACATCATAAATATTTAATTGGAATCAAAGTCATTTTAGAACATTTGCTGTTAATGATTTTTTTTCCTATTTCATGAAATGTGTAATCCTAAATTAACTTTAGGGATATGGGGTTTTTTCATTCTTTGGGAGCACATTTTGCCTTTACATGTCTCTAGATCTTTAGGCTTCCATGTGCATTCTGTTAAAGAAAGCATCTGATTTTTATTAACATATTCCTTCTCAGATCTTCATGACTCATCAGTCTGATGGAAACATGCAGATGCAGCTACAGAGAGTTCAAGTTCAGAAAAGCTTTCTCATAGAAAATGAGACTGAAAATATCACATGCCCTCAAAAATATCAAAAGGATTCTTAAAATCCTTCTGGGTCCTAAGTTCACTGAAGTAAAGAGGAAATTCTCCTTTGATTTGAGCAGGCTTAGAAACAGAGTAAATTATCTATGCCTCTCACTGTTTTCTCCCTGTCCCGTGAATTCCCTGGCAACAAGGTCACTCCTTTGACTACAACACACCGACTTTATGGAAATGGGAGCAGCTGAAGAATGTGGCAATGCACTTTGTTATGTTGAGGTTATTAATGTCCCCAAATTAGTTGTGTGCTGGATGCTGAAATAACTGCAATGTAATTAAACCACAGATATATGTCCATTTAACAATGTTTGCTACATAACATATATATTTTAGAATAATTAGTTGATTTAGTAATCTTCTATTTGCTGATTAATTTATGTCCCCTTGATGGATTTAATGGCTTTTCTCTCTCTTCTTTACCATTAAAAATCTACCAAGAAATAATAAAATTAAAAGTTTAATAAAAATCTATTTTTTTTTCATTAGTTCATTCTGGTTCTCATTTTCTTTTCCAAATTTGCCTGCCACTTAGCAGGACATACTTAGGTTACTCTTTTCTCATCATTTTTTAACAGGAAAAATAGTGCCCAAGAAAGCCATCCTTCCTCTTTAGCTAAGCGGAGGCTAATGCTATATATACAAAGCATACATAAGATGATACATTCATTAAATATGTCAATAACTAACAGGTATTTGACATGGCCCTATATCAGTGCAGATAAACAGGTGCCACACATTCTGACACAGTAAATCCTAAATCCTGCCCATGTCTTTGGATGTCAAGGGATTATTAATTACAATTTCCCTCAAGGAGGGCTTTTAACTCCTAGATAAAGGAATTAGTAGAACAGCTGCCAAATTTTCCAAAGGCTTAGTCTTTGGAGGTACTGTCAACTTAATCAAAGACTGCAGAACCTGGACAAAGTGCAGCTCAGTTGGTGCCTCAGCTAGGTTATGTGTTCACGCTCTCCCTGCTTCCAGCCACAAGTTTTTATAGCCCCTTACCCTGAATAAATTTGGAAGAATCCCATACTGTCGCATACCAGTTTCAGGCTCCACGCCACAACGCAATTTTCAAACATTTCATTTCTCCTCTTGCTTACCCTGTGCAGATCTTTCACTATCAACATGGGTGAAAAATTATTTAAACACATTGGGATTTTCTTCCTTTGAAAACAGACATCCTTCCCCTCACTGTGAAAAGCTCAGGTCTTTTTAAAAGCTGTTTATAGTGGTTGCCTTAATGACTGCTGTGTCCTCAGGAAGGTTGCTGCTATGCTTAGTTTGCCATCTCCCATACAAAACATGTAATCCCCCTTTCATTCTTTGAGTCTTAAACTTTTATTTTGTGCTGTATTTATAGAGCAGGGACACAGCATGGCACGCAGTTTGTATCTGGGGAGCTTCACAGAAATCTGAGTGATGACAGCCTCAAAAGTGCTCCAACACTGGCTGGTAATTGAGGAGAAACTCAAGTGAAGGCAGAGAGAAAGAGCTCTCAGCAAAGTAGGTTCTTTAGCCTGAATTGTGTCAAGGAATCACTGGTAGTTTTTGAGATAAATGTAGCATTAAATGGGAAGCAGACTGGATATGCTGGGACTTCCAGGGATCGGGTTGGTTTATCTAAGCTGGAAGTCGTCAGCTAATTCAGATCATGCCACATTCCCTTCAAGCTCCCTGGAATTACATCCTTTGCTGTCTCCTTTCTTCTCTCATAGAATGAGAGGGAGGCCTGATCTTGGAATAACTGGTGTTCACAAGAATGCTTTGTGCACCAGATTAAAGAAACTAGAAGTTCTTGTAAATAAAGTCTTCATTAATATGAAGTCAGGTGAACAAAAATACTGTGTAAAGAGGAAACAAAGCTACCTGACCTCTAAAATTACAGAAGTGTAGAAAACCAGCAATAAAATCCTGTCAAGGAAAAGTAGCAGAGATTTACAAAAAACAAGAATCAAGTAACAAAATAAGAAAAAAAAAATTGCAAGAATACAAGCAATATCCAAAAAGCATCTGGCACTGAAGCAATGTCAGGCTGTTCTAACAGTCCACTGAAGCATTCATGAGACAGGTAAAAAATCCAAACTCAACTAGAAAAATAAGTTAACATGATCTTAATATCTTTCTTGGTCAAACAATTTCTCACGTAAAGTATTGAGGTGAAAAACAATGCCAAATCCTGACCTAATTATCTGGATAAATGCTGATTACAAAGTTTTAAAGAGATTCTAAAAACCGTAAGGCAGAAAAACCATTTTGACTAGACAGCATCTGTTCTGCCCTCTGATTTGATTTATCATGAACTCACCAGATAGGGGGAGAAAAAACAGACAAAAGAAACATAGATTAGAGCCTGATAGAAACAAACACTATTTCACTAGTCCTGCCAAATTATTAAATGCAAGTCTATAAGGTGATATGCAAAAGAAGGTGCTTTCAAATAAGCCACAAAACATTTAGAATTCCAGGGTATTTGAAGAAAAACTCCTTTGGAAGAAGTCTTTCAATTTTCATTTCTCAGGAAACAAATATAAGACATAATGTTGTTTCAGTCCCTTCAAAGAAATGTATTCATTTTCAGAGCCTGAAATATTTCCTGATGTGGTATCTCATAATTCGTTTTTCTGTCTCTGTTATCAGCCCTGCCAAGAACTGCAGAACAAGGACTGTCTTGATTTGAATATCTCTAATATGTCCTGTCCAGTAAGAAATGAGATTTCTGCCCTCAAGGTTCTCCTCTTGGGAGTTCCTAAATCAGGTGAGGAGAAAGAAAACATTCCATATTACTGACATTCCTTAGCTCCTATGCCTTCCACCTCAAGTGTTGTTTCCCTCAGATCGTGAGGTAGAACACAAGAAGGGGGACCAACACAAGAATTCCTCATTCACTGAACCCAGGGCCAACCTCTATTTCATGAACTCAGAACAAGAGCAGGAATTAAAACCCCCCATCCTTGTGCCACTCACAGCTGTGCTTTCTAATCCATGGAAGTAGAAAGTTATGTAAGTGGAGTTTGAGAGCATGAACCTTCTTGGCACATTATGTGTGATTAAAAATGAAGTGCACGAGACAAAGAAACAAGTAAGGACTGGCAGTGATTTGGAAAATGTAATAGTTTCGTTTAGAGGAATTAGTAAGTGGATTTAGCCAGAACAAAAGGAAGAAACAGAGGTGACCTGGAAGGCAAAATGGCTGAACTCACCTTTTATATTAACTGAAAAAGAAAAAAACCTCAACTCTATTCATTAGCAGTGTAGCTGGGGTCAGTCATGAACCAAAAATGATTGGGTTACTACAGAAAATTCTCAGATCTAAGGGTACTTATGAGCTGCACGTCTATACATGTTGGAGACTTCCTAAAGCTGAATTTGCCTACGCTTATTTTATTTCAACTGCTCTATGCAAAATTGTTTCAAATTGTCGTTTTCTAGGGTGCGGCTAATTATAGGATCATATAGAACACTCTGATGCTATTTTTTTCTTTCATGAGTTATTCCATTAAAAACACAATGGCCCTAATATAAGAACATATGGAGGGCACCTACTAAAAGGCAGGAAATCAATTCTTAGAAAAATAATTGGGGAAAAAAAATTTGTTACACTTGAAGTTTAACCTTTTGTTTGTCTCTCCTTATAAAACTAATTTTAGTTGGAGCTATATATAGCATATACCTTAGGGAAGTAAAGGGGTACATTTCTCATTGTCTTCAGAAGCATTTTATGCCCCGCTAGAGTCAGCACTAAATTTGAAACAGAACATGGATAGCAGCCATTGAGCACAAGTTTGGCAGAAAGATCTGATGGAAAAGTTATGGCTTTTATACTGAAGTGCTAATATACAGAAATGGAATCCCCTGCCTAAATCCTCAGCCAGCTGTACAAAGTGCACATTCCAGCCAAAATACAGATGTGAGATTAAAAGCTCTCATCATACCAGGAACCACAAGTTTTTAGGTTCATGTCTGATTTTATTCCAAATAGAAAAAAATCTCCCCCAAAACCAATGAAGCTATAAATGTCTCTGTTCCCTATCTCTAGCAAGAAATGATTGATTATTTTAACATCATTATTTTGATCAGTAACTCTTACCTCATGTCGCTGAAAGAGTGGAACACTACTGGTATCAGGAAAATACATTTCTGTATAACTATGTCTATTTTAGTTTATTCTAAGGGGACAATCATTCCATGGCCAAGCCCCACAACATTTTTAGAGCTACATTTAGAACCAGTCATCCAAGGGACTTCACCTTTTCCATGACAATTATACAGACATGTCAACTTGCACATTTACTGACTTTTTCACTTTTCATATTAAAACA
The DNA here is from genome assembly GCA_024734555.1 of Trochalopteron elliotii. Lineage (NCBI taxonomy): Eukaryota > Metazoa > Chordata > Aves > Passeriformes > Leiothrichidae > Trochalopteron > Trochalopteron elliotii. The sequence continues at coordinate 136,871 of JANPWX010019533.1, read as the reverse complement.
TATTTTACAGGTTTTCACCAATTCTTTGTGGCTGGGTAAGCTATTAAAAATATTGTGCTTTCCTAAGAGCATGTGTGAAGATTTTATGCTGAAGAATCTCTCACTGCAAGGAACTGGGTGAACCAGGTCACCAGTCCAGGACTAAACTCACAGTTGTATTTGCACCTTTACATCTCTGGTGAAATATCTTTAACAATAACTCCTGCAAACAACATGCAGAAAGTAAAAACATAAAGCCTAGAGATAAACAAGGTTTTCATTAATCAGTCTCTCCATGAGATACAGAACTGAAGAGAATTAAAATTATTGGAAGATAAATATCTCCATTAAAATGTAGAAATGTACATTAATTTGTTAACCAAATCATCTCATTAGACATTAATGAATATTCCTTTCTTACTTTTGTTTTGTATTCCTTATTTTCCTAAAACCTAGATTTAGGAAGCAGAATGGATATAGACAATATGTAATTTTCTGTAAGGAAAAATAAGGCTGAGGGAATTGGGATTGTTCAGCCTGGTAAGGAGATGATTGTATGGAGCACTCACACTCCCTTCCAAGGTCTGAAGAGGCTACAGGGAAGGCAAAGAGGAACAATTTATCAGGAACTGGAGTGAGAGGACAAGGGAGAATGACTTCAAATTGGCATAGAACAGGTCTGGATGGGATATTAGGAGGAAATTGTTCCCTGGGAGGGTGGGCAGGCCCCGGCACAAGGTGCCCAGAGAAGCTGTGGCTGCCCCTGGATCCCTGGCAGTGCCCAAGGCCAGGTTGGACACTGGGGCTTGGAGCAGCCTGGGATAGCAGAAGGTGCCCCTGCCCATGGCAGAGGGTGGCACTGGATGATCTTTAAGATCCCTTCCAACCCAAACTGTTCTGTGTTTCTATAAAAAATTTCATTGCACTGTCAACACATGTTTGCAGAAGGACACTTTTGGGGGTTCAGAGCAGTTTACCGGCCAGCTCGGCATGAAGCCCACATATAGGAGTCTTGTGTGTCTGAATCTCCGGCTGAAGCATGGCAATGGTGTGAAAGAAGGAGGATTCTTCACATGAGTAGCAACCAGGTTTATTCCACCCGGAGACTCACCTGAAGAGTGAGGTCTGGGCTTCAGGTTACAGGTAAAGTATCGGGGGTGGACACCGAGCAAGGGAGAACTTAGAACCAATTAACTGCAGGGGGGAGGATGACTAGAACAGTGGACACTTAACAGAACAATGAAAGAAGGTGGGAATTCAAGATCTTGCCAAATCACTGAGCATCTTCATCAGAATCTTTTCCAGGCTTTAGGGAGTGATTACAGGGTGATTGACAAGACCCACCACCAGGGAAAGACCACAGGGATTTTGGGCATGGGGGTGTAGGGATAAACCATTATTAAAAAACCCGAAAGTATACATCATTTTGGGAAACCCAAAATGCACACCGCAACAGACACTGAAATGCCCTCATATCACAAACCAGACTGGAAAAAGCCTTATTAAAGAAAAAATTCTAACCAAAATATTTTGATTTCCACATGTTAAAATCACAGCAATAGTTTCATTGCTTGCCGAGAAGGAAAAAACCAGAAGGTGTTCGTGCTCCACTGCACCCAAGATTGTGCAAGGGGTCCCACCAATTCTGTGCACTGCATTTCACATTCCTCTAAGTCCTTGAGTGAATTTTCACACAAGTCATTACATGTAGGCATTTCTGCTTCCATTTTAATTCGTATTCCATGGGAGGGGAAAGCATTAGCCTTTAGAGTTTAGACTTTATTGCAATGCAAAATGAATTAATGAAACTTGGCCACGAACCAATAATGCCAGGGAAGCCAACAAGAGAAGAATGCTAAAAACTCAGTCATGCAGATGCTGTTTTCTTTTACAATAATGTCTGTATATAAATTGATATGCAATAGAGCACACATATATAAAGCTAAGGTGAAAAAATGAATTCCAACCTTGTTTTTGTTGTAGAACTGCATTGTAGGGAAAAAGTAATACATAAAATATTGAAAACCAGTTTAGGAAAACATATTAGCAAACAACACAAATACATTCTTAAAATGATTCTTTGAACTGAAGCAGAATTGCCAGGCTGAATTCTGTATTCCCATACGGAATTTGCCTATTAGGTAGAATATTGCTTCTGATCTGTTCCTCTGTCTGAGTTACTTTTAGGTACTTTGGGGAAATTTCTATAAATTCTGTAATAAAATAAGCCATTTTAAAAATAAATTTCATCATTATCTTGCTATGTTTGATACACTGAAATTTGTAAGGCTCTTTGACTTTTTCTGTTGGATTTGAAGACCTACATTATACAGAACACCCAAAACAGAAACCACACAATATTTTACAGTTTGTGGCAGTGAGTTCTCCAGACTATTTTTATGTTTTGGTAAAAAAGTACATATTGAGCTATAAAAGCAATAAATGTAGTTTTTCATTCCTCATTTTCAGTCTTTTGATGTCCTATTTCACTGCTTTCTGCTCCACAAAGAGGGTTCTAATAATTCCACATATATCCTCTTACAAAGCCATCTGAGGTCTCTAATTATATTGTCACCTTTCTCTGGACCTCTTCTATTTCTGCTAAATGTTTTTCAAGTGCCTCCTGTGACATTTTAATTTACATTTTTTGAAAAGAGGTCCAAGTCACTTAGCTTTGCAGCAGAAACGTTCTTCACTTTAAGTGCTCCCTTCACTTTGCTTGGCTCAAAGACCCAGCAGCTCTCTCACAAACTGCATGTGTCTGAAATATTTAATTTCTCATTAACTACTTCTTGGACATAATTCCATCAGAGCTCTCCTAATTCTCAGCTTTTAAACTATCATGGGTAAAACTTGTAACTTCTTAATGTGCTCAACCAGATCTGCATTTCCATTTGCGGAAGATTTTTCTAAAACCCTCCGATCATATACTTGGTTGCAGTGACAGAGTTTCTGCCTGTTCCCTCTTTATTTTACCACCCTTCTGTTGTTTGGGGAATTTTTTTGTTTGGTTTAGATTTTTTTATTTTTGTGGTGGGTTTGAGGTTTTGTTTGTTTTATTTTTCTGTGGGTTTTTTCTTTTTTGGGGTGTGTGATTCTTTCATTCATTTGTTGGCGGTTGTTGTTTGGTTGTGTTTTTTTGTTGTTGTTTTTTGTTTTGTTTTGTTTTGTTTTTTTTAATAGATTCTTCTTTAAAAAAAATTTCAAAATGTAGTTTATTTGGATACCTCTTAGTGGCTCAATTCCTCTGTTGTCAGATAGTGAATTCTCTTCCGAATCAGTTATGGTTCACTTTGTGCTTCAAGTTAAACACACTTGACTTCTGCCTTGAAAAGATTCTAACTTTTCATACTAAATGCTGTCCTAAATAAGGATTCTGTCTGAATGCTCTGGAATGAGCTGCCAATCCCTAATGTCTGATTCTCCCAGAAATGGTCTGTTGGACAGATAAGAGTTTTTGAAATCTAAGAGAGACAGATTAGCACTAAAACCTCATGGTAAAAAAAGAAAATATTCTTGAGGAAAAAAACAATCTATTTGAAAAATTGCCCAGAAACATATTGCTTATGCAACATTCACACTCTCCTTGTCCTTGGAAAGCTTCACATGGACCTATAACTTGGCATTGCTAAACAAAACAGCTAAAAAGTAAATACAAGTTTTCTTTCCAATATTTAATAAAGGAAAGTATGTACTGCTTTTAAATATTTAGCTTTTTATAACTGGTTTTATTGGCAATAGAAGGTTGATATTCTAATTTGTCTATTATATCAGCACTGATAAATATACAAATATCTTTACCTTACATACAGCATAGTTTAAGTGAATATGCAGGGACAACTGAGCATCTTCATAATCCTGCTGTCAAAACCATAAATTGAATAAAGATATTGAAGTTAAATGACACTGAAGTTGAGGAGTTGTTGAATGTCCCAGGTACTAAAGATAAGTTAGGAAGACACAAATGTTCATAAAGAATCCCCAAAGATGAAGGTAAATTAAGAACAGGACCTGAAAAGGACACAAAAAGCACAGCATGGAAGCACCCAAGTTTCTCCACTGACACCAATTAGCAAATTAACAATCTGAGCTATTCATTTGTAAATAAATTTTTGATGGAGATAATATCCACATATTCTCAGAGGCTTTTCCTTCCTTCCACATTTGTCATTATTCTGACTGCATTGTGTTGCTGGGGCAAGGTTTTGATGATGGTTGGGCTGCAGGGGTGGCTTCCGTGAGAAACTGCCAGAATGTCCTTCTCTCATGTCCAACAGAGCCAATCCCAGCTGGCTCCAAGACCAAGGCCAAGCCCATCAGTGACACCGGTGTCACCTCTGGGGCAACATGCAAAGAAGAGGGGAAAAAATCCCACACAACTCTTACTAAAGAGCCAAAAGTATGGTCCTGTCAAGGAAAATAATCAGGGAACATAATCTGTTAGAGAGGCACATCCCCCTGGTTTGCATGCATTTGGAGGAAAACCAAAATTAATTCATAAGTGGTGAGAAAAGGCTTTGGAAAACCTGTTACTGCAGTGGTGTTGAGTGTAGTACTCCACAATGGAAAATCACTGTCTTTATATATCTATGCAAACCTCTGGATATTTTGGCTTTATCTTTTGCTACTTGTACAACTGATAATCTTCATCTAAAACAAACTGTCCTGGTTTAGGACAAATTAGGGGAAGGTCTCCAGAAGGAGCCCCCCCA
>JANPWX010019533.1:81773-132175 GCA_024734555.1 Trochalopteron elliotii | reverse complement strand
GGGGCAGCTGTTAGACATAACAGTGCAATACATAGAGATAAAGCTGCACGATTGGGATAGGAGGCGCCGTCAACCCAGGACACAAACAAACAAGCAAACAAATAAGTCAACAAATAAAAAATAGATAAATAAACTAACTTACACACAGGATAGTTGCCAATGTTTAACTGTGCTCCCTGACACGCTCTTGGAACACAGCCTGGCAATTTTCCCTTCTGTGCTTTGGTGGCCCCTTTACCATGTATTGATTGCTGGCAGTGTTTACCTGCTCAGAGCGATCCTCTGCTCCAACCTCACCATGAGGAGAACCGTGGGGAAAACAACCTCTGAGCTCAGGAAATCCCTGCATGCTGAGTCCCTGGAATATGGCACAGCAGCACAGAAATGCAATGATACCAAAGCTTTCACCATGCCAGCCTCCTTCGTTCCTCAGGCAGGACGTTCCTGAGCCTGCTAACACACTTTATGTCCTGCAATTCTTCCTGAGAGTTTCATATGACTCTCCTCCAAGTGGCAGAACTCTTCAGTCCATCTGCAAGACTGAAAGGCTCTTTGGGGCTGGATTGAATGAAACTAATTAGCGTTCCATGTCTTGACTTCCTCTACCTCCTCTTACACTGCCTTAGCATTTACTCCTAAATAATCTTTCTTTAGTGTTGCAACTGAGTGCATTTCAGGGATAGCTCAATTTGCTTTATCCTGCACACAAGTCTAAATTCAAGCTATATCTCAACCACAAAGAATTGAGGCACTTTTTAGGTTTTTTTGCAATGAAGTCATCTTCCTCAGCCTTGACAATTTAAGATACTGCAACTTCGACTTAAAAAAAAAATATCATTTACACATCCCACAGAAAAATATCGTGTCAGTAAAATTTTGCCACAAGCCCTTTGTTTGCATTTGTGATGATACTACATTCCTCCCTGGCATTCATCTTAAAAATAATAAATATTTTTCTAAATGAAATTTTTGATATTCCATTATAGCTCAATAGCATTTTTAGTACAATTTTTAGGTCTTTGTTATAGCATCCCCTGAAAAAATAATAAAAGGAAACAGGTTCAGAAACAGTCATGGGTATAATATCTCAGTCAGGAGTACTTAATGGCTTTTTGTTGTAAAATACAAGCATTTCTATCATTTTATAAGCCACAAAATTATAAATGAAAGTGACATACAGAGGTCAAGTAAATGATTTTAACCTGGCTAAAAATCATGCTTTTAAAGAGACAGCATCTCTCTTTACCTCTCCCTTAATCTGATGATATTTTACAAATCTGTGCCTTGCATTGACCTGCTCATATCATGACCTTGAAAACAGGTAATGTGTTTCTCACAGAACTCAGGGTCTTGTCTCTAATCTCTAACAACAAAAAAAACCAAACAAACAACAAAAAACTCCCAACAACAACATCCTAACAGGTTTTTAAGTAAGGAATTGCCATGTTACTATTGCTAATGTAGACGTGTGTCAGCCCTATAGTTGATATAAAAGTTTTCAGAATTGTTTTAAAAATGTTTTAAGAATTTAAAATGCTTAAGAATTGTGCTACCACAAGGTTTTACTGTACTCCCTAAATTTTCTGCAAAAGAAAGCAGCAACACAGTGATACAGGTAGGTATTACTAAAATTCATTCAAAGTCAATGTCTTCATAAGAAGGTATTTGAAGCACACAAATAATTTTTAAAGGAATTCTTAAAGGATAATATGAAACTTTTGGACTTGGATTTTACATATAAGTTATATTTCATTCCTTCAAATATTCATGAACATTTAATTAATAGTCAACTCTATAGAGAGAAAGTCTCCAGTACAAAGCAATAAAAGGTGGTGTATATATATTTTCACCCACTGTTTCCATCTCCTTCCACTTCAGGTCAAGAATATCCTTTTGCTGGCACAAACAACATACTCAATATAGGGTAATTTGCTGATTTTTTTTTTTTTTGAGGGTTTTTTAAGTATTTATGTCAGATGTGCTCTAGGAACATTTGTAAAGCCCACTGCTGAAATAAGGGCAGGAATCAGGGATCAGTCTATGCCTGTTGCAGGAGATGAAGGATTTGAAAAGACAGCCACAACAAGCAGCTGTTTGTTTGCTGCTGGTTTTGGATGGAGCCTGAAAGATTTATCGTTTCATGTAGACTGTAACTGAAACAGAACACTGAAAGTTATACAGGGTATTTGTGGCTTGTTTGTTTGGTTTAAATCTTAGCACCCTTCATTTAGTAAAGTCTTCTCCAGAAATATTTACTTACCTTTTATTTAAAGACAATAAAAACTCTAAGCTTCTAAGCACACTTGCTAGCACTTAAAGAAAAAGGAAAATCATTTCAGAATCAAACCAAGCCCCATATTTTCCCCTTTCTAACAGGTGCACATGAAGCACTATTCAATAAAAGGTAGCAGATATCAAGTTAATCTTCCCTTCCCTTCCGTTCCCTTCCCTTCTATAAACCAGCAGGCCCAGCCCTCTCAGGCTGCAGGGACACATGACAGCCCCAAGCTCAACACCAGCCCCAAAAAACCTCCAGCTCTCCAGAGCCCACCTGGGGAGGGAACTGCAGTACCAAAGGCTCCTGATAAAGTGGGGCTGCAACAGCTTACGGAAGATGATGGAAATAGGCCCTTTCTCCCAAGTGGAGAAAATCCAGCTCTGCAGATCCAGGAGCAGCATTTAAAGAACATGAGGCTTGGATTCACAAAGTGCATTGCAAATATTGCAGAGATTACATTAACCAACATAAAAGACCAGACTGCAGCTAAGAAATAGAGTTTATATGCTGCATTCTACAGAGAGTATATTTCTCCTATTTTTCCTCTGCCACAGAGAGCACTTGGAGCAGGATCTACCACACCTCCACATCTCAGCTTCCATTCCTTATACTCCAAATCCTCAGCAACAACTCACCATTCAGATATGTCAAAAAGATCATTGAGATTAAACATATCACCAAAAGTTGTGTGTAAGATCTTGCCAATCCCTCTTGTGAGGGTTGTGATTTATGGGCTGTATCACACTCTCTATGTGCCCTCACAGTGTGGAACTCTTCACAAGGATCCATTTGTTCCTCCAACACAATCTGTTGGCAGGTCAGACTGTCAGCTTCCCACCAATGAGCTGGGTTATAAATGTACTCTAAAAGTATTTATTTATAGTCATATATAAATAGTATTTATTTATAGTCATTAAAAGTGATCTCAGACTAATACCGGATGGATGCATTTAAAAACACAAAGTATCTTACCTATTTACCAAAATGTTAATAGTAAATTCTATAGAAGGTCTTAAACTGAAAGCCACCAGACTATATATCTCTCTTTTGTATCTCTCATTGGAAAAAAGTTGATGGCCAGAAGTCAACCCCCAAAAATGATCAGCAGCATATTTCTTCACTCCAAATGGAGGAGAAAAACAACATGTTACTGCACCATCATGTGCCTTGTCAAAGACATGTACATGTTCTCCTTTAAGTGCTAGAAAGCAGTAGCTTTGGTAGGATTGTGCTCCTTTGGCTGGACCAAATCCTAGCATCCCATCTGTGGTGACAAGAGAACTCCAGGGGTAGTTTTATTGCTTATTATTTAGCAAACACTATATGTAAATATTGATAGGAAATCGTTTCAGAGACAAGTTAATTGCTCTTATTTTTAGTGACTCATGTAAAGCATCGACACAGAAGCAGCCATTTGGCAAAAGTATTAGCAGCTGAATAATGTTCTTAGCGAAGACTACTAACACTTCCAAATTCTCTACTTTAAAATAACATCATTGATGACATACTTACAGTAGAAATAGGAGGAAAGCAAATCACTTTGCAAAACAATAGCCATGCCAAAAAAAAACCTCTTGAAAAACCCATTCATTATTAATTCTAACAAATCATTAAAGAAATTATTCCTTTATTTGCTTGCACTTTCATTAGTCAGGAAAAATAAAATATGTTAATGTCTTTAATTTGTTGTACTGATAGTTAAAAACTGTGTAAAAATTACAATTTTGGAGCTAATTTAGCTTTCTAGATGTCTCATTTCCAGAAGTGCAAAGTGAAGAGATACTGATTATTGGAACTCTGGCTGTTGGTTTAGCACATCTTTCTACGTTGCCTTTTTTTCTTTTTAGCCGAATAGTGCAAGCAAAATAATCCCTAAATTAAATTTCCTTTTTTTTCCTTTTTTTTTTTGAAGCCATTTCCCCTTGTCCTATCACTCCAGTTCCTGAAGAATTGTCCCCTTCTGGTTTCCCTACAGCCCCTCAGACCCTGGACGGAGCTGTGAGGTCTCCACACAACCTTCTCCTCCCCAGGCTGAGCAGCCCCAGCTCTCCCAGCCTGGCTCCACATACATTTCATTTATCAAGTCCATGTATCCATGGCCTGCTCTCAACTTGCTCCAACAGTTCCACGTCCTTCTTATATTGAGAGTACCAGAGCTGTGCTTTCCCACAAGAATTTCCCATAAGAATTAATGGGGTAGGTGATATAATTTCTAATACTGCGTTAAAAGCCAAATGGTTCTGAGTCAAACCTTGTTTCATACCTTTCACTAAAAAGTTAACATCTCACACCACAATGTTCTTATTCATGCCTTTATAAATTAATAATGAGTAATAAAGCACATAATAAAATAATTCCTTTTCAGGATATTTTTAAAATTCATATCCTGAATCAGATGGGTTTGTTTCCAATAAGCAATTCAGAAAGGTGGGAAGGATGGTGATCTAGGTTTAACTTCCCAGCACATTACCAAGGGTTTCAGCATGTTTTTGAAGCACTTTCACAGTGTATGATAAATCAGTCAAATGGGGGAGCAGATGTCTAATGTATTCTTTTCACATAAGCCAAACAGAAGTGGATCACACTGTGTCAGATGGAGCGCAACTGCTTCTCAGCCAGGCTGGCCACAAGATAATGGGTGTTGATTGACAGTATCAAGTATCAAACGTTGAACCTGGGGTTCCAGAGAAATTCAGAGTGGGTATTTTAGGGATAAGAAGTATGTTCCTCCGAAGAATTAATTCCTTTTTAACTGATTACTTTTAAAATCTGCTGGTTTAGCATTGTAATATAAAAAGATTTGCAGATCAAGAGCAGCCCTGGAAGAAGGATTTGCAGGAGCTGGTAGATGAGAATTGAATATGCCTGATCTCAGAACCTCCCCCCAGCCCTGGGCTGAGCCCCAGCGTGGGCAGCAGGGGCGGGGGATTCTAGCCCTCTGCCCCCTCAGGTGAGACCTCACCTGCAGAGCTGGCCCAGCCCTGGGCCAGCACAGCAAGGACCTGGAGCTGCTGGAGAAAGCCCAGAGGAGGCACCAGCATGAGCAGAGGGATGGAGCAGCTCTGCTGGGAGGAAAGGCTGGGAGAGCTGGGATTGTTCACCTGGAGAGGAGAAGCTTTGGGATGATCTCAGTGTGGCCTTGCAGGGCCTGAGGGAGCTGCAGGAAAGATGGAGAGAGACAATTGCCAAGGGCTGGAGGGACAGGACACAGGGAATGGCTCCCAGTGCCAGAGGGCAGGGACGGATGGGATATTGGGAAAGAATTGCTCCCTGGGAGGGTGAGCAGGCCCTGGCACAGGGTGCCCAGAGAAGCTGTGGCTGCCCCTGGATCCCTGGCAGTGTCCAAGGCCAGGTTGGACATTCGGGCTTGGAGCAGCCTGGGACAGTGGAAGGTGTCCCTGTCCATGGCAGGGTGGCACTGGATGATCTTTAAGATCCTTTTCAACCCAAACCATTCTACGAATTTATGATTTATGTATAAATAAATACACATAGCTATTCCAGTTCTTGAAGCATCAAATGGTAAGTCTATTGATTTTTATCAGAACCAGCTAGATTAGATATGTACTATTGATTCATGTGACCTGTATTTTGCTAATCAGTGATCAACCTTATTAAATATAATGACTGTCCCAAGTAAAAGAATATCCATATTGCTTTAATAAGAAATATAAATACTGATATATTAACAGAAAAAAATGCAAAATTAGCTATGTTGTGTAGGTATAGTGTATCCTGCTCTGGCACACCTTTCCATCAACTTAAACACTGACAGAGGTGAACTCCAGAGGAAACCAAGGCTTATCTCCCCTCCAGAGTTTACCAGTGTCATTGCTGTTCTTATTACTGAAATTTACTACCTAAGCCTGTACTACCTGATCCATGCCTGACTCTTTCTATAGAACTAGGGACTGACTCAGTTTCAATGCCTTCTTCCAGCAAAACTTCTCAGGTAAAAATGCTCAGTAATCATCTTGTTTGCTTCTTTGTTTTAAATTTCCCATTCTGCTGAATTCATTAATAACAACCTGAAACAAGACAGAATATGATCTCCAGATTCGTGTCCAACTCCTGTCCTCTCGTCTTTCCTCACTGCTTCTCCTTCAGTAATTCTCCTGACCTCTCTTTTCCCACTTCGTCATCAAGAATCAGTTCTTCAAGGCAAACCCAGAGGTGTTCCTGCTCCCTAACCTGCCTCCTCTCTCCAGGACTGCTCTACAACCTCTGTCCTTGCAGCAGGGACACTTGATCAGCTCCTTCAGTCTCTGCTCTTGCTTCCAAATCACCCTTCCTGGCCTGGGACTTCCTCCAGTGATTCAAATTAACACATGGCCAGAATGTTATGAGCCAGGTGTAAACGTATCAATCTCTGAGGGTGCATTCCTTGCAGATTGGCTTAAAATAATCTCACGAGACTGCTCTTCAGAGGAGTTTTGTAAAGTAAAAGGTTTAATAAATGAAACAGTAGAGAAAACAAAAGAAAAGCCACGCACAGGTGTCTAAAAAAACCTCTGACACCCTGCTAGAAACACTCCAAAAATCCCCTTAGTTCCTTTTTTCTCCTTCCTAAATACTTAATGTTTTAGGAGGGACAATTTGGCTTGCTGCCAATAGGGAGAGGTACAGAATTTGAAGAACATTGACGAGGTCCAACAGGTGTTTCTCTCTTGGCACTGAGCCAATTACAATGAGAAAGGCACAGAACTTTCTGGTTAAATTTCCCAAAATGTCTAAAGGTAAACTGAAATTTTTTCCTTATACAGAGATGTCCACTTGGGGGTGGGGGATGCTTCACTACACTCCAGCTCTCCTGAAATGTAACAGGAAAATTCTGCAAAGCACTGCATCTCCAATGCAGTTTTTCTTAATACTCACCTGTCTTAGGATGTCTAAGACAGCAAACTTGTGCTGAGAAGAATAAAAATGCAATTGGGAGCCTGAGAAGTGGTAATAGTTCAAATAAAAGGCACCTAATGCTTTTTATCACAGAATGAACAAATTTAATTTTATCCAGTATGATTTTTAAAACTGAATGTTTCTAACAAAGCTTTGGACTCTGTCTCAAAGATAATTTTGGGGTCGTTAAACAAGTGTGCTTTGCTGGTCCCATGAAATGCCATTTAAATTTAGCCATTTTAAACTAAAGAAAGTCATGATTTTCCATCCGTGATTTCAATTATAAAACTTGATTTCAGCAACCTGTCAGAACCCTGGAGCTTTCCCAAGCCCTGCTCAGAGCCCACACATGGCCACACCAGGGCTCAGGCCAGAGCCCAGAAAAGCCACTGGGATTGAAGAACTGTGGGAGCAGAGCCTCAGCCTAGAACCAAGACACAGCACATGGAACACCAGGACTTAGAAATTCTGACCATCAGCCTTTTTGTTTAGTTAATACTGATTGTTTCCATTAGACCATCCCTCATCCAAATCCTGCCAACCCAGCCCTCTCCCAGATTGTCCTAGAAGAGACCTCTTTGGAAATCACTTTTCTCTTTTACAATTTTACAGATTTTTATTTTAATTCCTTCTTCCTGACCAATCTGACTTGAAAGAGCACATAAGTTCCACAACACATTTCATAGCTGAACATTTCCTTGTCATTTGAGAGTAATTTAACTCTCATTTAACTGCATTCTGCTTTCTGTAATATGATTTGGCTTGGTACAGTACATACAAAATGTCTTTATTTCACAGAATCAATTGCAGTAAAAGAAAAGGATCACAGAAAACTCACTGTAGGAAATATTTTAAGACTATTCTTGCCTTGTCTATACTGCCCTTCGTATTTTAATAAACTAAATTTGCACTGTAAATTATTTTAGCAATGTTCATGCTCAACATACTGGCATCTAACTTTTGTTTCCCAGTCTGTTTATTGTAATCCAGCTCATTACTGAGCTATAAAACAACCATGGAAACATATAATCAAATATATCACTAGAATATTCTGTTCATTGGACAACACGTGTTTGAAGCCAAATCCTTTTTCCACTAGAAAAACAGCTTGATTTCAGAAAGTAAGGACAACATTTCCTAAAAATAATAATGAGATCTCAGACTGGAACATCATTTAGTCATCAGTAACACATAAAAATTTAGGCTAAACTTCAAGATGAATCAAAAAGCATTTTTTCCCTTGAAATATGATTCACACCTGTGCCTGTATTGAAGTGGTACTGGTTGAAGAGCATTTTGTTTAGTCTCTTTGTTTCAGCATTTGCTTGATTTTATTTTGGAAATGTCAGGCTCAATTATGCTCTTTGACTGATTAAGCAATTAATTTGAGGGGGCAGATTATCAGATATTAACCTGCAGTGTTTTCACCTAAATACAGAGCCTACACTAACAGCTGCATTACACAAATGGTGTACACTGCCATGGTTATTGTGAACACACAACCTGAGTCTCCTCAAGTCATAAATAAGAATTTCTACAGGATTCCTATTCCTTCTCCTATGGGCAGAAGCATTACATCCCAAAAAGCTGCTTTTGCAGGACGAACTCCCCATCAATAATCTTTCTTTCCTCCCTACTGCCTCTAAGCCATTATACTAAAGAAAGGATGTACAGAGAAACTGCTAGTCCTCACCTGAGGTTTTGACTCTTTTGAAGAATGACTAAACAAACACTTTTACTTTTCTTCTTTTACATTAAGCAAAATATCACTTGCAATAAAAAGAAAGAAAACTTCAAGCAGTGCAAAGTAAAAGGAACAAATACCGAATTTTCTTATTCTGAATTTAAAACCAAACCCAAGAAGAAAGCCCAGAGCAGTGACTTCAAGGATTTGTTTGAGGGGGGACTTCTCTCTGGGTCACAAAACAAGGACAAAAGCCCTTAGAGAAGAAAAGTCACAGACATGTTTCACTTGATCTTGGAGAAATCTGATACAATGGTGTGTGTAAGGAGAACGATTATAATATCAGCACTGCTGAGTTGCTGCTGTAGATAATGGACTGACCCAGTTATTACAGACAAGTGCTTATAAAATAATTCACTTCAGAGCAGAGGGAAAACACTAACAGCATTCTCTAAAGATCAATACCAGGCTGTTTTTTTGTGATTTATTAATCAGTGACCCCAGAGAACAAGAAAGGAGGAAGGAAATCTGCTGATTGTGGGAAGCAGAGGCCGGGCAGTGAGGAGGGTGGAGAAGGGGGAGAGGAGACATGGAGAGAGCTCAGCACAAATGGCTGAGGGAGAAGGGTATGGAAGAGAGCAGGTACCAGTCCTGGGGATCCACAGCAAGGAATGGACCATCTATAAAACACTGACTTCAGTCATCTCATACAGAGGTTGAAGTGATGCTTCCATTTTGCAGTTTTGTGGCTATCATAGCTTCTTACTGTGGTTTTGACTGTATAAAAGAAAAACTAACCAAAGATATGAAGAAGAAGCTCACACACTTTTCCAGCACTTATGGGTGGGAAAAATGCAAAAAACAAGGCGCAACAAGAAATTTGGGGTTGTTTGTTTTTAAACACCAATAAAATTTCTGATACTGAAGTAGTAGAGAAGGTTTCTGACAGTGCAGTTTTCAGTGCAGTACCAGACCAGACAGCCTGAGGAGATCACGTGCACCCTTTGCTACAGAACCTTTGCAAACACCTGCCAGGAATGTGTGATTATGGCTGATACTGCATAAGGAATAAATCTGCTACATTATGTAATGAAGTTCCTTTGAGTCCTACTTCTTATGATTGTATTTTGCTGGTAGAGAAGCAACTCTTGACATAGAACTCAACTGGAGTAAAAGCATTATAGTGTGCAAAAGCATGGCTGCAAAATATTTACAGCAAATAAAAACCCAAATATAAACCAAAGGATGTTATATTGCTACTCAGATCGCAGTGTTCTATTAAGAACATTTTGAAGATTATTATAAAAAGTATATCAAATATTTAGAAAAAGTTAAGCCAAGTGTAGTTGGTTTCTCTGTGGAGCTGCTTACCAGCTAAAGCAGTAGTTCCCAGACCAACTAATTGTGAGTTCCTCAATCCTGCTGGCTGTGCGTGGTTAACATTTGGAGTCAAGAAGTGGGTTCTAGCATGGGTTTGGGAAGGTGTTTATTCAGTGCAGTGCATGTGCTAGAACAAGGCTTTGGGCCCCTGTGCCCTCCTATTACCAGGTCGCAGCCTGGGAGGAGGACACTCTGGGCCAATGAGGGAAGGAAGGGGGTGGAGTCCAGGCCAGAGTGATACCAAGTGATATTTGGGAACAGGGGTGGGGGTGTTTTGGAAGGGGTTCGGGAAGGAATCTACCAAATACAGACAAATAAACAAAATACAGATACAACTTCGAAAACCTCAATCATGCACTGCAACAGCCAAGGTCATGCAGAATTCAACAGCTCTAATTAAATGACACTTCTGTTTAGAAAACAGTATATAAAAAGTATATAGAATTCTTCAGTGAAAATAAAATTTTGTCACAAAGAATTTCATGCCCATATCTAGAATGGAAAAGTAGACTGGCTTGTACTAAACTAACTCATACAAAAGCTGGACAACAAGAACCTCTGAGCAAAAGTTCTATTATCACAGAAAGGACCTTCAGGACACCCTTTAACTGATAAGGCAAAAAAAGTACCACAGAATTCTCCAGTGTACCTATTTTCCCCTTAAAAATCCAAGTAGAAAATGTGCTTGTTAATGATGATATAATTTAGGCACTTTCTTCATGTACACTTATTATTTATTTAGGTGAGTAATACATCATTAGGTTTAGCCTTTGCTGTTGTAGCAGAATCTTTTCCCCACTTATGCCAAAACTTTTTCTGTGTGTTTTGTTATTTTGTTTGATTGGTGGTTTTTTTTCCTAAAAATAATTTACTTCCCTGAAAACATAAAGAGAATTTTGGAAGGAGCCCATGAGAAGATGCAAGTGCATAGATGGGCATATTTGGGTACATCACTACATCAGCTGCTTACAAGGTCTGCATTCCCACTTTTTGGGTTTCTCCATTTGAAAATGGTCTAAACGGGAACTCTCAACAGGAAAGGACATCTTGGTCTCAAAATACCAACAGAAGTCCTCTAATCCATTATATTCTACTGGACTATTACATTTCCCATTTTTCAGTAGAAGAAAAATAAAGTTCCTTCAGACAATGCCACAGAACTCTTCTATGGGGGCTGACATTTCAAATCTTGCTGTAACAAAGGGAGTAGAATAATAGTCTTTTCTCGACCTAGAGAGAGAACTGGCAAATGTTTCTTCTTGTGAAGGATCAGCAAGACTTTTCCTTCTAATACATTGAGATAGTATATTTTAGAAATCTTTTGGTTTTATTGGGTGTTGTGGTTTGTTCTGTTGCTCCCCCGTTGCAATGGTCCCTACCTGGTGGTATCCTCCCATTCAATTGTCAGTTTCCCCTAGCCCCGCCTTTGTTCTTGATTGTTCTATGCCAATTCTATGAGTCTGTCTCCCACCTCCCTTGTCAATTCTCATTGTACTTGTCCCTTACTCCAGAATGTTCTGTAGTCCTTGATGAGTGATTGGCTATGACAAGTTGTATCTTCCCCTGATGTCTCCTCATAGGCCCCTGCAATGTCTGTCAGATTCTTGGATCCTCCTATATCCTCTCCTCATTGGCTATGTACTTATTCCTGCCTGTAGGACCACCCCTGTTTAAAAGCCTATGTTCATCCCTGTGTGTTGTTTTCAGTCGTTGTATTCCCGGTTGTGACCCTTCGTCCTGAGGAATAAAACCCCTCTTGGATTTACAGCCTGAATGAAGACCCTCCTCTCATCCTTTGCCTCTGCCTTATGTCTTGCTTGCCTTTCCTGCTAGAGCCCAGGCTCTAAGCCACCCTCTGGGACAGCCTGCTCCTGGAGAGTGTCCCCCGCTGCTGCTGCCGGCAACTGGGCTGGACAGGGCTGTGGGACAACTAGGCACCGTGTCAATTGGGCAGTGTAGCCCCAAATAAGCTGGAGGAATATTTGCTTTGTAGTAATCATAGTTAGAAGTGTCCCAGCTGTGTTCTTTGGGTTATGTTCTGTGGTGTAGCAACAATTCAGGTTCTTTAGGTTTCCATGAAAGACTATAACTGATTGTTCCTTTCTTCTTCAGCAAGGCCCAGGCAGAAAAATAAGGCAGAACTGGGAAAGAACAAAATACCCCTATTGAACCAAGAATATGTTTTGGACCATACTAACTTCAATATTCTTCTTCTCTTGACAAAATGGATGATTTCAAAAACACTTGCTTAGCATGTGAACCTGATAAAAAGATTTCTTGTCCAACAGAAATCTATAATTCATAAAAGCTGCTCTTTACACCAATTGCACATAATTTTGCCCATTGTTTTTAATTTCATTCACCACAGATAGAGGTTCAGACCAAAATCCAATGAATTACTTTTTCCTACCCACAAAATTAAGCTGAAAATCCCTTGTTTTCAAATCCCATTGTAAATATTTAGTAAGTCATTAAACATTTTTCGCCTTTAGCAGAATTTTAGCTCATCACCTCAGTATGCTACACTGAGTAGCTATAAATAGACCCTCTCTTTTATGTAGACATGTCTCCTCAAAGCAAATTCAGAGGCCCAATTAATTACAAATGTTTTGCCAAGGTCCAAAGACAGTTTATACTTTTAATCTGTGGTTTCTTCAAACTGTTAATTGTATTCTTAATTTATACTGGATTATTTACATGCAGGGCACACATTGTGTTGAGTGTGCTGGGTTTAATGCCATTACGAAAGTGTCTTCTGAGAAAGACAAGAGTAGATAATGTATTCCATTTGGCACGAGAAAACAAATTCTGATAGGCCCAGTAATCAATTTTTATCTTTACTTTGAAAAAACACATTAGAAACAAACAGGGAGGTGCTGGTAAGGGAAAGAATGTAATTTTGGCACTGATGAATGCAAGAAAGGGCAAAGCAAAACACATGGGCCTTTATCATTGTATTATTAATACTATCATGTCACCAAGGTTACTATAAAAGCACAAGCTTGGTGGTTTCCACTGTTCCCTGGAGCACAGAACACAGGTTAGGTTCAGAAAATAAAGCCACCAGGATTTCACAACAGCAGACCCTGGCATCAAATTATGTCTCACTGCTAGACTGAAAGCACTCATTATATCTCAATGTAAAGTAAAGGAAAGGACAAAGAGGATGTAGCAGGTTTGAAACCTGAAAGTTAATTTTTTTTCTTATTTTGAAAAAAACATTCTGTAGTATAAAAACTGTCCCTTCAGAGAAACACCAACTCGGTGTAACAGTGTTCGGCAGTGATCCTAATGATAGTAATAGAAGTATCCACTCTAATAATCCAGCAGAATTATGTGTGAAGGGCTGGAGCTGGTCCAGGGCAGGCACAGGCTGCCCCGCAGGGAAAGGTTCTGCTGCCCCCAGAGGGTTCAGGCACTGCCCAGGCTCCCCAGGGAATGGGCATGGCCCCGAGGCTGCCAGAGCTCCAGGAGCCTTCTGCTAGGATTGCACAGGGGGTATTGTTGGGGGGTCTGGGCAGGGACAGGATCGCTGCTTCAATGATCCTTGGGGACCCTTCCAACTCAGGATAGTCCATAATTCCATGATTTTCTCACTCAGAAGGTACATAACACATCTTTCAATAGATCACAACAACTATGTAATTTTGTCAGTTGTTACACTAGATGGTAGTTCTGTGGAAATATGTCAAAGTTTAGTAACACATTCTTATTCTCATGATCATTTCTGTAAAAATTAATTTATATTGTATTGTTACCCATGGTAAAGTTCATCACACAGCACTAAAAATCCGATAAGGCGATATACTGCATCTATGCTGAGAAAGTTAAGAGCAAGTTGATTTATATTGACATATTTAGTGTTATGTGATTTCATTTGTCATTTCCTTTTGCTTTGTTTATATACTCAGTATCTTCTAAGAGTATAGATCCTCATTAAAAAACAAGGAATATTGGAATGAAAAACTTTGTGTATGAGTCTAATTTCATGTACTATAGTGGAAGTGTAAATTCAGGGTCCTTTTCAAACAAGTGAAAAAGAGACTGCCCTTACAATTATTCCTACATGTCCTCAGTCTCTTACCCATCCCCCAAATTACTTCTACTTAAAATAAAACAACATATTGTTTTATTTCTGAATTGTAAAACATGTGGTTCCATCTTTTCAGTCAAACCAAGCACAGTGAATTAAAATTAACTGGGATTTTCAAAAGTTTCCATAAGAATTTTTGAAGTTTGTAATAATTTGCTTTGCAGCAAGGCAAAACTCTAACTTGGTGGGGTTTTTTTGTTTGTTTGTTTTTGGGGGGTTTTTTGTTTGTTTGTTTGTTGTTTTTTTTTTTAATTGAGCTTCATAAACCTGGCTCTTTGATTTACATTTCTTCCTGGGATTTCCTGAATACTTGTCAAGAGAAATAAAATTTGAAATTCTGTTAAGCATTAAAAGTAGTGTTCACTTAAAACCAATTTTTCAACACCAGCTCCATTCTTATAAATACTGTCAGGATTGGCTTGCCCCAAGAAGCAGGAAATTATAAGAATCAAAAGTTACAACTTTTGTCATGCAATGAATCCACTTGATCATAATGACACTAAACACTTACAACCTTTTGAAACAGAAGATATTGTTCTATCCAACACTCCATCCCTAGGCAAGGTACATTTTATGCTCCCAGAATATTTATGTGCAGTTTTGAGGCAAAGTGCACAAAGCAAGCAATAACCTCACAGTTTCAAAGAAAGATGGATGTAGAGCTCTTCACATTTGCTAAATTCAAGTTATGCCAACATAAGCCCTGTCAGAACACTGTATTGTGACAAATACATTAACTTTTTTACAGATCTAAAGACACAGGAATCTTTTCAATCATGTTGTTTACTTTCTGTGGTTTGCTCTGTGGCGCTGCTTATTGACTGAACCACAGCACATGTTCAGATATCCATCAGGTCAGGAAATGCAAGACACCTAATGAATTATTAAAAGCCTTGTATGACAAAAACAAGGAAAAGGAACCCTCATCAGAATCCATGTGAGTCATGGAAATTTTACTCAGAATAAGCATTTCAAATGAAAATACACAATAACTTTGTGTTACAAATTTTGTGCTCCTCCTGTACTCAGAAAGTGCTCAGAGGTGCAGGCAATGAAAGCTCAGCTTCCAGTTTGCCAAATCCATCCTTATGGAATCAAGGGATTCTTATATCTGAATCACTGAATCACAGCATGGTTTGGGTTGGAAGGGAACTTAAAAATTCATCTTACGTCATCTCCTGCCATGGGCAGGGACACCTTCCACTGTTCCAGGCTACTCCAAGCCTCATCCAACCCCGTCTTGGAAAATTCCAGAGATCCAGGGGTAGCCACAGCTTCTCTGAGCACCCTGTGCCAGGGCCTCCCCACCCTCACAGGGAAGGTTTTCTGTCTATCTGACCTAAATTTCCTCTTATCCAATTTGCGTTTTCAACAGAGCAAATGAGTATTTTAAATATTTCTTTGTAACCCATTCTAAACCATGCAAAATCTTCCTTACAGTGTGCCTGTGGGCCTCCTCTTACTTCTCCAAGATCCTTTGCAGCCTTTCAAAGAGGATTGCCTGCTGCAGGATACCTCCTTCCCTGCAACCTGGCCATTTGTATACCTGCCCTCATCCCTCCTGTAGGCATTTCCCAACTCAGGGGTCTCCTCACAGATGTGGAGGAAAGGTTACACAGTTACACTTCCTATTAGATTAGTCCAAGTAAAGTGTGGTTAATTTTTGTTTCTAGATTTGCTTTACATCCTGCTCAAGTGAGATTCAGAAACAAAACTGCAAATTAGGCATTGAGCCATGGCATAGGACATGGCAATTTTCCCTTGTGATGATAGTAGGTGGGTTGAATATTAATTCTTCATCAGATTTATATGACTCTACTGTGATCATTAAAGATATTTTATACTTTCTGGTCAGGAAGAAAGAACTTTTCCCTAAACTTGGAGTAATGGGAGAGAGACAATCTGAGAAACACTTTCAACAAAAATACTTGCTCTTTTAAACTCAGAGGGGAATGCATTGTTTATTTTTTAAAAATGTCATCCTCAAAGTCTCTGCTAATCCCATAGCCAAAACAGTCCATTTTATTTTATTATTTATCTGCACTTCTTATTTATCTGTCCATAACAAATAAGCTGTTATTAATTTCTTTGTCCAAATAAGAAGTCTCTTTCTCTACTAGGATTTTGGGAATCAACTGTTGACTATTTAAAATATAAATACCAGTTTATGTCATATTTTACTGTAAATTTATTCTATTGGATTAATTTTACATGTGTTTCATGTATTTAACTACATGAACAGAATTCCATTTAATTCCATTTCTCTTAAGGAAAGACGTACTGATAAAATGGAAGCTGAATTTTATAAGATGTGAATCACAAACACAATCACTACTGGAGTTCTCCATAAATTCACATAAATTAATTTTATTTTCTCAATCAGTTCTGTAGAATGCCGTCCATCATATCAATACCTGTGTCTTCTTCAGAGGAAAAGTATTTCTATAAGGATATTCATTATTTGATTACGGCTTACTGTGATTGATTTCTTGCTCCTCATCTATTAAAAGCTCTGATCACTACCAAAAAGAAAACTTTTCCTGTTCTGTTACAAATCAAGCAACAGTGAGAGTGAACAAAAAAACCTTCAGAAAGTGATTCATGCATCCCCATATGTGGCAAGTAATCTATTTGCTGAAATACATAAACTCCTTGGCAAATACTTGATAGAACCCTAAACATCTGGGATCAGTCTGAGAGCTGCACGCATAAGGGACAAGACCAGGAACATCATCCAAAGCTGAGTCAAAGAAAGGAATTTTTTTATTTTAATGTCAGACTCAATGGGCTTTTGATAAAACTCTAAAAACTGAATGATAAACTTAGCATGCTGTGCTCAAAGGTGAACCTTAAAATAAAATGTCTGCTGTGCCAAGAGCAACCCAGCAGCTCCCACTGCAAGCTTAATACATTGTAGATGAAAGAAATGTAGATTTGAAAGGGAACTCTGAAGAATAATGACCAAAGTATAATCAATCATATAAAATGCAAACGCATTCAGGTGATCACCAATAGTTGCACTCCAGAAGATTTCTACAACCTGAATTATCTAATTAACATCTATGCAAATACCAGGCGTTGTTAACAAAAGCACCAGTTGCAGCTGGACAAATTCCTCAATAATCTCCAAAGACCTTGTGAAGTTATGGGCACAGAAGTTACACAAACACAAAGATCTGAGTGAAAAACTGAGCTCAGAAGTTCCACATTTGATGTGATGGTGCATGGATATCTACCCTTGCTGTCCTTATTTGTTCTCTTCAATGAATATGGATTAGCAATTAACCACTACTCCTCTAGAAATTAAGATGTATTACAGGAATAAATTCAACATGGATTATAGGATGTGAACTTCTTATTGACCAGCTTGCAGAAAATTACCTCAAAACTGCTGCCAGGCTTGTATGATTGGAATTACTTGTTTTATTGTTGTTGTACCCAATTGTGTGAGATGTATCATTATAGATTTGTCAGTGTTGCTAGGAAGCAATTAGGATTAAAATGGTTCCAGTAATTCCACACATTCCCCACTCCCCAATACACATTTCATTTTCTTTTGCTCCTCTGCATGGAGTACCTGCGAGAAGAAAATGGATGCAGCTTGTACAGCTCAGTTCTTTCAGCACAAAATTCATCAAGCAATTACAAATAAAATAAAACACAAGTGCATTTAGTGGAGTTTGCATAACTTGGGAGTGAGAACCACATATTTCAGTTAGATGTGGGTACTCTGTGGAAAGATAACAAGACCAAAAGCTTTTCTTTGCTGTGGAAGAACCTTGAAACTCCACATACCATGATGCCATTAGGAAAAGTGCAAACCTCTGATTCCATAGTGCTGGATGGGGCTGAACCACACTAAATCACAAAATACCCCCAAAGAAACTAAACCACAACCAAGCACAGGAAAGAAATTCCAACAAAAAATTATACCGCATTTTAAGCTGTAGCACACTGAACAGCTGAAAGGTTTGACTAGCATACTGCATTGAGGGGGAGATACCAGGGAAAGAAAGATAAAACTGTCAAAGTAGTTCCTCGTCACTGGCAAAGCAAATACTAAACACTTACTGCTAAGTAAACTTGAGGCAGAGTGGGAGAATTACAAATCCAAATTATAAACCCCCAAGGGACAGAAACACACAGAGAAAAATTTGCAGTCTCAATCTAAAAATGTAGAGAATTACATACAACAAAACATAATCACTTGGTTCATCTTTTGGACACTTGATAGTCTTAAAAGGACTAACCCCCAACCAAGATCTGTGACAAAACATAAGAGAACTAAATGAAGTTACCTAAGGCAGATTGAAGCTTAAGTGCCAAAAATCATTTGATCCTTTCAAAGCAACACTACAGAAAATATTGCCATTCTGACATTTAGGAAAAGCCATTCTGATGCTGGTTTAGCCTCATTTTCAGGAGCACCAGTAGAGTAAGCACAGAAGAGATGGGAACAGAAGCGGTATTGATTCAAACGTATATTCAGAAGGACCAGAAAAAACTCTATCAAATTCATATGGAGGGGAGAAAAAGGAAAAATCAGTGTACAAACAATTCACATAACTCCCAGAAAATAAGGAAAGGGCACAAATATTTCCGGCTTTAGTCATGAGAATGGGGCGTGGCCTGACTTCATGCAGGAGGGAATACCTGCTATCTCACAGTGAGATCATGCTGCTGTCCAGGGAAACCTGCAAGCTCACAGCCAAAGCAAAGACCTGGTAATCCAAACAACTAAGGGTGGGATCAAATTACACGGAGAGAAAAATAACTAAAACCCTAACTAAAATAATTAAAACCCTAACTAATTTAGGGTCCAAGAACTGTCATCAATTCACGTAACAAAAAACAAGAAGTAGAAGAAGAATCTAAACAGAAAGCCCCAGCACTAAAGGAAATGGTGGTTCCAGAGGGAGAAATTCTGCTCAGTGTTTTTAAGAATTGCTCCTTTATCTCAGCAGATTTAGGACTTGTACTACTCCATGCAGGACTTCAGTGATCCTTGTGAGTCCCTTGCAACTCAGGATATCCTATCATCATGTGAATTTTAACAGCAGTATCTATAGCAATGAGTTTCAATTTTTATTTGAAGTGCAGAATTTTGGAATTCCTCCTCAGCAGCATCTCATCTTATCTACTAACCAGCAAATGTCCTTTTAGAGTGATCCCTGAAGTGGCTGCTTCCTCAGGTGTCTTTAAAGACTTGGCTGCATGATCATGAACACTGTTATTTATGTTTAGAGAATATTGGAACTGTGAATACAAAGCTCTGAGTAAATGTCAGTTCCTGATCAATAGCAACTTATCAGACTTTATCATACATTGAAGAAGGGCTGTTTAAAAATGTCATCATAAATCAGAGAGGAATTGTTGAGATGATGAACCAGTCAGACAGAAACTCTTGACCACAACTTTCTACAGTACAAGAAATGAATTCTGACAGTTTTCCACCAAAAAGGGCTAAAATTCTAAGGCACTGCTGATCAAAGCACCTGCAATTCTAGAACTTCTTGGAGTTTCTACTAAATTAATTCAAATATCATAAATTAAACAGCTGGACGCTGCACCTGCTCTGAGCTGATTATATAAAATGCCACCATATGGCTACTCAGGCATTCCCAGGCAAGTCACAGAGGTCAGGCACTGAAGGAGCCAGGGAATGCTGATCTGAAACACTGAAATAATCTTGGCTGCTCACAAGTCTGCCTTTTGTCAAAGGAGAGTCACGGCAGGTCTCCCCAAACCTGAAGCCACCCTTCGTTCTTTCACAAAGAGTGACATTTTCATAATAAGTAAAAAGAGCAAAGGCACACAGTAATCAGCACTACAATAATATCAGCGAAGTTTATTTTTATGAATTTTACTTATTCATTCAATGAACCTGAGGTCTCTCAAATGACATTCAACTATTTTCACTCATAAAAATATTTTAACTACAGCATTTGTTAAAATTTAGGATAAAAACAGCTGCTGAAATACTGTAATATTTGTGGAGACAGAATATTATTTTTTCACTTCATTCTAACAACAGAGTTCAACCAAGTAAATGCATTAGGGGGTGAAATCATCCCAGTTCATGAAACTGGGGAGAATACTGAAGGATTTGTTTAAAATGACACCAAAACTCTTTTTCTAACAAAAGCCACTGTGCCTCAAATTCCTCTGCACATTTTCCACTTTCAGGACATTTGTTGCTTTTTTTAAAACTCAGAGCAATTCACACGATATCACTTCTAACATGAGTCTCACCAAAGAAAAAAAAAAGGAAAAATCTCAAGTATTTCTTGTTATCAGTTTCTTCTCAGATGAGTTATTTTTAAAGCATCAATTTGAGTAACTGCTAATAGTAATTTCTGTATATTCAGGAGGTTAATTAATTAGTTTGTTTTAGTTAAGCTGAAGTTTGCTTAATTTGTGTAAATTAGTTTGCTTTAGTTAAATTTAGTTTGTCTTAGGTTTACTTGTTTTAGGTCTTCCTTTGCTCCATCTCCTGTGTTTTCTTCTCTAATTTTTGACACTATTTCATGGAAAAATACATTGATTTGTTCCATCATAATGAACAGAAGTACAAACATAGTTACCGAGTCACATCAACACATCAAAATTAGAATTTGAATACGATGTTATAGTTTATCACCCTTCCATGCTCTCATGAAAATATAATTTGAATGGTGGCATTCCAACTATTTGTTTCTCTTCTTACTCACAGTGAATAATATCTTTCAATGTGAAGATGCAGCAGAATAAACCACAGAGCAAAGACCTCAAAGCTGAGTTCAGGGGTGCAGCCAAAGGACCATAACATAAGAAAAATCCACTAAAAATGTTTATGAGAAAGAATGAAAATAAAAAATATCTAAAATCCAGACTCCTATTTTCAGAAATAAGCTAGAGGTATGTTATAAACGGATGTGCTGCTTAATTATCCAATCCAAAAAAAAACCCCAAACAAAATTAAATATAACAGCAATTTTAATTTGAACAGCTTAAAAGTTACAATAATAGCAGCAATTTTAATTTTAGCAGCTTAGAAGTTACAGTATATATTGGTTCTAAAAATAATACAAGAGCAAATGGACCGGGCGGTACCTACCGCAGGGTATGGTGCAGGACTTGAACTCCTGTCTCCCGTACAAAGCCAAAATGACCAGTTTGGACTTTCTATTATGTGTGTCAACATCCCTTCCCACCTATTTTCGATTCGTAAGATTTACATCAGTGCTCTTATCTCCACCCATCACCACCTGTACTGCACATGCTCCACCATCCCCTTTCTGGGGGTCTCCTCACTTTCAGGGGTTGTTTGAAGAAGGCTCAAGAGTCTTCCTCACCGTCCTTTCAGTGACCCCTTGAGTTACACATGTGTATTAAGCTTATATTATGTCAGTAAATACCATATTTGCACATCCGAATAATTTCATGAAACACTAAGGCAGTAAATTTATTTTAATTAATGTTTTTCTGGATTTCCCCCAAAACTTTCCCATCTCCAGACAAATATAGCTTCCTTATCTCAATCTCTTCCTCTCCCCTAATCATCTGCTGGAGAAGGGGGGGGAGACTTCCCCCCTCCCTCTTCTTCCTAAAAACGTTACATTTTAACTACTGTTTTTAAAATATTTATTACTATTTCAATTTTCATCAGCACGAATCATACCCATTTGTCACAGATATCTCCTTCCTACTGGGTGATCACTGTTCATCTTACCCTGACTAAACACGCTGAACCTTCTCCACTACAAAGCTTAGCATTTTATTTATTTACTTATTTACAGAAATATGAATTTATATAAATATGTATTTATTGTTATCAACAGTTTTTAACTAAAAAAGCAGTGCCCACATTGCCTTTAACTTCATTACTGTGGCTGTTGGTAGCTCAAATTAAAAGTGCATGTGTCTTTGAGAGAAATTTTTTCAGTGTTACCTCAGCAAAAAAAACTTCCGAAAAATACAAATCACATGATTTTGTGACTATTTTTCAAATTTTAAGGGCATGTTTTTAAAGGGAAAAGATTCTTTAACTGTTAGTGATAGTAGTCTTCAAATCAGTGATTTCTGAGAGGCTGAATTTTTGTGCAACCTAAGCTGTCCAATGGTCAAGAGGACTGGTTGCAAAAATGACAGTAATTCAACAGTATCTTTGCATTAAATTTTCTTTCTAATTGTTATGAATAAGGTGTGGTGATTGGCTTATGCAAATGAGCAGGAGTTGTTAAGTATGGTGGGGGGAAGTTTTCTTTTGACATGTACTTTTGTTGTTCCAGTATAGTTTTGACCCTTTTTCTGTTTTCCTTTCAATCCTCCCCCGGCTTTCATGGTTACTGCCTGGCAGGTCTGGCTGACAGGGCCATAAAAACATTGGGGGTGGGGGCAGGGGTGTGTATACTTGCCCCTTGTAAGAGGCAGCAGGGAGTGGGGGACACTTGTTGCTGGGAGGCCTGGCAGGATAACATCACACCACCCAATCAGGAGACGAGAAGGGCTCCACCAATTAAAGGCAGAGAAAGACTGATTGACAGGCCTTGGGAGGAACCGAGCATACATATCTGGGCAAAGCTATGGGCTGTGGGAGGGGCCAGAAGGACAGATAAGGACTGTCATGAATATTAATGAGGCTGATGCAATCTCAGTGCATAAAAGGTGAAGACACCATTTTGTGAGCCTGAGCCTCTGGTGGGCAAGAGTCCCATTAAGCTCCCAACACTGTTCCCCCTTTGCTTCAGGTTCTAATTAAATTTTATTTACTCATTCCTGCCTGGGGCTTAAGTCATTTTTAACTCTATTGTTATTTTTTTATTATTTTTTTTATTTGCTTAGCAGAAATAAGTCATTATACAAAGATCAATTTACAATCTTTTGGTTACATGATCTCAGTTTCCTTTTATCCATATTAAATGTTCATTAAAGGATGCTCAAAACGGTTATGGATTTTTAAGGTACTTTAAATTAGCCCAAGGATTCCTTCGGCATTGGTTAAGAGAAGAGAATGGAAAGACTGAATGACCACACAATCCCCAATTCCTTCACAATAAAACAAAAATGGAGAAATGATGATCTAGAATATGTGAATTATTATCTCAGCTGCATGCCCAGTCCCCTGATTGTTCTCTCATCCTGATGGAATTTCTTCTGGCAATATTTTATCCAGGATTTTCCTCAGTCATTGGTACTTCTCTTCATTCCTATTCAAAAATTTCAGCCCTGGAAACTATCAGGCAGCTGCTGGATGTCCTGTTGGAAGAAAAATAACCTCAATCTAATTTTTGGGTTGTTCCACGTAAACCATAATTTTTTACCCCTAAAAATACATCAGTATACATTAAAATATAAGAATTTTGTTAACTTACTTCAGAATAAAGAATCCTTAAATACTGGCTTTATTCAGTGTTTACCAGCTACTTTTTGATTTATAAAAAATTAGACTATTTGAAAGTTACTTACTTTATACTAGGAAATTAAAGCAAACCACATGAGCATTTCGAGTTGTTAATATCCTGGTAACCTTATAAGTCCTGTGAAATGTTAATTTATTTTAATGCTCTATAACTTCTGTGTGTTCAAACAGGATAATACCACTGACTAACTGACACAACCACAATTATACCAAATAATCTCAGAGAAATATCAACTAGAAAGTCAGCAAGCAGCCATGATATCGCAGCTCTAAACACAGTAATATCTGGATTAAAATGAAAACAAAATCTAAAGGCAGAATGTGAATAAAGGGAGTGGTTCTTACTGAACACAGGAACAGGTTTCCCAGATAAGACAAGGAATCTCCATCCTGGCCAGACAAGAACACCATGGACCCTGAACCTTTCTACAATATTCCTCTCACACTATATGAATAAATGTAATTTGTTCTTATTCACCTGTTTCAGGTAGTCTTAATGAAGGTTATCTGGGCTCAGTACATATAAAAATTAAATGAGAAATTAAATTACATTAAGCACACATATATATTTACATGAATTTGCTTTGAGCTTCATTTTCATGCAAGTAGCCTGTGAACTTTGACAGGAGTAAACTGTGGTCAGAAGGATAAAAAATTGAAGTAGATTATTATAATTTTTCTTGGAACAGGCTTTATACATAGAACTTACTGCTAATATAGCGAGTTAATCCACTGAATTTACTGAATTAGAACTTGGTCTGCAGTTTGCTGATACAGTAAAGCAGTATACCTATCATCAGGCTGGTTTTATAATATCCGTATTTAAGATTTTGAACTTCTCTTCTGGTGTAGTATATATAGTTTTTTAAACTTTTCTATGTAGTTCTTTATTTTTTTTAGGTCCAATGTTCATGAGCAAACAACACAGAGTATTTCAGGTATGCACCGAAAGTGAGAATAGGATTATTAATAAAGTAGATACAAATGTGAGGCATAAGGTATATGTTTTTATCATTTTGTATTTCTTGATATTAAGAACAAATTCATTAACACATAGGTATTTTATGTGATCTCAGCAAAAGTTAGCAAAGTTCCTGTATTTTCTTCTCCGAAGTGGAATATAATCCTGATTCTCACCTCTTTCATACTACACTCTCTTCATCGCAAGGATGAATCTGCTGAGAAATTAAGATGGGGACACCATGACTTGATGTTATATTTATTTTTTATCAGTCAAGTTGTGCATTATCTCAGCTCCTTATATCAAAGCTGCCATTCCTGACTTCATAACTGAAAGTTTCATGTTCATTAATAATGCATTTCTGTAGTAGTACTTTGGTAGGTTGATTAGAGTTATCATTGCTGGACTACACTGACAGTGGTGTTCCATATTCCAAACCATCTCTGCTGGGAGGAAAGGCTGGGAGACCTGGGATTGTTCAGCCTGGAGAGGAGAAGCTTTGGGGTGACCTCATTGGGACCTTGCAGGGCCTGAAGGAGCTGCAGGAAAGATGCCAAGGGCTGGAGGGACAGGACACAGGGAATGGCTCCCAGTGCCAGAGGACAGGGATGGATGGGATATTGGGAAGGAATTGTTCCCTGGGAGGGTGGGCAGGCCCTGGCACAGGGTGTCCAGAGAAGCTGTGGCTGCCCCTGGATCCCTGGCAGTGTCCAAGGCCAGGCTGGACATTGGGGCTTAGAGAAACCTGGGAGAGTGGAAGGTGTCCCTGCCCATGGCAGCCGGATGTGCTTTAAGATCCCTTCCAGCCCAAACCACCCTGGGATTCAATCAATATCCCAAAGAACTTGCATTCCCAGCACCCAGCCAAGCCTCTGAATCAGCATCAGTGCTGAGATCTGAACTTTGTATTCACAGATTTTTCCCCAGCATTTCATCTAATGCTACAGTATTTGGGGGGTGACATTTTCAGCTTTTAAAAAGGAAATACTCATTAAATTTTTCACTGTATTATAAAGCTCTTACACTAGATATTTAAATGTAACAACTTCTGATACGCTATATTTATTCATATTTAATTTTTAGTGATACCATCTCCTTGCCCCAACAGAACTGAAAGTATTACTCAACTGTGTAGTTTAGGTCACTGTGTTATGTTCAACATAGGAACTCTGAGCATTCTGCATTTTGGAAATGATGCAGTTGAGCAAATGCCTCCCTTATGGGAATGTATTATTTTAAAGATTGAAATACAAGCCCTTGTAAAAATTTGAACTTCCTTCCATTCTGAAAGTTTCCAAAATCTGTTGAAGTCATGCATGATTGATCACTCCAGGCAAAATGTTCTTTCTCTTTGCTTTAGGTCAAGAAATAGAAAGTTAAAACAAAATTTCATAATTTTGCAATTTTTTTTGCAATTTTTTGCAATTAATTAATTACAATTCTAGCACAAATATTTCCATTTTCAGTGAAGAGCTGCTAAACTTAACTTAGACAATAAGAGCAGAAGATGCCACAGAAAATTCTAGATTTCTAGATTTCCAGGCACCATCAATTGCTCTTTATTTAATTTCAAGGAACAACTACAGAATGCTACTCTGCCCATGATGCTTTCATGGAACAGGAAAATCAGAACTGCAATTATATAACCAGAAGTCTTCATTTACGCTGGTGTATAAGGCAACAAAGACCAACATGTATGTGATGTGCAGTGGCTATGGAATAAGAAGCTCTATAAAATAAAGAATTTGGCATTTCTTGGAGAATGAGAATATACCTAACCAGAAAAATTTCTTACTGACCATTTTCTGCAAAATGTCTTGTTCTTGCTGTGCTTTTCTCCAGGGAAGATAAGGACCTTGCAGGAGAACAGTGTGGACTAAAAGGATGCAGAAGAGACAATTTATGATCTTTTCTTACTATATGAGAAATGTATCTGTTATTATAGTGGGAGATGGGACCTTGAAAGGATCTTTTGAGTGTTACTACACCAAAAATAATAGTTAAAAGTAAGATTTCAATAAATCCTTCTGGACTGTTCCCTCATCTTCTTCTTGGCTTCTTTAGCAGAAGGATAATAAGGATGTCCAATGCTTGATCTGGCAGCTATGAAAACAAACGAACAAAATAATCATACAATCGTGGAATTATAGAAGGGACCCACAAGAATAATCCAGTCCAATTCCTGCCCCTGCACAGACAACTCAACAATCCCACCCCATGCCTGAGAGCATTGTCCAAATGTTCCTGGAGCTCTGGTCGCCTTGGACTTTCCAGACTGAAGTTCAGCACCTCTAAAAGGTGCTCAGCATCAACAAAAATGAAGTCTCTAAGCAGAGAATGTTTTATCTGAAAGTCTCAGCATATGATTTTGTTGAGTTTTAAGTTTCAGTGAGACAAAATTTGCTGTACTAGAAGATATGTCCCAACTGACATTCAAACAGCTTTTCATCTTTAATAGGTATTTTAATTTCATAATAAAATATTAGGGATACTTTAAAAACCTTTAAAGCATGATGCTAAAATTTTTCAGGTGCTCTTGCAGCTTTATAAAACATATTTGAGCTGTTCCTAAAACAAACCTGGGAAGAGAAAATGTTCCAAAGCTCGCTTCAGGATACTATGCAACATCTGGACAAATATTCCTCCAGTTATCAGCAAGCATTTATGCTGCAGTAAGGGGATTACCAGAAAAAGCTCTTCACTGTCATTCTCAAGCTGAAATGAGTTTAGAAGTTAATCTTTTATTAAATTCTCTTTAATGAGATTTCTGCTAAATGCTGCAGATTGCATTTCCTTTACCCAGCTTGAAGAAAGTTTGTACTTCCATGCTCATTTAAATGTTTTGCGGAAAGATGAGCTGTGCTCCCCTCACATAGAGGGAAAAATCTGCCCAGATTCCAATGTGTCCATGGTGTGCACAGGTGCACTTTCCTTCCCGTCAGTGCTCTCCTCTGACACATGCACTGGAATGGTTACCAGGTGTCTGCAAACAGATGGGTTTGCTTTGAAATAGAGCTGGGGCCAGCAGGGACAGGATCCAAGGGAAAGGTGGATCACCCAGATGTTCAAACCTGCCCCTCTCAGTTTGTGGATTTTTTGTGGATTTTTTTTTCTTATTTTTGTTTTTTAAAAACTAAGCAGTAGCAATAGTCACAAAGTTGACTTTTGCACTGTAAGGACCACGGGAAAAATCAGCAAGATCACCTGTTCATGGAGATACATTTCGTTCCTTGCTAAGTCTGTGTGAAAAAGGCCCTCACTCCACCGCTTTCCTGCAGATCAGAATGGAAGAAAGGACTTCGGTGTGCTGGTACAGATGAGACGTGTAGCTGGATTTATTTCCCCCAACTATTTCTGTTTATGTGCTGAACATAAAGTAAAAAATATATTAACAATTGTGGGAATTGCTGTATTAGTAGAATTTTTACAGCACAGCAGGGACAGGGAGCTCCTGGACTGGGGCCAGCTGAGGCTGTGGAGCTGGGGAAGGGCCTGGAACATCTCTGTGCCCAGGAAAGGCTGAGGGAGCTGGGGCTGCTCAGCCTGGAGAGGAGGCCCAGCAGAAAGGAGCCCTCGGTCCTGGGTGTCTCTGTCTGTCCCTGGATGTCCCTGTCTGTCCCTGAGTGTCCCTGTCTGTCCCTGGGTGCAGGGAGGGGCAGAGCAGGCCCAGGCTCTGCTCCAGGCCCAGCAATGGCACCAGAGCCACGGGCAGGGACTGAGCCCAGGAGCTGCCCCTGCACAGGAGGCACAACTTTTGCCTCCCAGCCCTGAGCAGATTGTGCACAGAGGCTGTGGAGTCTCCTCCCTGGGGATATGGCAGAGCCCTGTGCACACACTGCTGTGCCCTGTGCTCTGGGATGGCCCTGCTGGAGCAGGGAGGTGGCACCAGAGAAGCCCCTGTGGGCCCCTCCAGCCTTGCCCATCCTGGGACTCTGTGACACTGATGTTAATTTTATTTCTAATTGCAGCAAGACCTTATTAGAAATTTTTGTGTGCATAAGTATTTAAGAAACTTAGCCCAGAAAGGAGTCAAAGTAATGGCTGTAAAATTTGAATAGTTGATAGAATTGAGTAAAACTGATATGGGAAGTATTGTATCCCCAGTGACTGAAATAAAACAAAAGCTGCTGCCTAAGGAGACATAGCACTAACATCTGGTTACATATTTAATTGAGCACTTACTCTTTAAAAAGAATTTATCACTGAAACCTGTTTACAAATTCCCAGCATGGGTATTCTATAAATAAGATCATTAAACAGAAATGTTATGAACCAGAGGCAGGAGAGCACTAAAAGAGCAAGTGCCAACAAAATAGAGGAAATGTGAGATGGCAGGAATTATGATTTTGTTGTTTGTTTAAGGGTTTTTCTCTAGTTATGGAATATTTTAGTATTGTAGCACTGAGCCCACACATGAACAGAATAATCCACACTGCCCAGGGTTACTTGAGCAAATTACAATCACACAAAATCTGTTCAGAGTGGATGTGACTTGAGTTTTTCCTTGAATATGTCTCCTACATTCTCTAGAGCAAAGCTACATGAAGCCTTCTATGTTCTCTAATAACTTGGATTAACCTGGCATATTCTATAGTTTGATATGTGTAAGTCATGTTTGAGAATTACACAGTAGCACACCCAGTCACACACAGCTTTCTTCTTTCCCCTCCATAAAAAATCTGAGGCAAAAGTATCATGAACATAAAAAATGGCTTAGATTTCACACCCTTCCCAGGTTTGGCTGAGAGAAAATGTCTCACCCTCTCTTTAGTTTCCGCACAACTGCTATTAAAAATTCTCTCACACTTTAAAAAATATAACCATAACCAGAAAAAAAGTCTTTATTCTGTCACAGACTTTGGAGAGCTTTACCAAAGGAAAATTTGTTCCCTACCGTCATGGGTAGAAATAGTATCATTCTGCTAGGACCTTAAAATTCTCTGGGGCTAGGGGCTAGGACCCAAAAAAATCCTGGGGCTAGGACCTTAAAATTCTGCTAGGACATTAAAATTCTCTTGGGGCAGGTTTTGGATTGACATGCTGTTCTGATCACTCAGAGAACAGAAAGCGACTTTTGGCAATACCCATATAAAAGCTAAAGCTGTGTTCGAGACTTCCTCTTTCCCCCCTCCGTCCAGCAATCAGGTAACATCATGGGCAGCCAAGGAGAGCCCAGCTTAGGCCCCACTGCCCCAGGGTGG
The DNA here is from genome assembly GCA_024734555.1 of Trochalopteron elliotii. NCBI lineage: Eukaryota > Metazoa > Chordata > Aves > Passeriformes > Leiothrichidae > Trochalopteron > Trochalopteron elliotii. The sequence continues at coordinate 102,282 of JANPWX010019533.1, read as the reverse complement.
CTGGACCCGGCCGGGGCTCCGAGAGCCGCTGCCCGCAGAGGAGGCAGGGCTGCAGTTTGGCAGGGCCGGCCGCGGGTCTGGGGCCGCGGCGGGGATCGGGGCTGGGCTGTGGCAGAGCCGTGCCCCGGGCCCCTGGCTGCCAGCACCCCTGGCCCGTGGGGAGCATGGGATCTCCCCCCACCCTACCCTGGGCCTTACAGAGCAGCTGTGAGCAGCTCACGCCTTCGGATCGAGGGGGGTAAGAAAAGGTGCCCACCAGCCCCCTCTGGCTGGCTCGGAAACCTTTGCATCTGCTTCGGCAGAGATTCACACGACCATTGCAGGCCTGGGCAAGCTTTAACTCTTTCCTGACACAGATTGAGACTTTCCTAAACTCTAACCCTTCTCAGAGATGAGAGAAAAGGCCAAACTGGAGACATGTAAAGGGACAATATGGAGATCTCAACGTCAGTAAAGGAAGAGTGACTTTTAAGTGATAGAGAAGACAAGTTGCCTTGGCTCTAGGCTGAAAATCTCCTATGGGTTATGGTAACAGGATAATCTTTTAAATCATGGACAATATAAATTGGGGAGATGATTTGTGGGTTTGAGCAAAGGTATCTGTGATGAACTGAGTGAATATTGAATTAGCAGCTCTGATTTTTGTGACCCCCATGAGAGGTTGAACAGAGAGGGATGAGAAGAAGCCCTCCACCAGTGAAGAAGTGAGAAGACATCTCTGTTCCCTGAGTTGAAATAGATCCTTTGCTTTTTTTGAAACTGCTCATTATTAAAAGGTACCACCCCAGTCTGTGAGTTCTACAGCCCATACGGAGTCATGGGAAAGGCTGCATGATATCGGAAGTTTCACAGCTGCAGAATCTCCTGGGCGGGCTGCTTTTGTGTGAGTTGGAAGCCACAAGTGGACTGTTCCTCTTGTGGAAAGTTACCAAACAACCGGAGTGACTTCTCTGTCTCAAACACTGAATGAAAGATTGTTGTAGAAGTGGTACTGGCCTGGAGTTCTGAGTTTTGCCTCTTTACACTCTTGGTAGAAAATGAACAGCTTGTAGTGGGAGAAAGGGTTGGTTTTAGAAATTAATTCATGTTGTCTTTTTTTTCTTCTCTCATTTTCTTCTCTTAGTGTATGTTAATAAAGTCTATCTGTTTTTACTTCTAAGTTGAGCTTGCCTTTTTCTCCCAAAATCCTATCTCTCAGTTAGCAAACAAATTTGGCAAATGTAAAACCACCACATAAATGGTGCCATGACTCGGATTCGAACCAAAACGACAACACCAACATATGACCCTAAATGAATTGGGAGGAAAAGATACTCTGCAGGTGACATTACCCGGAAATAATACCCATACAGAAATTCATGCAGGAAATCTAGTAAGTGACTAAAATTATTTTCTGGAATGTATTCCATGATCAATTCTACTTTTCCAAATCTCAAGGAAAAGAAAAAAGTAAACCAAATCTGTAAAAGATGCATACAGTGAGGAAAATTATATGAGCGAGTCAACTTGCCACATAATTAGAATGAAAGAAGAAACGCTATATAAAAAAAAGAGACCTTATAAAAATACAGGACAAATATACCACAGAACACTAGGGAATAAATCAGCCAAACTGCTGAACTGCTGCAGAACTTCTTCAGCTTCCTCCTTGATTTGTTCTGTGCTGTTTGAATGGCAGTGGATGAGCAGCAGGGTGACATGACTGGTGATTACACAGCTCACCATTGCTGGGAGCAGGGTAATGTTGGGTTCACATCTGTCTCCCTGGGAAGTTATTTACAACCCAGCTGGCACAGGGAGCAGGGAGGGCTTTAGTCCATGATGTTGCAAAAGAACATTTCTGTGATTGCATTCTCTGAAAAATTTCCCTTCTCACTACTTGATCAATAATGACAAAAAAAAAGCAGAACCAATTCTTCCTTGGGGTTCACAGGCTAAGCTGGAATGAAAGCAAAACCAACAAACAACCCTCATTTTCATAGAGTTGAAACACTGACAGGTGTTAGAGATGTGTGATGGATGGGTGGGACTGAAGCAAGGTGATCATGATTCCTTACCTTTAATCAAAGAGTCACAAACTGGTTTGGTTTGGAGGGAGCCTTAAAGTCCCTCCAGTGCCATCCCCTGCTATGGGCAAGAACACCTTCCACTGTCCCAGGCTGCTCCAAGCCCCAGTGTCCAGCCTGGCCTTGGACACTGCCAGGGATCCAGGGGCAGCCCTTCTCTGGGCACCCTGTGCCAGAGCCTGCCCACCCTCCCAGGGAACAATTCCTTCCCAATATCCCATCCATCCCTGCCCTGTCACTACAGTTTGAAACTGCTCCCCTTGTTCTGAAACTGCCCCTTCAAGTCTGTGATAGATATGACTATAAATTCGTGCAATTAAATATAGGAACTATAATAAATGTAGTAGATGATAGAATGTATATTTTTGTAACCTTGTAAATGGAAGACTAATTCTGGTTCCCGGAATGGAGCAGGTGTTTTCCAAATACCAGGACATGCTTTGTGAACTGTGAATGTACAAGTTAGTACCTTGATTTACACCAGAAAGGAGGGTGGCTTGCCAGGATGTTGCTCCTTGGGCTAATCAGATCTTGGACACCTGGACCATCAACCCATCAACAGTAATCTCGAGGATGGACCCTGAATTTGGAGAAATCACCATCCCAAAAGAGGATTCCCGGAAAATCCTTTCAGACATGGTCCAGTACTGGGAAATCTGTTCAGGATTCATCACCAAGTGAAAAGACTGGGTTTGAATTTGAAGACACAATACCTCTGCTGCTGGGAGGCACAAAATACAGTATAAGAACCCGGACTCAACCACCAGAAAATTGTGGAACAGTGCAAGATAGCAGCCCTGCTGTTGGTCGTCTGTTTCACCCAACATTCAAATGTTGTTTTCGTGGTTGTCCCAGATAGATTTTAAAATGGAAAAATAAAATTTATTCTCTTTATCCGATTGGCTAATCTTCATTTATAACAGGTCCTTGTAAATAATGCGGGGTACACTTTCCACTGAAATTTTAAGACTTTCAAAGTTCCCTCATTCCTGCTGCTTCCTTGGGTGACTTGCAAACACATTCCAGTATATTCTTCTTACTTATATCACAGTATGCAACTGCAACCATATCTTTCTTCAAAATGCAGTTAAAATCCATAAGAAATAGGGTACCATGAAGATCATAGTATTGTTATCAGATACTAATTTTAATAGATCAGAGTTGATGTAAATAAATTATAAACACTAAGAAAATTATTTGAAAGGAGAAACAAAAGAGTATTAAAATTGAAGGACGGAAGTTAACTAGGGCTGTTAAAAGGTTTATCAGTATGTAAATGAAAGTAAAACAAAATAATCCCAAATCTCAAGTAATGTTATTCACAAAGCTATGAATGAATTATTATAAGCTAATTTTATGCATTTTTCATTTGTTTTGTATTACAAAGATATGCAAAATGTTCATATAATTCAGTAGCCAATATAGATAATATGTTTGCTAAAACATGAAACCCCTGGCTATTCATTTCCTAGGGACTGATGAAACACATTATCAGTCTGTACATTGTAAAACAGACAAATAATGTTAGAATGTAAAAAATATATAATGTAAACATAACAAATATCATCCTGACCAACAAACAAGTCAAGTGCCAAGTAACTGTCTGATAATTTTGTACTGAAAAGCAGCAATCTGCTTTCAGTGAAGAAAAAAGTTCCTAGATAGACTTAATTTATTGTGATTGGTAATCGTAATTTGTTTTCACCATCTTGGAATGAAAGTCAGGGATCAATCCCACTGTGCCCTGTGGACTAAAGTCCAGCCAGCACTCAGTGTTTTCTCCAGAGAATTTGTGATGGCAAGGAAAGGGATAGGCTGCTTTCCAGGAATATTCTCTGCTTCCACAAGACCTTCAGTGAGTGGTGCTTGTGACCAAAACAGAAACACCAATTCCATCCCAGAATTTTGCTTCAAGTTTCTCCTGCCAGCTTCACAAAGCCCAAGGCTGCAAGAAACTACTGCAAAAAATACCCTAAAATGCAGCATAAAATTACATTGATATCAGAGCAGGAAAAATCATTTCATTGGGGTTCTGTCATCTCTCAGGTTAGAACACAAACCAGGGTATGACAAATGATGCCAAATGGAATTGATCAATAGAATACAAACCAGGGCATAGCTAATAATGCCAAATGGAATTGATCAATATACATAAATCAGAATGTGATCAATAATGCCAAACTGAACAGCTCAGTAAGTTGTATCATCTGCTGCCTGAAAGCAGCTCAGTCTTATGTTGTGCTGAGCCTTTCCCCAGGCATCAGGTTATTCAGGTTCTCAGATTTCTTTCATTGCCAAATGTTGGGGGTTGGGGTTTTTCTTTCCTTTTCTTTCCTTGTTACCTGTGGGATTTTTTTCCCATTGAGTTGCTAAGAAGCACTGATAGCTGGGTGTTTGAGGCAGTGGGGAGGGGAGACTCTTGCTCACTCAGTCTGCGCCTTTGGAGGAGGATGGTGGAGCTGCTGCTTGGGGAAAGGAGTTCACTCTTGCTACAGAAATCCAGCCCGGTCCTGTTTCTTCTGGTGTGGGGTGAGCCTGTGCTCCTGGGAGTAGCCACTGAACCAGGACTTTGTTGTCACCTGCCTCACTAAAAGAGGGGCCTGTCACCATGCTGGGAGCAGGGTCGCTCTTATTTCTCTCTTATTACATTTGCAATTGACTAATTAACTAATTAATTGAATTCTAAATTTAAATTTTCTCCTGCATTTACACTGATAAACAGGAACAGGGAGCAGTGCAGTCAATAAGAAAAGGGAAGTGCAATCAATATAACATTATTGTTTGTGGGGAAAAACTCAAACAGCCAAAAGGATCTAGAGGATATTGCCTTACTACTGCTGCAGGCTATGCTTAAAATCAAAATTTGGTCTGAGCTAATTAGCAAGTAAATGGCCCTGATCATTGGCTCCTGTAAATTACATTCTTGTACTGTGCTACAGTAAGAAGTGTTCTTTCATTTCAGTTTTAGGGAATGTTTTATAACATACTGTAAATGACAGCTAGAATTTTTTCCATTGTATAGCTCTTGGGACTGGTAAAGTAATCTTGAAAAATTATCAGCAAAATTTCCCTAAATGCTAATGGCAAAATATTCTGAAATTTAGAGAACCTTTGGCTTTTATGAGTGTTGCTGGAGCAACAATTAACTGAGAAGGAAAGTTTGGTAATCATCACATATAACATGTGATGCAGATGTTGAATGATAGGACAGTTAGAAAATACATCCACTCAATCCATGTGTAGCCATGGTTCCATGCCTGAGGTGTTTTGGTTTTCTGAAATTCTTTTCCCAGGGAAATTTCTGTAAACAGGAAAAATGTTTTTGTAACTGTACTATGTTATTCATTCATTTTCCTAGGAGGGACTTCTTCTTGATGTCCTTCTAGTCTGACCAATGTGATAGAAGAAGTTTGCTATTGTTTCACCAATCAAATTGGTCTATGTAAAATAGTATAAAAGAGAGACCCATCCTAAAAATAAAAGAGTAATTTTCAGCCTTCTGAATCTCAAAGTCTGTGTCGTTGTAGTGTAAAACAGTATCATCTGTGCAATGTGATTTACTGACTGAGAAAAGATAGGCAAACCTCAGATTCCAAGGCCAGAAGAGGGATAAAAACCCTACTTGGGCACTCTCCTCGCTCTTGAGGTTGTAATTCAACAGCCTCTTGTGTCAAGGAAAAGATTTTGTGGTAGCCAGCTAATGCCATCCTTCCAGCCAAAGTGCCTCCTGCTTTACTGCATCTGCCCATTCCTTGCAAATGAACTGCAGGTCCCATTTCCTATCCTCAGAAAGAAGGAAATTTCTCATATATTTTATATTATTGGTTTATTAGTGCTGGAGAAGGGACTTACACCCTTGTTCCCACTGAAAATATTCCTCTCAGCATATCAAGAACAACTTTATTTTGGCCTGTAGCAGGTGTTACTCAGAAATCTCAAACAACAAGTGTTTGAAATGCTATAAAAGTGATGATTTGGAAGTTTTATATAGTTTTCTGCATAAATATATTAAAATATTTTGCTCCTCCACTTGCCTACTCTTTACATTAGCATAATTATTCATATCTTAATAAACACATCAGTGGCATTTGGTTAGATGAACAGAAAAATTGGAGCTTTGTCTATCTGTAAAGCATCTGCCATGACAGAAATTCCTATGTTTTTATTATTTAAAAAAAATAGGTGAGGGTTGTTTTGTTGTTTTTCTTTGATCAGTAGGTCCACAGTTTTATTTTCTTAACTTAATCTGAGAACCACCATATGTTGCTGAACTGTTTGTTCCAGTATTTCCTTTAAAAACGAGGTTCCAGACATGGCCACAATAATCACCAGAGCCTACCACAGGCTCCACTGCCTAACACCTTTCTGATCATTACATGATCTTCACTCGGAAAGGGTTCCCCATTGAAAGTATATTTATCTTAGATGTGAATATATCAGGAAGAGAGAATGTAATTTTTTTAGAGCTTTTGGACTTTTGGACATGTGCAGACTTTTCATAAAGGTGACAAAATAGCTTCTGGATGCAGTAATAAATCACTTGGTTGTGCAGGAATTTTACACTGGGCAGTTAAAAGCTTTTCATATGGATATAAATTCAAATGTATGCTAAGATTTTCTTCACATCAGCTAGAAGTGGCTTCTGCTTGTGGGAGACATGGTATCAGTTATTGCTGAAAACTCTGACAGAACAGTCAGCTGTAGCAATGGCAGAAAAATGTGTCTCACATAAAGTCATCAAATTATGGAATGGTTTGGAACGGACCTTAAAGCTCATCCAGTGCCACCCCTGCCATGGGCAGGGACACCTTTTCACTGTCCCAGGCTGCTCCAAGCCCCAGTATCCAACCTGGCCTTGGACATAGCCAGGGATCCAGGGGCAGCCACAGCTTCTCTGGGAATACCATTCCAGCACCTCACCACACTCACCACCAGCAATTTCTTCCTTATATCCAATCTAAATTTCCCCTCCTTCAATGTGAATTCATTCCCCCTTGTCCTGTCACTGCAGTTCCTGATGAATTGTCCCTCTCCTGTCTTCTGACATCATCTCAGTACTGGATAATTTCCCATATTTCTGTTTGAACAGTATTTCAACTGCATCACTTTCACTGGGGATTTTTTCAAAATCCATTAGAAAGTTCTGTCTAGGAAGGGAAATGAATGCTTGAAGTCATGTTACATAAAGAACAATCCCTCTGCAGCTGTGATATGAGGGTATTAATCGACTTGAATGATGGCTTTTTAATACTCTGACATGTTTTTGGATAGCAAAAAAGATTTACAATATGGAGCAAGAAATACTAAGTTATTTTGTGACAACAAAATTAGTAAGTGTATTTATATAATTTAAAGCATTTAAAAGGAAAACTTAGGATGGGTACATTTTAATCCCACTGAGTTCAGGATTAAAAATCAGTTTAGCAAAAACATACTCCTTGGGCTTTTTTTTTACTGGTTTGTTTTTTCAGGGTTGGGGGTTTTTTTGTTTGTTTGGTTGGTTTTTTTGGTTTTGTTTTGTTTGTTTTGTTTTTTCTGATATTACAGCCTGCTGTTTGAATTGTCAAAGATGTGTAAGAAGTTTTAAGAAATGCGTCAAGCTGACACAAAATATTTTATAAGGCTTTACTTTTCCTAGTTACAGTGTGTCTTATTAGGCAAGCTTTCTTTTGCCTGACAATGAATTTTTATTTTCTAACTCCTTCATCACTCACACAAAAATTATAACAAGAGCAAAATCTACATATGATTTGAGCAAGAAATTCTATGATCATTTTGCTTTTCAGGATGGATCAATCACCTCAGTAATCAGTGGCTCCAGTCAATTATAATGCAGAGACTTTTTCAGTTAGTTTACCAATCACTTCAGCTTGATTTATAGAATGTATTTAAAACATGAAGTATTATACAAGCAGAATAATAAAAACATGTCCCAGTGTTGTGGTTTGAAAGCAAAACGAGTGAGAAGCTTCAAGTCAGAAATACAATTTAATAGGAAGAAGAGAAAAAAAAAAGAATAAAATAAAATAAGATAGATGCAATAATACAAAAGACCACTGACAGAGTCAGAATACAACCTGAGCGGGATGACGGAAGCAGTGATCCCGTAGAAAGGTCTGGTAGCTCTGATCCTCTGGGAATCCAGTGGGTAAGGTCCCCGGTATTGTCCCAAATCCCAGAGTATATCCAGGTGAGAATGCTTGGCTCCTCCCCCTGGGTGGAGCATCTCACAATGGGATGAGTCATACAGGGGGTCCTTAATGGCCCATTAAAGAGAGATAACTCCTGGAGGGAGTTATCTATGAGTCATTCAGCAGGCCATTAACAGAAGACCCATTAACAAAAGACCCATTAGCAGAAGACCCATTAGCAGAAGACACCTTAACAGGAGACACCTTAACAGAAGAGGGAGGGGGAAATCTGGAAGAACACTGCTTCAGCAATTGGTTTCAACAGTTCATGAAAATGGTGATAGAACACTTTGTGCATATCTTATACTTGCAACCCAGGATACCCAGCCAAGTGTGGTGTTCCACAAATTTGCACTTGTTTCTGTCTGAAAATGGAGGTGTTCAATATCCCTCAGAATATCTCAGAATCTACTTCTAAATCTCACCTAAAAAAGAAAGAGTTTAAGATCTGACACCTTTTTTTTATAATTCTGTTTTTTGTAACTTCATGTGCAAGAGCAGAAGATTTGTAACAGAAAGAAAACTACTGCACTATAAGAAAAAGACACTGTCCCCAGCCGCATCTTGGAACAATTATCTATCAAGAGCTGCAATTCTTCNTGCTGTCTTGTGTAACGTACTAAGCTACAGTGAGTGTTACAAAGCCATCCCTTCTGCGCTTTGCCTGGAAACAGCAACTTTCAGGATAGTAACATTACTAAATTCCAAGTGCAGTCTCACAAAAATATTTTCCTGGTCTCTTGAAAATCTGGCAGCATTTATAAAATTGTTCCTACAGACATATTAATAGAGAGATGGGGTTTGTGTGCACATACACACACTGTCGTCTGCCTCTGTATCCATGGCTTTCACTGCTGCTCAAGCAGAACTTTAAGTTCCTGTATGATATGAGTCAGGGCCTGATAAAAATGGGCAGTAAATGTGCCAGAACATATCCAGGACTTCTCAATCATTTAAACCACTTTCAATTTGTGGCATTGCATAGGGAAGCAGGGAAGTGTCACCAGGATCTAGTGGGAGACAAAGAGAGGGAAGGATTGTATAACATTGTTGCATCCCAGGAGAGTAAGAAGAGCTGGGAGGGACAAGGAGAGGCCATAAATCACCACAGATCTATGGGCAGCACTGGGAATTTCTTTTCCTCTTTCTCTCCCAGTTTTCCAGTCCATCTCCTATCCTCGATCCCCTCTTGTTGCAGTGCATGATTGAGGTTTTCAATCTTATATCTGTATTTTGTTTATCTGTCTGTATTTGGTAGATTCCTTCCCGAGCCCCTTCCAAAACACCCCCACCCCTGTACCCAAAATATCACCTGGTATCACCCTGTCCTGGACTCCACCCCCTTCCTTCCCTCATTGGCCCAGAGTGTCCTCCTCCTAAGCTGCGACCTGTTAAAGGAGGCACAGAGGCCCAAAAGTGTGGTTCTGGCAGGTGCTGTTCTGGCACACGTACTGCACTGGAATAAACACCTTTCCAAACCCACGCCAGAACCCGCTTCTTGATTCCAAGCCTTAACCACGCTCAGCCAGCAGGATTGAGGAACCCACAAACTGTTTTAGTTGGTCTGGGAACTGCTGCTTTAGCCGGTAAGCAGCCCCCAAAGAGAAACCAACAACACCCTCTCATCCCCCCCTCACAATCCAGCCCATCCTCTCACAAGGATCTCTGCAGGATGCTGAAAGAATTTTCTTTATCCCTCACCCTCCTGTAAGCCCTCAGGGGCTGGGGAAATGGCTGGAGAGTACAGCAGAGGAGGCCCTGGAGATTTTGGGGAGGTTCTCCAGCTTTGTCCCAGGAGCAGAGACTGGGTGTTGCTGTTCCCCCTCCCCAGCTGTCGCACAGGAGTTACTGTGTCACCACCTCCTTCTGAAGCAGCTACTTTCATTACCATTAAATTGGCTGTGCTGGAAGAGGTGATGATGATGGGCCAATCCCGCTCTCCTTGGCTGAGGGATGATGCAGGGAATCATTAGCAAAGAATTAATCTTGTTATGTGAAACGTAACAATAGGGGAAAGTGTCAGCTATTAAATGCACACAGTCATTCAGAGAGATTACTTTAAAGAGATAACCATCCTTGAAATAAAAGTGAAGAACTGTAAAATTGTTTTAATTATCCAATCACATTTACTTAATGTAATGTTATATAGAATACTTTGATTTTGAATTGAACAAAGAAGAAAATTACTTAAGGACCTGTTCTTATCAGGTCCTAACATTCCTGTGATAGATTTGAATGCTTTTCTTTCTAAATGTAGTTTCATCTTTCTTTTAAACACCATTTTTTAAAATACATTCAGTTCAACAGGTAGCAATATAATAAGCATGGATATAATTTTTTGCTTCTAGTAATTGATATAAAATGACCCATACGAATCAGTTTGAATGATTGAAAACCTTCTATTAATTTAGACTTGGGACAAAATCTCCCTGGCTCTACATGTAAAGCTAGGATGATAATCCTAAATGATTTAGTAACTGTCATGAAGTTAAGACAAAAATCTTGAAAAGCTTACAGGCTTCAAACAGATTTGTTTCTTTTTCTCTGATGACATTTCATGCCTTTGACTTTGTTGTAAAACTACTAAGCCAAGGGAAAGAGAAAAGATATGCCTTCAAATAAAAACAAACTCATTTAAATACATATTTGATGGAAGGTTGGATTCATGGCTTAAAAGCAGTATCTTCCACAGCCAACCATTAATAGAGATTTTGAAGCTCTCCCTGCTTACCTGAGGAAATGACTTGTGCTTGGAAGTCAACAAAGCAGAGGAAAATTGGAGAACAACAGCATCATCCTGGAGTTCGACAGGGAAAAATTCTGACACTGCCATCATGTTTTCGATCACATCTACCTCAAACTGTGCTCCAGAATAACAGTGATCCTATCAATCACTCCTGATTATCATCCCAAACCTGACACACTAATTTGTCTACAAAAGAAATCTGAAGTGTCATCTGTATTTTTCCTTTGTTATGCTAATCAACATCAAAGGCTGGGTTACTTCTCCTCAGTGCCACTTGCTAACTGAAAATTAATCTGCCCAGTTATTTTTTCCTCCTGGACAAACACAAGAAGACTTTGAATTTCTTAAAACTTCTTTTATTAAATCAAAGAGACCTATCTTGTCCTGAGATGAAAGACAATTCCTTTCCTAAGTCATACTGGGAAAGTTCTCCTTTTGGAACACATAACCTGAATTACAAAAATAGCACGAGATTTGTGGGTAAGGATTCCTACCACCTAAACTTTCCTTGAGTTTATAAAACTCTTTAAATTACAAATTACATTGTGATTCTTAAATAGAAGAAAAGTTACATTTACATGTATAATGGTTTTTCCTCAGCAAAATTCTTTGAACATCTATTTCATTAATATTGTGACAGCATGAAAGTGATACACTTGGTATATAATGTTGGATTAAATTCAAATTCAATTCTTTAGCAGTTATTTCATTATATAAAGACTGATATATTTTTAAAGAGTGTGTTTGAGGCAGATAATTTTTTTCTACTTAATCAGTTGGTTAAAACAAATACTTTAAACGTGTCATGCTGTAGTGTAATTTCATCTGGATCAAATGTGAAGTGAAATAGAGAAAAAGATTGAATGTTTTCCTAAAGAGATGTTATTGTTCATATCCATGATCAGTTAATCCTACAGGGACAATGGCTAACTCCAGTGGAAGTTTACTTAAAGAAGAAGTATGGGTAAATTGCCCATCATTCCTACTAACAGTTTCTGTTGGTTACACTGGTACTCAGTTTGGGCTTAAATATCCCATTTTTTAAAAAAATGTCTATCAGAATTCGTTCATTAGTTTCTGAAAACAGGAGTCTGGAAAATAACTTTTCCTCTTGTTATAAAATTTATGGTGACCTTATCTTCCATCGTTTGTGTCATTTATAATTCTGAGATTTGTCAGAGGTTGCTGTGCATGTCAAGGGTGCACTTTTTGCCATCCTGTTGAAAGTCACCCAATTGTGACAATGCTAGCCATTGAAAACTGCAGCTTGCCTATGCAGTTAATACTGCAGATAATTACTGGTTCCTCAAACCCAAATTTTTTTAAGAATTCCAAGATTATTATTCTGGATAACTGTAGGTCAAGTGGGCTATTTTAACTAAGGAGAAAAAACATGGTTTTCAACTTCTCCCAGCAAGAAAAAAAAGTAATATGGAGGGGTTAATATCAAAGTCTCATAAATATTCAAAGGTGTGGAGCCAAGATGCCACGTTTGGAGCAGTAAAATTGGCACAAATTATTGGAGAGAGGCAAGGACCTGGAACAAAGACAAAGGAAGACTAGAATATTTTTGCAAGGAGATCTGTACAGCGATTAGGGCTGATGAATTAAAAGGAAGAGAGGTACATATCAAAAAAGCAGAAATGCAAAAAGAATGGAATGGGAAGCAATAATTAGGAAAAAAATCCTGTAAGTTGAGGAAAAGGACTACAGTGGAGAAACAGAGCAGATCAAAAGCAAGGTGGAAATGGGAAAGCAACTTGGAGCAGGGAAAGTGCAGTATGTACAATATACAAGTGTAAAGAGAATTAGGCACTATGTCAAGGATTATGAGAAGGGAGAGAGAAGCAAAGGCAGAGAAAATACAATAGTAACAGGTTGAAGGGCATGAAACATACAACAGGAAGTTAAAACAGCAACACCCCCAACCTTAATTTATTAATAAAAATTTTCCATACTAGAGCCTGGAAAACAACCCATGGATGATTTCCACTTTACTGTGTGTGAAACTCATTGTCTGTGTCTAGACAACACCTTGTCTTGTGCTAATTTGGGATGTGCTGTTTCCTTCATGGCCAGCATGGCCCTAGTGCACCAAATACATTATCTCACTGATAACAGCCCAGGAAATCCATGTGTGCTCACAGTCCAGCTCATTTCTCTTAAATCTAAGAATACAAATGCTGAAAATCTGTATTCCGGTACTATTATGACACATAACAAATGCCATTATTAAACTCTGTGCAGCCAACGGCTGGGAATTATCTACATTCAGGATGTGTGGCACCTTGCATGTTTGTCCCAGTATTCCTCCCAGAACTCATGACATATTTTGTTGACTTGCTTGATTAAAGTGCACTGAAGGATGCTGTTCATAGAACTTCTGCTCCACTTGTTGTAGGAGGTGAAAATGAATAATGAAAGAGGCAGGACCTTCAGGAATCAGGAATGTGAATTTGCAGTCTGTATTAAAGCATTTGAGTATCATCAGACTGTTTCCTGTGCCACAGAAGTTCTTCCCAGGGCTTTCCCAGAGGATTCCTAGCTGTTTTCACAAGCCAAAGTAGAAGCCTCACAGCTGCCACCAAAACCAGTGGAAGTCATAGAAAAAAATTAACAAATATATGGGATAAATGAGTGGCATTGTAGATTAGACTTCCAAAATGGACCAGCTGACTCCATCTATCTCTTAAGAGGAGAGATGGTGTCAGCTCATCTCAGGTATTCTAAAAATCCTGTGACACTCAGAGCTTGAACAAAAGATTATTACAGAACCCAGAATCACGGGGCCATAAAACAATTCAGGCTGAAGGGATGGCAGGAGGCCACCCAGACCATTCCTATAGCCATTCTAAGATCCACTTAAGGATCACTCTGTCTTATCCCCCCCCAGTCTGGTGTCATTGACACTGATATCAGCCCTATTTTGTCAAAATGTCACACAGGAAATGACACAAACCCCCTTTGTATTAAAACATACAGGACTGGATATAATTGTGAGTGGATAATAGTGATTTTACATAAGTAAAATTTAGAAAATTATCATCTTCTCATCCTTCACTGTCCTTACATTGTCTAGAGCCTAAATTGGATTGTCCTGTGGCAGATGCCTGAAATCCATGAAATTCAGAAAATGCTTTAATGCAGAGCAAACACAATTATTTGTTCTATAAGATATAAATAATTGTTAGTGTATTTACTTAAAAAGTACCTGAACAGGGAAATATCTGATCTTGTCAAAAACATGGGGCTATCCAAATTGAAACAAAAAGCATTGGCCTACCCAAATTGAAACAAAATCATTCTTGAAAATGAGACCAACTCCAAATAAACTAAAATGCTAGGCAAGGAAAATAATCTCAAACCCTAATACAAGCAAGAGAATGCTAGATTTTAAAACTTAAAAAAACCACTTAAACTTGTGACACTTAAGAATCCACAAGTAAAGTATCTGATTTTATATCATGTGTTTAAAATCACCCTGTGTCACCATTGATCCAGTCTGTTAACTTTCCAGCAAGGCCTTCATTTATTAGAAGTGACAGCAGACTGGAATGGAGGGATCTTGGGAAACCTCAAGGAAATAATCAAATAGCAAAGCCAGCATCTGGCCATATCAATGAGCTCCAGCAGAACCAGGCTGCACCTTCCTCGAGCTAATTTGTAGAAGTTTTTTCTCAGATGAGATTCTTGCTGAAACCCTAAGTGTGCAGGGCTGGAAATGCTGCCTTAGATCCAGGTTTTCAAGTCAGAACCACTCAGGCTGAGCTCTCAGTTGTGACGGGACTCAAGTTCTCCCACTCATAAACATCAGCCACAGGTAAAAGAGAAACGGAAGGACAGAAGGAAAAGAGAAGCATCTAAAAATAATAAATGCTGACTGATGTCGCCCTGATTTTTTCAGCCTTCTGATGTTTACATTTTTGTACTGGAGTTCTCACGCATTGTAACATAAACAAAGTGGATTGTTTTCGCATTCCTCTCTGTGATGGACTTCTAGTTTGACCACTGGGGTCAAAGAGGTGTCAACCTCGTCCTCCAATCTCTGGTCAATATACAGGGTCTACATAAACTCACAGAAAAAATAAACCGCCTCTTTTTCTGCTCTCACTATCTGACCAGGTGAGTGTGGTTCTTTCGTGTCTGTCTAGCGACAGACTGGGAGAGCAAAAGAGAAACAGGAAGTCTGAGTGAAAATATTGAAGGAATTGCAGAAGTTTACAGTCTAAAACAAATCCTTGAAGTATATGCCTGGCCACCTAGAAAAGGTATAATGATTTCATAAATAAAGTTCTGTGCAAACATAAAGATTTAGCAGAAAAAGACATGGGAGTGCAAAAAGCCATTTAAAAATATTTAATAATTTTGTTAATATTTTTATCAACTGTGCTGGACTATAACATAAATCTCTTCCTGTATCCTGTTCAAAACCCAGCCATTTTCATATCCCAACCCCATTACTGCTTCAGTAGTTCATGCATTTGATTTATATTGTTGCCTCATTATACATCCAGGTAGCTGCTGATTCTTAGTACAGAATTTAAATGTTGGCTTAACATACAGTGTCCAACTATTTCTTCTTTTCTCATTTGCTAAGTTCCTTGTCTGCATAAAAGGACAGTTCATTCATGTATAAAAGTTCTTTTCATTCTGACCAGTGATTAAATATTTGTTCATTTATTAATGCTTAATTCATGGATGAAATAATGTCTATTTGTCTGTTAGATGTGTAGGATTTGCTTCTATTGCAACTGAATTTAATGAATTTGACCCTTTGGAGCCCTCTATAAGCACAATTAGTATAATCTTCTCCCTAGTTCTCTATTCCTGCTTTGTCTGGTTTGTTCAAATTCATCACCTTTCATGCAATTCTACCAAGAGTGTTATCTCAGCTCCTTAGGGGAAGCTTTTGTGGGAGCAAATACCTTGCCACTTAATTACATTCCAGGAAATTATTAGATTGCACTCTCCAGTTTATCTTGTAAGGGAAAAAGGGAACTCTGGATATTTTGTTTATGAATTTCATATGCACAGCAGGTCACTTGTTTGATTCAGGTTTCCTTTACAGTAAGGACTTCAGTTAAAAGAGATTGGGAGTGATAAAGCCACTTGAAGAACCCTGAGAGCTCTCAAAGCCTCCCTGCTCTCACACACATGGTTTTATTCTCCCCTCTACGAGCCCAGGATAAAAAAGAAGATGAAATTTCAAAAGAGTATAAGAAGACAATTTGAATGGGGTCTCAGGAGCTCCTGAGACTGAGGGTGGCAGTAGAAACACCTCATTATAAAATCAGTAAAGCCTCACAGACACTTTAGTGAACACTTTGCTTTCCCCCTTTTAATAACAGGTTTGCATATTACATTTTATTAAGTCTACTAGGAAACACATATATTAACATTTTCATTACACCTCCTCATCCTGCACTACATTTTTCCGGCTGTGCAGGTAAATAGTCCTTTTTATTTTTCCTGAAAAACCTGATTATTTATCAGTCTGAACCACTACCACACTGTCCTAGAGGAAGTCACTGGTCAAACTCATGGAGTCCTGTCAGATTAATATAGTTTGTACAGTTTGAGGGTATGACCTACTAAACAGGTTCATGTAATCCCTTATAAACGGAGATTGCAGCAGTAAAATCAGTTCTCTAATGTGCACATTAAAGAATTCCTGCTGTACAGTTTGGCATTTCCACAGGATAAGCCAGAAGATAGCACGGACACAATCCAGAGTTCTCTACTTGGGTCCAAAAAAGAGCTGCCTGAAGGCTTAAAACACATCAAAAATCTGTCCTGCCCTTACACAGCCCTGGGGTTTCAGAAATGAAGCATTCTTCATTGCAGTCCCTTGCAAAGTCTAATAAAATAAAAGCTGGCCTTTACTCAAAGGAGCATTTCCAACCCTTTCTCCCTTACAGATGAGGGACAGAAAAGCACACAGACATTTTTGTCTGTTTTGCAGGAGTTTGTTGAGTACAGAATTTCCATTCACCAAACATTGCTCCATCTACAACATTTATTATGTTCACAGGAATTGAAAAAATTTCCAGCTGTTGCATACACTTTATCCAGAAGATTGAATTATCTGTCTATAGTCTAAAATTCAGACTTCTGCATTTTTTTTCTCCATTTTCTTACAGTTTGTCAGCTGGACTTTAAAGAATGCTGCTCTAGTTTCCATTGAATAATGTGCATTTATCTCAGCTATTCCTCTAAATTGTGTTACTGACTATCCAGCATATATTTTAGCTCAAACTGTGGCTCCCATTTGTGTAGCAGTAACACTGAATTTTTCCTGTTTGCTATTTTTGTACTGTCCCTTCTATGGCATCGGGGCTCACAACATAAACGGGATATAATCGTCTTTTAGTGTAAGATGTTTATAATAGGAAGGCTTGAGCTCCAGGAATGATAATCTGCCCCTTCTCTGGCACACTGATCAATCACAGCAGCTTTCCAGAAATAATTCACACTTATGCAAATCCTATGTTTAAGCAGGCAAAAAAAAAAAAGAAAAAAAAGTCTCCAAAATCTAAGAGTGTGGCTGTCATGGGGGGGCGGTTCTCATGAACCCAGTCCCAGTTCAGCTGGGTAGCACATGGCTAATAAACAAGATGGGTATGATGGATAGCCCAAATATATGATTTAATGCATCAAACCATAGGCTGCATCCAAAGATGGTGAGGCGTAGTTAACCAGGCATTTTATAGAGTTTTACCTGGGCAGGTGTCCAATCTTGGTCAAAGGGCAGGGGCTTGACCTTTTAAGTCTAAGGTCTTGAACCAACAGGGCTTACTCAATTAGCATCTTTCTAACATCCCACTTCCCAGGATCTCAGGTTTCCACATGCGGCAAATCCCCAAAAGAAAGACACCAAAATGATACAATTTACACCATCACCGGAAAGGGTCATCACAGATGCCTAAGAGCCCTGGGCCCAGCACAGGAAGGGTCTGGAGCTGCTGGAGAGAGCCCAGAGGAGGCACCAACATGAGCAGAAAGATGGAGAAGCTCTACTGGGAGGAAAGGCTGGGAGATCTGAGATTGTTCAGCCTGGAGAGGAGAAGCTTTGGGGTGGCCTCATTGTCAGGCTTTGCAGGGCCTGAAAGACCTACAGGAAAGATGGAGAGAGACAACTGACAAGGGATGGAGGGACAGGACACAGGGACTGGCTTCCCTCTGTCAAGAGGACAGGGATAGATGGTATAGTGGAAGGAATTGTTCCCTGGGCGGGTGGGCAGGCCCTGGCACAGGGTGCCCAGAGAAGCTGTGGATCCCCAGCAGTGTCCAAGGCCAGGTTCAACACTGGGGCTTGGAGCAGCCTGGGATAGTGGAAGGTGTCCCTGCCCATGGCAGGGGGTAGAACAAGATGAGTTTAAAGCATCTCCCAGTGCAGACCATTTTATGCTTTTATGATATATAAGGAGAAAGTTGCATTTAGTTGTATTAAATCCCTCCCCTCACCTCCATTTCCAAAATTTTTGCACAATTAGAGGTTGAACCACAGAACAGTCACTGCAACTCGTAATTTATCTTGCAGTCCAGGAGGTACCTGATGTAGAATCACATTTACTCACCTTTAATCAGACAGATTATCACCCTCTGGGATAAGTGAAACTATACAGGGATTTTTTAAGATGTGTGAGAGAACACTACAGCAATCCTGAAGGAAGAGAACTAGTTCGATATTGGCTCCACAAAACAGAAAAAAAAAGATTGCTGCTGGCTGATTGGGGAAATTATTGGAAGATAGTGCTTAGTGTTAAAGGGATAATTACTTATCCCTTTAACAGAAGGAGTTTCTTAGACTTTTAATAATAAAGGGCATAAGGGAAACATTCTCAGGTATTTTGAGTAAGCAAAATTGCTTTTTATTCTAGGAGGGTTAAGGCAAGATGTGATGTGAAGCTGTAGTGGTTTAGGTGTCTACCATAATCATTTACCTTTTTGCCTCTGTGAGACAGGATCAGGAGAAAAGAAAAGCAGGCCCAAATCTTAAAAGGTGTAAATGTTGCAGTCAGTTAAAGATGCAGTTCCATCAAGTTTTAAAGTTTCTAAATGGTCCTCTACCCCTTGTTTAGTCTCAGTCTAGGGTTCTGTCTCAAAAACTGCGTACTCCCCCAGAGCTGTCAGTTATCCAGACCCCAGCCCATTTTTCCTGAAGATTCTAAGCCAATCTCTCCCAAACCAATTTTCATTCATCTGTATAATATGTTTCCCTTTCAATGATTTTTCATTAGTCCTCAAAGCCCATGTGTGATAAATGAAGATAAATCAGCTCCAAGTTGTGAAAGTTACAATGTTATAGAGTTACTTGTTATAAGGTTATGTTGTTAAATTGTTAAGTTGTTCACCTCGTTCTGTACCCCTTCCCCCGAAAACCCCCTTACCTTCCCTCCTTCGTTGCACTTCATTGAGTTAAGCTGCTGCTGCTCCCCGGCATCTCCACTTGTCACTCCTGTTGCTGTTTCACCTGCCTGTTCCTGGTCTGTCCCACTGGATTGCTCCCTGCCTGCTCCACTTCCTACTTCCGGCCGGATCCTCTTCCTACTTCCTGCCAACAACCGGCCTGCCAATCAAGCAGCTGCTGCCACCCTTATGCAAATCGCAGGGCCCAGCTGCAAAGTGGGACCAAATTGTCGCTAAAAGCCCCTAATCAAAACGAGCCCACTCAAGATTCTAACCTGCAGGAGACAACACCAGACTGAGAATACCCTAAAGGATTTATGAACAATCTCCGGTATCTCACCATGACTTGAAAAAGACTAGAAGAACAAAACACCCCTAGACCCCAAGAGCCAGTTTTGAGTTCCTGAGGACTCCCGCGTGGGCGAACTCCCGGCTCTGCAGCGGCATTCTGCAGCTCCGACTGGGCACCACCTCCTCAGCGGTGGACGCAGACACCACCAGCGGCGTAGGGCATCCCTTTGAGCCACCCCTCCAGAGCTGGCTAATAAAGGCATTAAAAGGAGTAAACTTGGTCTCCTGCCCTGTTTATTACAATTTGGGGGCTCGTCCGGGATAAGCCACGCCCAGAAGAGGACCAGGACGGGAAGGCGCCGCCCGGCCTTGGGCCTCCTGGATAGCTGGCCTCCTGGACCAGAGGACAACGATCGCCAGCCTCGAGGGACACCACTGAGGAGCACTGGTAAGTATACACCGGTGGCGGGAGTGGAGGCGAGCGAGTGTGTGAGTGAATGAGAGGGGGGCCGACAGCTCGGACCCCCCAAGCGAGTGCGGACTCCTGAGTACCGCGGTTCCGGACTCCCGCGAGGGGGCCAGCCGGGAAAAGGAGGAAGCGGGTGGATAAACGGGTGAGAGAGGCGTCTCCAGGGGCATAGTGGGCCCCCCTCCGGACGTGCGGAGGAAATTTAGAGTGTGAGTGGCATGTCCAAGAGTGACAGATAGGCTTCCCCATTGAGGATAGGGGTAAGCCCCTCGGGCCCAACTAAGCACGCAGGAGGGCTCGAGGAGTGATAGGCGTGCACTACACTGGCTGGGGTTAC